>JAQJVK010000021.1:0-600000 GCA_035578135.1 Flexamia atlantica
GTAATTTAGGTTATGTTATGAAGTTTTTAAAGCTCTTAAATTAGCATTGCAGTTGCCAGTTTTACAATGCAGTTTACGATATCTCATAGTGTTTTTTGAAGTTATATTAATCTGAGCTAATCTATTTTTGGATTTGGTGCATTTATAATGCCACCGATAAGAAGAAGACAAACATTGACCGGTCGGAGGAGTTGGAAAGAACACGATCGCAACCGCTGGCATCACCCTCCCGATGTACCAATTTGATGCTCTTTCCAACCTCAGAAAAATGAACTAAGAATGTTTTCATTGCGGTGGGTTGCATTTGAAGAATGAAAAGACTGGTAGAGATAATGCTTCATTCACGCGCTTTTGCCACAAAGGAAAGGTTATGCCTATAAAGACAGCCGTTCCCTGCAATCTCTGTTTTGGCGATAATTATCGATAAGATGCAGCGGCAATCACTAAACAAAGAAAGTCATTATGTGCCAGTGTTTGCTCTTGGTCAGCTACATGTTGCTGTAAGCAGAGTTTGATCTTTTGCCTGTGTTCAGGGCCGGCGACAGGGGGGGGGCAAGGGGGGGCAAATGCATAGGGGCCCGGGCTCGCAGGGGGCCCGGAAACATCAAATACCACCGTTGCAGCAAACCTGCTTACTCAGGGAATTCCCAATAAAAAAACAATAACTAATCAATTGTTTGAAAAAATGTATGAAAAGTGATAAATTCATATATTTAAATAAAATGCAGTCGTTTGTTTTGCATAGTCTTTGTCAAAAATACTATAATAAATAAGTTGAATTAAAAAAATATATTCTCTTTTGAATATATAGGCAACATTGTTTTTTTTATAAAAATACAAAATCCTATTAAAAGTAGTTTTGATAAACTCGTGAAATACTCCGCAGGTTTCCTTGGACAACACTCTGCTGCCCTGATACTTTAAAGATGGCAAATAACGCGGAAGCGGAAATAACTTGGAGACCAATGGATTTAAACCAACGACTCATGATACCAAATTGTTTGATTTTTCAAGCTGAATCCAATAGTGACAACAACAATTATTACTTTCATTTTTCAATTTGAAAAAGCCAAAAAAATCATTTTTGGGGGGTAAAAGAAGCTTTTACCCCAATTTGGATATGTCGATCTGGCCGGTTTACAAACTCATCCAAGAGAACCTAGTTCTACATGATTGTGTGTACAAAATTTTGTTACCATCGGACAATTTTTACGAGAGTTATCGTGCTAACAGATACTAAAAAATTGAAAATTCTATTCCCAATATAAGCCCATGTTAAATTTTGAAACAAATTGTGATTTTTGGAGGTAAAAATGCATTTCTGCGATAAACTCACTTGATATCCAGAAAGTAGACATAAAAATCTATCAATTGTTATACAAATAAATATGATTGCTGAGGTTACCCAGAACGGATATTTTTTGTCCATTCTGTCAAACAACGGTAATAGCTTATTTTTAAGGAAATTCGCTAAAATGGGCCCGAAATGGCTAAAAAAGGCCCAAAAGCACACAAAACAGGTAAAAAAAGGTCGCCAGGTCTCAGGGCCGGGGTTGTAGACTGCACAGGGGCCCGAAAATCCTGTCACCGGGCCTGCCTGTGTTAAAATATACATTTCAGAAAAAATAGGACATGGGGAAATGAAGGTGTTTCCAATTGTTAACGTTTACCGTAAACTCCTGGGGTAGATAAAATAAATTTAAAAGTTTCAGTTTAGTTAATCTATAATTTTGTTAATGAATTAAGCCCTTTGATTAAACTTTAAAAGTAGGTATAAGTAGGCTAATTATTCTTCATTCTTTTACTATATGATTTTTGCTCGATTTCGAGCTACGTGTTATCTAGTCTTTATATTAATAGGCAAGCATTTTTTCCATAAGGTTTTTGTGCTCCTTTTTTCTCAGCCAGTGTGCAGCGTAGCAAAAATCTAAGCACACCGATAGAATTGTATTTTCCTGTAGATGTGCAGAATCCCATTGAAATTTATATTAGTCTTTTAGACAAGTAGAAAATTGAATTTAAAATTTCAAAAAAATTAACATTGGTCTTATGAGTTCCTGTTTTGGTGATAGAAAAACAAAACAGAACTGTGCTTTTGTCATCATATGTAGCTGTTATCACATGCTATTTTTCGTAGAGTAAAGATTAGATGTAGAAATATTATGTGAGGGCGAAAAGTGGGCAAATATTTACGCTGTTTTTTTTTAAACCCAAACAAATATAAGTTTTTATCAAGCAATAAACAAATGTAAGGAATTCATTAATGACACGAGTTAGTATTTGTCCAGTAAAAAATCCAAACAAATGAGATAGAAAACCCAAACAATAATAAGTTTTTATCAAGCAAAACAAATGTAAGGAATTTATTAATGACACGAGTTAGTATTTGTCCAGTAAAAAATCCAAACAAATTATTATTTTTTAAACAATTTCAAGCCGCATGTTTTATTGGGGCATGGAGTAAAAATATAGTATTTGATTGAAATCCAGGGCTATTTAGAGAAGGTTGAATGTGTTTCAAATTAAGTTTGCTCACTTCAATAAGATTAAGAGATAAAAATTAGCTAATAAAAAGGGAAGAAAAAGGAACATTAAATTGAGTCTCTATCATCTGATGTACTATCGTGCAACTGCAGTACAGATGGACATTACATTCAAATTGTGTGTTTAATTGGTAGAGAATGGGTAAAATATGTGTAATATTTTAATGATAATGATAGGGAGAGAGGGAAGGAGGGGAAAATGTCCTAAGGGTATGGAAGGAGAGAAAAAGTTTCGAAGGGGAGTTTTAGGTCTCAAATAATAATTAGGCACGTAAATGTTAGGTGTTATTATTTCATACCTAAAAGGTAAGAAAGGAGGGATGAGGGATGGTAAGAAGAGGATGAAGGAGAAAAGGGGTGAAAAGTAGGAAGAAGGTCGAAAGGAAGGAAGTACATAGAGAGTGAGGGAAGGAATTAATGAAGGGAGTGAGGGAGAGAACTGTAGTGAGGGGTGTATGAGATAAACTGATTTGATGACTGAATTTTTACCGTCCTCTGATTCAATAACCAGCTCAGTGTTAAAGAAATAAACATGGAATCTTAATATTATACAATACTAATTACTAAAGTAAAGGCGAGATAAGTAAAAAAGGCGGGTTTCTCAATTGCACAGGGGCCCGAAAATCCTGTCACTGGGCCTGGCAACCGGAGTACAAATGGACACATTATATTCAAATTTTGTTTTTATTGGTGGATAATGGGTAAAATATAAATAACATTTTAGTGATAATAATAGGAAGAGAGGGAAGGAGGGAAAAAGTTCCAAATTGTAGGAAAGAAGGGAGGAGATATGGTAAGAAGAAAATGAAAGAGAAAAGGTGGGAAAAGTGGAAAGAAGGTCGGAAGGAAGGGAAGTAGAGAGTGAGGGAAGGAATTAATGGAGGGAGGGAGAGAACTATGGTAAGGGGTGTACAAGATAAACTGACTTGATGACTGAAGTTTTACTTTCCTCTGATTCAATAATCATTCTTAAAAAAATAAACATATAATCTTAATAAAATAGTCACTATCTTAATAAAATACTAATTTCTAAAAACAATGCCATAAGCCAGAAGTGAAGTAAATAATTAGTCAAGGATTGAGAATCGGCCCCCAGTTTGGTTATATTATGTGTTTACACGGAAAAAGTGTACTATATGAAATGTATTTAGAAACGCATTGGTATATGCGGGGATCATTTACGAAATTAGCGATCCCTTTATCACTTTGAAAATTGGTCGAATTTTCGACCACTGGCGATCTCTAGTTAACATTACTGTATACGAACAAACATTTTTATGTACTTTCATTACAAAATGAGTATTTAAAACCGCATAACCCCCTTATAACTGCCAATTAAAACTTTTCGGGAATTAAGAAAAAATATCCTAAGCAATGCGCGAATATAATATAATTAAGCTAATTAATATATTAAGCAATGCACAAGATGGCTATTACAGAAAAATAAAATAAAATCTCCACTTAGGTTTCTGCAAATTGTTAGAGGGATTCTGCAATAAAAACCATTACTACACGTTAAAAAGATTACAACCTTCATTTTGCTGTGCCACTACAAATTAAAGTATTCTAAAAAGAGCAACACATGCCACAAGTACTAACTGCTAACACATATTTATCGCAACATAAAATACCAAAATGTTTATTACATAGAACCCCCTCAACTGAATACTGATAAGGTGTACCTCAAATTAACAAATATTTCAGGGTTTAATTTCTCCAAGTAAGGGCATGGTAGTTTAAGGAACCGTACTCTAAAATTTATGGATGTCCTATTAACATTCGTGTTTTTATAGAACAGTTCTAGTTCTATAAAAAGGCAATTTGGCTTTTCTCAGTTCGTGGGTTTCTGCAAAGAGCGATTCAACTGGTATAGTAAAGTTCGTCGTTTAAAGATCTTTACTAGGCGCAGACTACCACACGCCTATGTTGCATCCCTTGATAATCCTGTTAATTGCTGATAATGTCATAAAAACTATGATTTTCAGTTTAAACCTTAACAAAGCCTGTTATTAAGGCATAAAATTATTTAGTCGCACACAGAGGTAATCCACAAAGTCTCTGCCTTAATGAATATACTAAATTATTCACCAATTATAACAGCGCATTCGTTAACTCCGGTTGCACAATCAATCATCAAATCTAGACTAATTAAACCCCAGACGACCAATTAAGGTACCTGCCTACCGTAATGTTTTATGGGTTTACTTTGTGCATCTACGATTTTACGAGCGGCGGCTCGCCCAGCCACTTCGGCGTCACCTGTTAATTAATTAATTACTTTTAATTACTTTCGCTGACGCCACTAAACACCGGTTGACCGAACTACTAATTATTCCTGATAAGCGGATCCGCCACCCGTCCGTCCGACGGTCTTCCGGAGAATAATAAGCTCGTAAACCCTTCCGGCCGTAACGCGCGAAACGAAACACCTGACAGTTCGCCGAGGTCTGTCCGCAGACGCGGCCGTCAGCTGTTTGCAACAGGGTTACCAGAGTTTAAAATCTCATTATCGTACAAGAGCTGCTAAAATTATCGTATTTCTTGCAAAATTATCGTACAAAGGTACAAATACGACTTGATCATGTGAAAGTAAACCATCTTTATGGTATAATGTAATTTATCAGCATATTTTCTGTTTTATATGCATATGATATATGTGCGAATTAAAAAAATGACATACATTGGGCTGAAAACAATAAAAATAAACTGTGGATTAATAAAAAAGGAAAAAATGAAAATGAATAGGCATAATCATAGTTAAAACACTAAATTAACGTCTTATCTTATTTTCACAAATACGTAAGTAACTACTGACTGTGTAACAAATTGTACGAAAGTTAACGTTTATCTATAATAATGACATTAATCTACGGTTTAACTCAGAATTATTTAATCTTCAAAGAAAATATCTTTTTCCTCTTTTCAATACAAGTGGGTAGCACTATTTAAGTTGAAGTTTAAGTTGTCTGGGCTATTGTATTAAAACAAATGAAAAACTTCTAATAAACCCAAATTACCATAAAATATATAAAACCTACCAAACACATAAACAAAGACCATTCGCCCGCTCGCTGCATAAATATGATAACTAGAAACAGGCAACAGAAAAGACGAGACTCCCATGGACGTTTTTGTTCAATTGCAACGCAAAATAGCTGGTCTAACACAATAAACCTGGTTTTCATTTTAAATCTTTCTTTCCTTTAAGCAGTTGCACCTATTCAAAATTGTCGTAAATTTTTGCGTATAACTGGCGCCAATTCTTGAGGCCCAGTCCGCGCTTGGGGCGGGGAGTGTGTAGGCTGGGAGGAGAGGGAAGTAGGAACGGCAGCGGCGGCCGACGGTGTACTAGCCTGGCTGCGTAAATTCGGCAGCTCGCACGTAGTTACTGGCAATCGTTGTTCAGAGTAACAAGACGCTTCAATAAATACTAATGAAATATTTTATATTATTGAATAGAATTTAAACAGATCACTAGTCGTCAGTAAGAGTCAATGTTCCGTCGGTCAATGTTTTTAGGACGACATGTAATGGCACGCGATTGTTGACGGCTGAGAGAAGAATGACAGTGCTGCGCTCTGGCACCTCGTTGCCGCGCATGCGCACTAGCCGTTTTTGCTGCTGCGCATCCACCGCACTAGGCCTCAAGAATTGGCGTCAGTTATACTACAGGAAGTACTATCGTACATCGTACAATCCAGAGAAATTATCGTGCAAATACGATTATCACACATCTGGAAACCCTGTCGTAAACCCTTCCGGCCGTAACGCGCGAAACACCGAAGCACCTGACAGTTCGCCGAGGTCTGTCGGCAGACGCGGCGTCAGCTGTTTGCAAACACCGAGGTCACGTGACGCGCGTGCCGCGGGATGGCGGGAAACGGATCAGATAGTAATGTTAGGTTAGGTGTAAGTAGGTCAGTAGTTAACCACCTGTTATGTCAGTTCGAGTTTTTGCATAATCGTATTATTTGGTTGCCGCACCGCTGAGAGGGAGAACGCGTTTTCATTTCTTGAGGCTTCGTTTCTTTCGATTTCGTTTGTGGATTAAGGTGCAGCGCTAGGTAGACCGGCAGATCTACCTTTTATTGGTAAGAACTGTAGTCCGAGCAGTGTTACCAGAGAGAATATTTGGCTTTTTACCTGCAAACTCCATTAAAAATTCCCGCTTTTACCCGGTTTTTCGGCAACAATCCCCGCAAAATCCCCGCAAGTAACCGGGTAATTAGCCGAAAAAGCAACTAATGACTTTCAATTCCCCCAAAACCGGGTAGTTTCCTAAAATTACTAGGTAAAGAGGGAAATCTTACATTAATAAACTGCACAATTTATACCAAAATACGTATATTTACTTCGAGTATTGTCCTCAAAACCATGAAAACAAATTATTTTTCTCATATTACATTGATAGCCTACTTGCAAAGCAAATCATAATAAAAAAAATCCCCGGCTTTACCCGTTTTATATATGTTTAGGATGCCAGGTAAATCCCCGCAGCTCAAGTCTAAAATCCCCAATTTAACCGATTTTTAAAAATCATCAAATAATCCCCGGAATGGCTCTCAAAAAACCCGAAAACCAGGCAAATACCTGTTTTCTGCGGCACTGAAACCAATAAAACCATACCAAATACATATTACCGACTAAAAAAATATCTATAGTTTAAAAAATCTTTGTAGCTCGTCCAAAATGCCCGCGGTTTTAGCTGTTTTTTATATCCAGGTTGTTGGGTAAATCCGCAGTCTAAGTCTATAATCCCCGGTTTACCCGTTTTTTTCTTAATCCCTGCCAAATCCCCGCACGGTCTCCAAAATACCCGAAAACCGGGAAAATTCCCGGTTTTTGGCAACACTGAGGCAGAGTGAGATAACTTAGCCGAGCCGTCCATTAGCCCATCCTAAAGTGACATGTTGACATTACCCTTATACCGGTCCGACCGGGCTGAGTTATTTGTCTCATCGGACTATAGGCCTACGTGTTTGTTTTGTACTTTAAGCGAATTTCTCCCTCAGGAAGAGATTATTACCGTAGATCTCAAAATGGTAAGACCTACTCGTCACCATTATTTATTTTCGTTTTTAGGACCTCAGATTTAAAAGACTCAATCCGTTCGAATATATATATCTCGTTCGAAGTTCTATATATTTGAATAGACATAATAGGACCTTATATTACCTCTTTAGAATAAATCAGCATTACCGTTGAAAATTGAGCATTACACATTACATTAGAAAAAGATTCACTATTGAAAATCCTGCGAAAATATTTATTTGAAAGGGATAAAGGTTTAAATATTTTTTTCTTTTTTATGTATGGTATTAATTTTTAAATTTTGGTCAGCTTTGTCATGTCTTTCCTAACGTTACCAATTTTTCAATCACAAGCGTTCAGAACCTTACCACAAGAGAAATTCGTCAGCCAGCTATTCCAAGTTCCGTACGGGACAGTTAGACCATGTTCACAACCAGTTAATGGACTTAAAAAATATTTAAATTGGTTTTACATGATAAAATATGCTTCTACTTGTGTATGTTGATTTGTCAATTAATATGTTATATGTTTTGAAAACTTTGCAAACACTTTATTTTTATTGGGATAATTAACCGTAGGCTAGTTCCGTATGGGACATTGCAAAATTACACGTTATCTTAGTTTTGATAAAATATGTTATTCTATTTGTAAATGAGGTAGTTAAAATATACAGAGCAACGAAAGACTTGCTCTTTCATAAAATTTTTAATGTTTATCAATGGTTACTTCAGAATTATATTGAGGTTTTCCGGTTCCGTATGAGACATGTAGACCTGAAGTTTCCGTAGAACTTATTTGTAAGTATTTTGTGTTAAAGGTTAAGCAGCACGCTATCTTTATATACAAAATTTTTATTTTTAAAAATAACTTAGTTTAGGCTCAAAAACTAGACTTAGATCAACGAGAAAAAAACAAAAATAAATGTTTAATTAGCCTATAGGGTTTTTGAAGAATCAAAAAGGTTTAAAAAATCATTAAAAGTGAAATGTTAACAGTTTCCTCACGTGTATTGAGATTGCTATTTTCGAAGTAGTTTTCACTGAAACAAACAGGAAAAACCTGATTTTTATCTTCCCGCCCTGAGGCTTATGAATGGCTGCAGCCCTTTTGGCTCTTTCACGTCATTACTCTCGAGAGTATTTATAAATCTGAATATCTACTTACCCCCCCCCCCCCCTCACTCGAGCCGAGGGTGTCGGAGTGTTTCGCAACAGCTCCCACCGCGCCGCTTTGTTTGGGTTCGGATTAGGCAAGGGCTGGACGCGATTGTTTTGACTCCGACCTTGATTGGACCCTTGACTCGGAGCTCTCCATCGATAGTTCACCTCGAGGGCCTTTGTTTCCCTGGGACCCTGCTACGGATCATTACGATGAGCTATACCTTAGCGTTCAGTGATTAAGACCCACTTGCTGTGTCATGGTGATCAGAAAGAGAAGAATCGGATCTTTTCCGTTTTACGTATACCACCATTCCAAATTTACCCATCAAGCTTGATTTTTGACCAAGAACCAGAAACTAGGTCAAATAATTGTTATTAATCGTTTTAAAGTGGAAATTCCTCGTAAGAATATTTTACCTGCGGTTTCGTTATCTTATCTCCCGTATCACTGTCTAGACACTAGAAGCCAGCGTATGGCCGTCTAGCGGCCCCACTTCCAGTTGGTTAGGTTTAGTTACGTTAGGTTAATTTTTACCTAACCTAGGTTTTTTAGGTTAGTTAGGTTTTTCGGTTAATTTTAGCGGCTTGGGTAACCTTACCTAACCTGACCTAACCTAACCTAACCTAACCAAACCAAACCTAACCTAACCAAACCAACCTAACCTAACCTATCCTAACCCTAACCAAACTTACCAAAATCAAGCTTGAAATACAAACCCGAGACAGTGGTATACGTATAACGGAAAAGATCCGAAAAATCCACAGAGCCTTGTGAGTTCGGTTGGAATCTTCCCACTTCTTTAAAATCTTACTCATTATTCATTTTTTACTTTCTCCCCCCTATACATAGTATATGGAGAAAGTATTGTTTTCGTCAAAATTTTAGATTTTGAGTTGTTAGTGGATATATTTGTTTTAGTAATCCCTGAATCCAAAAAAGGTTTTTGGAGTGGTGTCTATCGGTCCGTGTGTGTGGATGGATGTATGCCAGCTAAGCTAGAGACGACACCATGAAATTTGGTCAGATTTTCATGAAATTTGGCTTGTAGATATGAAACCATGATATATCTCCAGCAGTTTTTCATTTTTTCATTTTTTATTTTTAAGGGTATTTACCCCATAAAAACCCATTAAAACTACAAACATCCAAATTTCTCAAAAACGGCTCTAACAATTTTTATAAAACTTTCATGATTTATAGTGCTTAAGATGCAAAAGAAAATGTCACCACCCGCATGTCTGTGAAAATCCAGGTTCATAAGTTATGGGGGTTTGGTGTAAAAATAACCATACTTTTCAAATTTCCCAAAATCTATAACTTCTAAAGAAAATATACGTGTAACCATTAAATTTGGCTTTAAAAAATTAACAATCCAGTATTCTCAATTATTAGTCTACGACAACTTGTTGCGGAGATAATTAATATTTTAGTTTGGCGGTAAACACAGTACATTGGCCATGCTATTTTTATGGCGAATATATTAAAAAACGATATCTCCATTAATTTCTAATGGATTTTATAAAATTTGGTACGTATTTGTAAGATAATTAGTTTTTTCTATTTCATTATATAGATTTTCAGGTTTTAAATCATTTTAAGGGAGAAAGTATGTGTCATCAGTTTCCTTATACCGTTTACCCTCCCAGTTAAAGTCTAATCAAGCTATGTCAGATTTTCACCCAGGCCCTAGATTTGGAGTAGGTCAACATCATTATTTTTCACACTCGACTGATGCGATATAACCATGTTCAATTCCTTCATTTTCAACACGTCTTAGTTTCGTGCAAAATTTGGTGAAATATAAAAAAATCTTCTCTTGGCAGCTTTAAAAAATGTAAATAAAAAATTGTGCAAAAGAAGTTCCCATTCAACTTGTTTTCTCGATAATTTTTATAATTGAGAAAAACCATAAATGTGTCCTGGGTCCTTCCAGCTTCAGTCTTAGAAACATTTCAATACGTGTGTGTGTCTTGAAGCACAATAACTCGTGTAAAAATGGTCCGATCTGAATGAAATTTGGCACAGACATGTAAAGTAGTAATTATTCAGACGAATTCGAAAACCAGCCCGATCGGACTATTGGGAGGGAGGAGGGTAAGGGGGGGTAAACCCCTCCAAAAATTGGATTTTGGAATTTTTTACATAGAAAAATAATAATTATTAAATTGTTGTTTGGACTATTGAATTCAACTTAAAAGAAACTAATAATTTAGTACTTTGAATCGTTGCTTTATGTTCATTGGTTACCGAGATATCGTCAGTGGTAAACACAGTACCTACTTTGTCCGAATGTTAACCTTATGGGAATAAAATAAAATTCTATAACTCGCTTATATTTCTCAACATATCGCAATGAAACTTGGTATATGGATTCAATTGAGTGTCATCTACTGGATTATTGCAAAAATTTCACACTTTCACGTCAGCTAACCTTCATTCTCATATCCCTTGTTAATCTTATGGAGGAAATTGTTGTATGCTCATTTCAGGATTTAAGTTGATTTTACTTGATTTGAGAATCCGTCTAAATGATTAATTTAAGCATTTGAAATTCGCTGAGTATGCAGATCTGCTGCAAAGGGGGGTATTAATACAACTTGTTACAGCCCTTCAGTCTAGAGATCGCTAGGGACATTGCCCGCCACCCGGCTCGGCGGCTGTGGTCCTTTCCGGGAGAAAGTACGGAGTTGGCGGCTTTTTGCCCTTCACATTCACTACCGTCTGGGCCAGATTGGGGGCACCGCGCGCCGCGCCGCGCCGGGTCGGGGCCGGGGCTCGTGTGGGAGCTTGCGTAAATGTTTTATAGCTCACTCGTCGGGTGCGGGCTCTTTAGAAGTCGCCGAAATTAGTTTTAATTGGGGTTTCCTCTTTTTTAGATCAGTGGACAAATCGGTAGTGAAATATGAAATTTTTGATTTAAATTTTTGTTCAAAACATTCTTTTTTTTAATGTTAATTTGAATATAAATAAATGTATTGTACTTGATCAGTTTCCTGAAAATCTCCTAATTTTGTTCTTGTCCTATTAAATGAACGAAGCTCAAGACGAGATTTCAAGTTGTTTACCTGAAGTCGCACTCTTTCTGCTTCTACAGTATACAATAATGCTTCTACAAGGTCTGCTGTTTTTTAAATTAGCATCACCATCACTGACATTGAGGTAACAAGATATCATCCTTCATTTGTGGAGAATCTCTTTATAATTTTGTTTGATTACGGAGAATAAGCAGAAAAAAAAACTTGCATTTAGGAAATTAACATGTTATATTCAAAGAAAGGTGTAAAATCATCTTGTTTGTTGCCAAATGATTCCTACTTGGTTTTAAATACCAATATTTTTGGTCCTAATTAGAAAAACCTTTCGTGGATTTATGTTATAATCGTTTCTTTTGTTAAACGTTTTCGTATGTATTCTATGTGATGACGCCTCTTCAACTACAGCTATACTCAGCGAGCACAGAAAAATATAACCTTCTGTGCTCGCTGGCTATACTTTGAAGAATATTATGCTTATTTAACTTGATGTTAACTTGCAAAAACGGACTCATGTGGTCCAAAACCATTGATCATCATAACCAACTAGGAATCATTTGGCAGCATACCATATAATTTTATACTTTACTTTGGTTATCTATATATCAGGGATTCGGAGGATTTTCCATCAGCAAATTAACATTTTGTTGCATTATTGGCAACGAAATAACTGCCAGGCTGTCTATTTCCAGTCCCTTCCAAATGGCAAAGGAGCGAAGATGTTTTCTCAGTTTTTGGATCGGCAGGCGCAGACTAGGCAAAAAGATTACTGGTTTACCTTAGCATAACCGACCCGTGCAGGCGTCCAACTGTAAAACAGTTCAAATAAAAGCTCTTGCATTGTGCTTGCATGTTTAAACATTAGTTTAATATTAAAACCTTAAAATTAGACTTCCTAAAAAGTATTTGTTTAACGTTGAGGTTTTTTGGTTTTATTCAATAACGTAGAATAATTTCAGTCGTCCATAAAACACTGATAGGTTTTATAATCGACAGTATTTCGAGATTTGGACAGATGTATTTTACAGTTCGTAGAGTAATTCAGTATTTATATCCAACCATTGACTTTATAACCTATAGACATTATGCGAGTAGTCGTTTGGCGTAATAATGCTACTTAGAATGTACCCATAAAATATATGATCTCCGGTAACCCCGATCCTCAAAAGAAAAACCCAACACGTTACGATACGATTGGTTTTTAACGTTGTGGAACGTTTTAAACATTATTGTTACAGTACTCACCTTATAAGCTGCAATATTTTCAAAACTTATATAATTTTCTGTTGGGGGGTTCATAGAAATAAATAAATAAAAATTATGCCTTTTTTCAAGTGGCGCAGTATAATACTGTATTACAGAACAACTTTCGTCTCTAGATCCCAAATTAACCGGAACTTTTGAGAATAGCTCAAATCCGACACCCTTCAGCCCCATACTTGACTGAAAGGGTTCAGTGAGAAACCTTGAAAAGAAATATTAGTTCGTTTTTCACCACATTTTCTCTAAGGGCACAAATTTAGAAAAACAGGCTAATCAGCTAATATATTTTTTTATACGAAATTATTTTATATTTTCGTATATAAAATATACAAAATATTAAACGCCTTCAGCTAATATATATTTTTTAAAGTAAATTATTTGTTTACTTAATAGCTGCAGAGTAGTGCGTGTCTATACTAGTCATCATAATCTAAAAACTACGCCTAACAACAACACAAAATAAAAAATTTGAGTATCGGTGATAAGCTACATATACATATTCTCAAAGACGTATTTTGTAAATTACGAAAACAGCATCCATTTTTACGTCTATTCCGTTCTATCGACTTGCAATATTTACCCAAATAAATAAAAACTATAGTGGCCTGAAGGGGCTAAAAGCCTCTATTAACGGAAAATTTAAACAATTATTTATAGTACAAAATAACTTGATAGCAAACTGGCTTTAAAATCTACCAAATGTTTATATCTAGCCACAGAGAAGAATCTAACAGAGGTCGCTTTTAAATGGGTCTTCTGTTGCGCCCAAGTGCTTGCTAGTTACAGTTTAATCCAGCTACAGTTAAGTTACTACTTACTAGTTACATCCAGTTACTAGCTAAAGTTAAGTTCAATTAGGAGAGGATAGCGACGGTGCTGCTCTCTCGCGGCGTTAATGGTGAACTATTTTTTTTATAAGTCCTCGACACCAGCGCTCGACACCAGCTGAGCGCAACATTAGAAGATACCTCTGTTTGATTCTCCTCTGTGGTCTAGTACATGCTTTTCAAATAAGCATTAGCATAAGGTGTTTTATGTAAACGAAGCAGACGTTTTGAATTCCAGTGTCTTTTAAATGGTAGATGTTTTATGTTTTTTCTCGATTTCTGGTGAATTTCAAGCAATTTTAGTATTTTTCCCGCCATCACGGAATAGAGGCCTTTAATATCAGCCCCTCCCATCTCTCTACGACTTGACCAACTCCCACAATTTTGACGCAAAGAATCGCCTTACAAAATTAAATCTATATATATATAAGCCAAAACGGTTGACTGACTGACTGACTCACTGATCACAGTTTCTCAAAAACTATAAGGCTTTGGGCAATGAAACTTGACACAATGAATCATTATAGGCTCTAGATGCGTACTAAGAACGGATTTTAAAATATATTCTCTCAAAAAGCTAAAATAGGGTATATTATAAAATTCAAAATGGCGGCCATTTTTAGTTTTCAAAGCTTATTTTCCAAAACAATGTAGGGCTTTGGGCGATGAATCTTGGCTTAAATATTCTTTATAGGCTCCAGATGCATACTAATGAAGGATTTAAAAATGTTTTCCCTGGAAAGGCTAAAATAAGGTAAATTCAAAAATTCAAAATGGCGGCCTTTTCAGTTTTTAAGATCTATGAATTCAAAATATCAATAGAAGGTCTCCAGAATATTTTAAAGAGGCAAAAAATATAAATTCCATTTACTAAAAGAGTAAACTGTACAAAATTATAACGGTTTTCTTATATTATGTATTTATCAGTTTCCACATACTCGCGATTTACGGATCACCCGAAGTAATCTAACTAGAATCTTAAACCTCTGCTGGGACATATCATACAGTTATATTTATAGAATCAGGGATTTTCTGAATTTCAATTTTTAGGAGGGTTTGCATGCTGGTCGAGAGCGATTTATGGTCAAAGTTCAAACAAATATACTATTTCTACCTAATGAAGCGCTTAAAAACGTATAGTTAGGATAAATCATTGAAATCATTAGTCTATTAGGAAATTTGGAAATAATGCACGTTACAAAAAACGGATAATTGAAACAAACATTTGTTATCCTTTCAGCGAGCGAAGCCGCGGGTACATCTACCTGTATAATATAATTATGAAATTTAGTATTTTTATATGCTGCGTATTTTATACTGAACGTTTTGAGTCTCCCCCAGCCACCCCACCCTCTAACGCCACCCCCAGCGTCTCCCAGCGACTTGAACGCCGGGTCGCTCGCAAGTCTTCTCCGCGCCCAATCAACCAACCATTGACTCCTTTGGCGTTTACGAGGCGGACGCGTGTCCCGGTCCCCTGTGGATCCTGCTGCTTACCCCGATTTACGGTTTTGGGGAAGGGGCGCCCAGCGCGTGCCACCTGCCCGCCAAAAAATTATCCTCCCAATTCAAACGACCCTAGGGCAGCAGATGGCGCTCCACAAAGGCCCGGGAGAAGAAAAGAAGAAGAAAAGAAGTCTTTCTTATGTTGATGGCGTAGGGAGTCCCGAGTCCCTCCTTCCCACCTGCCTCGACACTTCCGTTAGCGCATGCGCAAGGGACGCGTTTTTGAAAATCCGATTCGTTACCGAAACCGCTGCGATGCTCGCTGCTTTATTTTGCCAGGTGCGATTCCAGAACCTGACCGAGCGTGTAACGGAGTTTTTACGGGTTTAAATAGGGCCTTCGGTTGTTGGAAGATTTAAAGAAGTAGGGTTGATGTTTTATACATGAGCCGGACATTTATACATGGTCGCATTGTAAATAAGGTTTTAATTTTAATAGGGCTATTAATATGTCCGATCTGTACAGGGTACCTTATCATCTAATAATCAGGAAAAATATCTATACCTTTCTGTATCTGTCTATATAAGCTAGGGCTTTCTGTGATCAAGACTCCTTATACAGCCCTTAACTGATTTTAATAATTTAGGAATCGTTGGAAAGAGCGCGGCGTCAAGTTTGAAGTCAAGGTTTTTAGGCCTTAGAAAACCCCAGACGCCCTCGAAATGGCATTTCTCCATTCCTCCGTTATATTATGATAGACATTTCAAGTCAAAAAACCAATTGGAGTAGACATTTTTTCACCACACTGAATCTGCACAGTAATACTGTAGTGTTAAATAATTAATTTTACAAATGTAACAAAGCATCGCCCGAAAATAGAGCTATTTCTATGATTTAGACCTATCAATGACGGGCGGGGTTTTTTTCGAGAATAATGGTTTTACATAGGTAACGTAAACAATTATACATTAAGCCTTACCACTAAACTGGACATTTAAATGGATGATGCAGAATAACTATATAACAAATAATATAAATTTTGCCAAATTAATATTTGGGGGAGGTTCTAAGCGATTTACGTTTCCAAAGATTTTGTTCTGTACCTACCAGAACTTACACAAATTCATTAAAAAAGCTACAAAAAGCTTATAGATATTGTTCTTTATGAAACTGCAGAAAATAAATTTTACCTACAGATAAGAGAGCTATGATTCTTCTTACCATAGCCGTGGATGGCTATCATTTAGCGCTCTGGTAGTGTTTGATTATTTTAAATGACTGGAAGCCCTACTAATTTTTAAAAATCCAGGAATAGCTTCCGCCTTTTAAAGATAAGTTTTTTTTCAAGTTGGCTGACAAAGCACAATCTGAAAATATTTGTCCGTATAATATTTTGGATAAACGGCGAATTTCTTTAGCATAATCAACAATATAAATTAGGCTTGAATATAAGTTTTTTGGAAATTTTTAAGGAAACGGACAGCCAATGATGAATGTCCGCAGAGGTTTGTGAAAATTTCTTTTGAATTTTTAAAGAACAAAAGATTTATTAATGGCGTATTTCTTCATGAAATTGGAAATTATAATTTTGGAAATTTTTGCCAAGGGAAAAAGGGGAGAGTTGAAAATTTTAAATTAGGCTTCCCTACCTACGGCAGTTTTAGTTTTTCTGCGACACTAACTAGCGGCGACTTTTAGGACTCCGGCTCCATAAGATGTTAAAGTTGTGCACTTATCGCCGCGCAAGGCGGCGCAGGGTAAACATTCGGCGGCAATAAACATTCTACAACTCTTTATCTTTGTAATAGTATATTACATTAATTTTTTTAAAGTGCAGGTATTAAATGACACCGCGCAGTGCGTGTTTTAGGCATATTTTGGTGTAGGTAGAGAACCCTCTTGTCGGTTGCTGCAAATCAGCTGAATGTTTACTTTCGTTTCCTGTAATCACAGTCCGGGAAAAACTTTTCAGTCCGGAAAAAGTTTTTGTCGGATTAGTACGGCAATGGGTAACTTTCGAGCCAGCACAAATGAACAGAAAACATATGTTTCAGAGTCAGTATGATGAAAAATATGTTTTTTCCGAGTAGTATGAAGTTTTTCGGAATAGTATTGCACGTTACACGGTCGGTTAAGTTTTGCCGTACTCCCATGAAAATCCCACACTCGCATTTAGCTCGCGCGGGAAATATAATCGCGGGAACTATCGGGAACTGTCCGGAAAAAAGTACTTTCCGACCTAGTAACGTGATATACTATTTCTTTATTTATCAAGGACAAAAAGGATGAATAAAATACTTTTTTGGTAAATTCCTCTCGGACAAAAAAGGGTGAATGTCCCACCACCTCGCCTAGGCCTATACCGCCGGCCGCACAAGTCAAGGTCCGCCAGCCGCGCCGGAGCATCATGACGGTCTGCGCCCTCTCCGGGGTCCGCAGCACCGTCACGTCGCCCGCGGGTCTGTACCCAGCGGGCCGACAGCAGACTGCACCTAACCATGAGGCCTCTGCCTCCGTGGGGGCCGGTCCACCTCCCGGCGCTCTCCCACCGCTCCCGCGGCCGCGGGTCTACCGGCGGCCCGGCGGGAGTCGGCCCCGGGGACGGCGGCGGTCCAGACACCCGGCCTCCAAGTAGCTGGATTACAGAACTACGCCACGAGTTCCGGCCGGCGGGCGAGTGTAGTGGCGGGATCGTGAGTGGCGGCGCGGCGGGAGGCGGGAGTAGTTCCGAGGTTTGCTGCCAGGGCGCGCCACCTACCGGCCGGCGGAGCGTCGCGGCGGGGTCGGTGGGAAGATTCTACAGGGTGCCTGTAAAGTCCGTCGCCAAACTCCATAACTTGGTTTATGGGGTTAAAATAAGCAAAAAAGTTTCATATGAAGGTATGTCCTAAAATGCATATTTGCCCAAATATCGGCCATTTTGTATTTTTCACAAAATATTTTTTATCCGGTGTTTTTAAATCGTTTTTTTGAAACTCAGTATGTACCTATAACTAGCCGAGATTAGTTTATGAAAAAGTAATCAAAATAATCGAACGGTAAATTTCAAAATGACGGTCGTTTAAAATCTTTAACTTGAAATACTGAAAAACTGTATTTGGTACCAAAAATATAAAAGAAAACAATTTTTAGCAAATTCAATTTCCCATCTAATGACTTCAAAATTATGAAAATCGGTTTATAAATAACTAAGTTATGGTCAAATTTAGCTAACGAGGCATCATAATTTGGAGAGAAAAATGGCACATTGTTTCATTAAGTCATGCGCTAACATGGGTCAATTACGCTGCCTCGTTAGATAAATTTGACCAAAACTAAGTTATTTATAACAGATTTTCATAACTTTGGTATCATTACACTGGAAACTAAATTTCCTAAAAATTATAATCCATATTTTTTGTGCCACGCACCGATTTTTTCGGTATTTCAATTTAAATATTTTAAACGGCCGCCATTTTGAAATTTACCATTCGATCATGCTGATTTTTTTCATAAACTAACCTTGACTATTTATAGGTACATGCTGAGTTTCAAAAAGATCTATTTCAAAACCTCGGAGATATAAAATATTTTGTGAAAAATACAAAATGGCCGATATTAGGGTAATTATGCATTTTAAGACATACCTTCAAATGATTTTTTGCTTATTTTGACCATTTTGACCCGATAAACCAAGTTGTGGAGTTTGGTGACAGTCCGTCACCAAACTCCATAACTTGGTTTATTGGGTCAAAATAAGCAAAAAAGTTCGTACGAAGGTATGTCCTAAAATGCATATTTACTATATATTTTGAAATGACGGTCTTTTAAAATCTTTTACTTGAAATACCGAAAAAACTGTATTTGGTACAAAGAATATAAAGGAAAACAATTTTTAGGTAATTCAATTTCCCATCTAATGACTTGGAAATTATGAAAATCGGTTTATAAATAACTAAGATATGGTCAAATTTAGCTAACGAGGCAGCATAATTCGGAAAGAAAAATGGACCAGTGTTGCATTGAGGTCAATTACGCTGCCTCGTTAGATAAATTTGATCATAACTCAGTTATATATCAAACGATTTTCATAACTTTGGTGTCATTAGACTGAAAACTAAATTCTCTAAAAATTGTAATTCTTCAAATTTTTCGTACCGCGTGCCGTTTTTTTGTATTTAAATTTAAATATTTTAACCGGCCGCCATTTTGAAATTTACCATTCGATCATGCTGATTTTTTTCATAAACTAACCTTGACTATTTAAGGTACATGCTGAGTTTCAAAAAGATCTATTTAAAAACTTCGGAGATAAAAAATATTTGGTGAAAAATACAAAATGGCCGATATTAGGGTAATTATGCATTTTAAGACATACCTTCAAATGATTCTTTGCTTATTTTGACCATTTTGACCCGATAAACCAAGTTATTGAGTTTGGTGACGGACTTTACAGACACCCTGTATTCTGTAGTCCTGCGGGCTGGCGGCGGGCGACGTCAACGTAGTTCCGAGGTTCGCTGCCCGAGCGCGCCACCTGCCGGCCGAGCAGCTTGCCGACTCGACTGTGTGTCGTGTCGTGCCAATGTATACAGAACACTCTGTAGGGACATCCATTGTTAATTTTGTTCAGCTCCGCCGCCGAAAACCAGAGAGAAATTAGCGCTGAAGCATGGAATATTCAAGAAACAAAATGTCACGAATTTTGGATAGTCATGGCTATGGCGTGGAAGAAGTGGGGATTAACGTCCGCACTATTAAATACTATGTTTTTAAGACCGTCCTCATAATTAGACCAGTTTATAAACCAGGCAAAATTGAGGTTCGATCCCACGTTAAAATGTAGGTCCCTTAGTTGCGGTTGGCTGTTGGGCTATTACTTAACAGTTTACAGTCCTGTCTAAGGAACATGTCGGCCTTAGTCAGAGACAAGACTACAAGATCGCGTCACAATCATCCTTCACACATCTGCCCTTCCTTGGCTTAAAATAAATACCTGAGTAGGTCGTCATTTAATCTAATGTACCAAATGTGTAAAATTTATTTTAAAAACATTGTGTTGGTCCGACTAGAAGATTAATGAAATGAAAATTGCAGAGGGTATTTGATGAAAAATGCCGTGGAAAAAGAAAATTTTTTGTGAGTTTATAATTAAGTAAAAATAATTAAAGGACTTTTAAATTTATTATTGTTTAAATACTATTTTACGAAGAGACCATGAATTAAACTTCGGTTCATGTTTTAAAATCGTTTCCGCAAATCTTACTGCAATCTAAGGGAAATACATGTAAATAATTATATTGCAGTATCAAACGAAAGTTATAAATATATTTAAAACACTCTGTACTAATAATGTAAAAATTTTGCGTTTATTTTAACTTTATTTGTTTGGGGATGATTTTTGAGTAAGTTTTTTATCGAGGGAATCTTCTGGAAGTTCGACCTTTCAAACACAAAATATTTGAGTCCTGCGATTCCAAACTCACCTTTTCCGGACATAGTATGTGATGTTAGAAATATAAAGTTACCCCCGTTGCAGCAGACCTGCATACTCAGCGAATTTCAAATGCAAAACAACATATTTCAATCAAACATAGCAAGATTTGACAGGTTTTGGTAAGCTCCATAAGCATAACATGGGGAATGAGTATGCAGGTTTGCTGCTACAGGTATATTAAAACTGGGTGGTTTTAATTCAATATTTAGTAGATCTGAATTAGAAGAAGCTATTTACCAAGTTTTAACAAGATACGTTGAGAAATAACCGAGATATAGAATTTTACTTATATCCCATAAGGTTAACATTGGGACAACGTACTGTGTTTACCACTTTAAATATCTCGGTAACCAATGGACATAGAGCAGTGATTCAAGATTCTAAATTGTTTGTTTTTTTGAGCCGAATTCAATGGTGCCCACAAAAATTATATTTCTATGTGAAAAACCCAAAAAACCCATTTTTGGGGGGGTTTATCCCCCTTTACCCCCCCTTCCGGTGGTCCGATCGGGCTGGTTCACGAACTCGTCCAATTGATTACCACTTTACATGTCCGTACCAAATTTCATAAAGATCGGACCATTTTTGCGGCCGCTATCGTGCTAACACACACACACATATATAAATAAAAATTCGAACGAATGGTGTTTTTTGCTTCTGGGGACCCCAAAATGAAAAGTTAACATGGTCTCGGACTTAGGTCTTACCATGAGTACTACCGTAATAGCTCATTCCTTTAAGGAAATTCGCTAAGAAAAACAATAATTTTACTATTGTCGTTGTAAAACACAAATCCTGTGTAATTTGTGATCGCATTGCGTAATAGCAAAACATATCGCGTATATCTATTTTCCTTGGCTACATAATATAAAGATCGCACTTCAATATCCTCAGTATCCATTGATTTTATTCAGTAGCCAATCAGTTCATTCCGAACCGGGCTCGGCCCCAGTTAATTAATAGTCTTAAGTTCGTAATAGCGGGCCAACATTGTACTGTATGGCAAAAATTGTAATGTAAAAATCGCAAGTATACTAATCTTCTTTACCGACGCAACACGACAACTAGCTCACTTGGTCTCCGCTCGAGAGCAGCACTGCTCAGCAGCACAAAATGGTTTGTTTTGCCTTTTTATTCACATTATATTTTAAATTTTAAATAATTTAAGAATACTATTTTTGGGGCTATTTGATCAATAAAATAGTGTTACATTAAATAAAAAGTTCTCGAGGTATTTGAGAATTAATTTTTTTAATTATCCGTCATAAAGGCTTTTACATCTCGACAAGGTAGTTATCTATAATTTTATAGGGCTTCTAGTCTAATAAACCAGTAGTTATGATTCTTCTCAGTCATATGGGGGATGATGAATGGGGTAGTCTCTCATGTGAGAGAAGCCTGAACCCTTAGACATGTTACGACTATGTCAGGCAAAACCCCTCTGACCCCATGTGAAGAAGAGAATCATGTATCAACACGTATTATTCATTGAGCTGTAAGTTAAAGTTCAGCATTAACAGTAAAGTAAACGACTGTACACAGTAACAAATGATAGCAAAAGCGTTTAACCTAGTATTTAATCTAAAAAAGCTTACTTAACAAGCGTTACTGATTGATTAGTTCACACTAATTTTACATAGTAACCCAAGAAATTATGTTTTCTTAATTATTTTTAAATATTTAATATTAGCCGCGTCAGTCATGAACTGTAGATTCTATGAGTAAAAGTTTACAATTAATCATGCATTGCAATCATAAATTTTAGGAGAGATTCCAGAAAAATGTTATAGTCCAGATTTATTGTAGTCGTTGCTGTATAGTATCAACCTACAATCTCATAAGAGAAGATTTTTTTATTTTAAACACGAATTAAAAATAAATCTTCAAGACTACCCTGCATTTAAAAAAATTTAGAGTTGCTTTGCATGATTTTTGAGATGGTTGCGTTTTAGCACAAATTTTCAATACTGTAATTGTTGTTTTATGTAACGAAAATAAAACAAACTTTTAAAGGGGTTTAAAGGGTTTTGATTTAAATAAAACAATATTAATTTTACTTGAACACAACCTATTTTATTAAAAATTTTACTTGATTTTTAAATATGAAATACTTTTTCCCGAGGGATTAAAAAATATCACTTCAAAACGATCCAATATTACTTATGCTGTTCAACCCTGCACTCTAATTTCTCATATTGACCTTAAGGGGAAAATCGTGTTTTTGGTTATTTCTCAACACATATTAATCTAACTTGATATATGGCTTCAGTTAATTGAAATGTACTTTAATCTAGCCTAAAATCCTCTATTTTCACATATTCGTGACAGAAAACTTGCAAACTCACTTCCATTGTTATTTTTATGGAGAATATTTTGGCATGCTTACGGACATGCCTTTGTTTAATTTGATGCGAAGCTGAAGCTTAGTCCACTTGATTATTTAAGCATTTCAAATACGCTGAGTAGGCAAACCTGCTGCTAAGGGGGTACTACTAATGTTGTCTTTTTAAATGTGTGTATAAGTGATGATACAGTATTAACCTTCATTATTTTACATGTTTAATATTGACGAACAGTGTTGTTCAACATATTTGAATGTAGTATCGTGAAGAAGAAATTATCATCTTAAAATGTGCTTGTCATCTGCTATGTGCACGAAATTATTTAACAGACGGGACAGAAATGTAAATTAATTAAAGAATAATTTTTCACAGAGGTTTTGTTCACTGTCGTTCAGTACGTTTTAGCGAATTTCCCCTTAGGGAAGTAGCTATTACCGTAGGCGGCACATGCACCGTAACCTTCCATTTTTAGGTCATATAGACTCCATAAACACGGAACATTCATTTTAATATTTTTGTAATACAGATATATGAAAATGAAGGTGAGTTTCAAGGTGAAATCTGTAGCTTGTTTTGATTGATTTGCTCTGCGTTTTCCCTACCTATTTCATTTAGCCATTTAATAATTTTTCTTATACGTATAATGTTAAAGACCTACTGTCCTTTAATGTAATTGGTAAATTTCTGTAAATGATGTGTAAATAAAAGGAATTAGTAGTAGAAAAGGTTTTATCTAATTTATAGATTTTAATGTTGACTATTGCGTTCCTAGTTAAATATTCATGTGCAGGGTGTTCAAAAATTAATTCAGAATGTTTTTAAATATGTGAGACAATTACCCTGGCAAACAGTTGCCTGATGTCCAGTACTGCCATTTCAGCATGTACTGCTTTAGACGAGTATCGCCGACATCTGTCCAAGGCCGCCTTAAGAAAAGCTTTTTGTGTTATGTTATGAATAATGGATTTAAAATAGATTTATAGGGCGCACCGATATTGCGCCCCAAAATCCAGGTAGACACCGAAATTGCGCCCCGACCCTAAATCTTGTCCCAGGGGTACACCGATATTGCGCCCCAGCCCTTCCTAGAATCATATGAGGGAGGCAAGCAATGACTCCTCGCCTCGCCATTGAAGTCGGAACACAGGAATTCTTTCAAAACCCTTCATTGTTGCCGCTTTGAGGGAAGTGGCGAGTGAGCAACGGAGTCAGCTACACTTACACTTACAGTCAACAAAAAATTACCAAATTTGGCAAAGAGGATGTCTGTTAGTGCCGCTCACAAACTGTATGATTTTTAAGTCGACAAAAATTATACTGTAATTGCAATAAGTAATTAAATCATTGAAAATGAATTAAATTTTTATTCATGACATGAAAAAGTTACTAAGCGACGAATTTTTTTATTTTTTGGTCAGGAAATTTTTTATTGTTACCACTTTTCAGAAAAATAGTTGAAACGTAACATATATTTTTTTGAAACCTCTATGACCAGCCGTCAACGAGAAAATCAAGGTTGGAGATAAAAAAAATTCCGCGGCGCTCGGGATAGGCAGACGGCGCCGCCGCGCGCCACAACACGTTCGGATAACTATTTGATTAAACGTTCTATATGCCGATGTTACCCCTTTTATCAACCACTTCTCGTGTTTTAATATTTATTTTTCTAGATAGTTATTATATTTACGTTCATAGTCTTACGTTTTATAATCAATCTATTATTGTTAGTACTATTACTTTAAGGCCCCAAAATGGTCAATACCTATTTGGTGGTTCATCAACTGGTCAGGCGGTGGGTGGCGGGGCGGAGGGTAACATTCCTGAGTCGTTGCGTGGTGTTGCGGTCCTCAGGTACCTGCCACCCTCGGGGCGCAATATCGGTTAGGGATTAGCGAACCTTTTTCGTCAGTTTGGTATGGGGCGCAATTTCGGTGCGCCGAGATTTATAAGCTGCGCCCCAAATAATAATGCCCCCCTCAAGAAGCGATTGTACATAAGCGTAATACACTACTACCATTGACTTTGAACAGATTATTTTTTCTGAGTAAAGCACGATCTTCCGGTTCTCCTAGATTAATTCTGAATAACTCAGTTTGAAAGGAATGAAATTTACGTATGTAATGTAGCAATTCATTGAATAAAATCAACATTTTGATTAGTAAAATTATAACCTATTGACCTGCCATCTGGGAGCAAACACTCAACTAAATAAACTGCATTACCTGTTTAACATAATCACCAGCGCACTCAAACCTTCAAGGAGCTAACTAATACCATAGACGCACTCTGAGGTTGAAGGAGCAAACTAATTTGAAGGAGCAAAAAACGGTAACAAGAAAATGCATTGCCTGGCAAATCTGTTTTGTGCTTCATCTGTGCTTTGAATAACACGTCTGGCTCACACAGTTGCTACTGTCGCCGCGAGAACGAGCCAACGTCGCTGATTCCTAATACTACCCTCTTAATCAATATGTAGTGGAATAAAAATTTAACTATCGTTAATCGAATATATTGCAATATCTGTATTTTAAAATATATGGGTTAGTGAACGATGTCCAAGATGATGATATAATCTTCCGGAATCATTGCAATCGAAGGCAATCAAAAGTACATTCTCGCTTTGCATTTAGTCGACCTGACTGACGACCATTTCAGAATGTTCCGGGTTCACTATAAAGCATAATATGTCGACTCGTAGTTCTCACCAGTGTTATCCTTCATGTATTATATGAAGAGCCGAACGTTATTTGCTTTAACCTAAGCATTGACCCCGGCTCAAAATCACCCACTGAACTAAATAAACTTCTCGACTATCGATTAGTGTTCGAACATCGATAGTTCACCATCGATATTAACATCGAACTAATACCATCGATGTTGCAAAAACATCGGTTCAAAAACATCGATGTTTTTAAGCGAAAAACGTCCATATTTTCGACTAAATCATATCAAAGTTTCTAATCTCGATTTACCGACCGTTATTCATTTTCAAAAAATGCATGGCCGTTTCCGAAATCAAAATTGAAATTTAACATTCGGCCTATTTAATATCCATATTCTGAGGTTGAAAAAGACAAAATTTATCTTAAAATTATTCCATTTTAAACTCATCAATACCAAAACATCGATGGTAGAAAAACATCGACTTTCTAACATCGATGGTGAAAACATCGAACATCGACCGCCGAACATCGATGTTTTGAAAACATCGATGTTCGATGCTGAACACTACTATCAATTCTTTTTCCCTTGTTAAACAAGAAGTCTTTCGGTTATTCGGTTAAACCTAAACAAGGAATTTTATTGTATAAAACTATTTCAACCTTTGGTGATGTATGCGCCTGTCCTATCAAGGGATTATCAATTTCAAAAACTAAACTTAACAAAATTCGAGTGTTTAAAAATAAAATACTTAGGATATGTGTCAACTCGCCCTGGTTTGTCCGGAACAGACAAATTCATCAAGAATTTGGTGTAGACTCAGTTGAGGATTTCGTTAAGAAATGTGCTACCGGTATCAAGTTCCTTAATTGGTCTTGTTCTCGGTGCGCCATTTTTCAGTATTTTTGAACCAACAGTGAATAGGCGTTTGAAGGCGAGAGTTCTGCAAGACATCATGAACGAAATAGATTAGACTTTGACTGAACATTAGTTCCTGGGTGTCTCCAAGAGAGTGAGCCCAATAATGTTTCACACGCTATATAGTTACTGTTATTTCATTCTGTGTATTATACTTATTTTGTATGGAACTAGAAAATAAATAAATAAAAAATAAGCTAAGCCTGGAATGCAGACTGCAATATGTTATTAAAAATACGGCAATATTGAATATCTTGAAGAAATTATTTGACGCTCATAAAGAATAATTTGCAAACTAATAAGACAGGAAAAAATGTACCTCAGGAAAATATGAAATATAAATAGCAGTAAATATATAGTATCCCCACTTCTAATTATATTTTAACTTTTATATTCAACTAGTGGCTTGTATAGGGGCAAAAGCCCCTAAAAATAAAATAAAAATGCTGGATATTTAATGTTTCCTTCACATTCACAACTCGGTAACAGTTTGGCGGAATTAAACGTTTAAAGAGTAATGTTAAAGCTATTTTGAAATTTGCTAGTACGTATCAGAATTAATTGTGAGAAAGGGCGTTACTTCAGTATAGTAAAGGGCTAATTTTTTTGGAACATCGGCGCTATACATGTCGTTCTCAAAACAAACTCAGTTCACTTTGTTTACAATTAAACATATGGACATGGTTTGAAGAAATTCTTAACTTCATTTATTTCCCAAAGAAAGTCGTGACATTTAACACAAAAATGTAAACAAAAGTCGTGTATAGCGGTGTATACACGACCTATACACCTGGACCACCTGGTCCAAAAGAATATATTGGACAGTTAAAGGGTACTTGTTATGGAAATCTCCGATTGAGGCTATATTTTACCCAATAAGCAAATAAATAAGGTTGAAATCAGAAAATAGTCTCCTGTTGACGACTTCACGCTTTACGTTGGAGCCCCTGGCTCCACTTCAAAAGGAAGTTAGGTTTGAGCTTTGTAAATAGTTAATATTAAAGATTTTTCTCTACGTTCATCACTTTTTTATGGTTGCCCGTGAGTAAGTACTGCTTTGTCTTGGTAGATTTAAGATTAAATATACTTTTCATTAGCCAAATTTAAAGGTGAACCTTTTTGGTGGAATCTAATTTAAAGCTGATGTTGCACTCAATAGCTGTTAGTGCAGCACACTCTGTTGTTCCTCGGTCAAAACTATGACCATTTCCGACCGCACATAAAAATGGTAAAGCTGGACCTTAAAAAGTGATCAATACCGATGCCTATAGCTTCTTCTCTCTACCTATAGCCTGTGCTTATTCGGTTGTGTAAATATTACAAATCACTTGGCTTTAAATCAGCATCAGCTACTCCTGCATGATACAATGTAAAAGTAACAGTCGTATTTAATTCCTCTTGATTTTTAAGGTTAAGGTCCCTAAATTATAAAAACGGAAAATTTAAAATAAAAAACCACGTGTTATAGTACGTTCAACCTATTTTGCTGGATTTTAAATTAACCATATATCAACAACTAACATGTGGTTTTAATGCAAGTATAAGCAACACATGTTTTAATGTAAACAAAGCAGACGTTTAGATTACAATGATTTTTAAATGCCAGATATTTAACGTCATTTGCTGATTAACTGTAAGAAATTTTCGAGTTTTTCCCGAGTCCCTGGCATCAAGATTTTCTATTTGAGCCCTCTCCCATTTTCCTGCGACTTGCCAAACACCCATAATTTCGGCACAAAAATTTCGCTTTACATATATATTTATATCGATCATTTGGTATTAAATCGGCATCGTTAACGTAAACAAAACAAACGCACTTAACTATTTATAATTATAAATATATACTCAAACCCGTAATTATAAAGTCTGAAATATTAAAGTTAAAATATTTATTTTGTATATTACATTGAACATAGTTAGCTGCCTTTTGAAAAAAAAACCATATGTCAACATTTAGCTAGCATATGGCTTTGAATCAAGCATTAGCACCACATGTTTGAATGTAAACAAAGCAGAAGTTTTTAGATCCCAATGCTTTTTAAATGGCAGATATTTTACGTTATTATTTCTCGTTTTCTGGTGAATTTCAAGCAATTTCAGTATTTATCCCGCCATCACGGAATAGAGACCTTAAATTTGAGCCCTCTCCCATCTTTGAGTGGCACAATCATCCTTCACTCATCTGTCATTCATACTTGGCTTAAAATACCTACCTGGATAGGTCGCCATTTCAGCTAATGTATCTAATGTATCTAATCTAATCTTTCTATATACAACTTGCCAGACGCCCACAATTTTGACTAAAAGAATCGCCTTACGAAATTTAATTACAGTCATATTATTTTAATCAGAAGCGGAAAAGGTAATGAGGAATATCTTTGACAATGAACTTCTTTGCCTGTAGTACAAACATATGTTTGTTCAACACTTGTCTAGTGTTGAAGTTAGGTTCCATTCTGTAAATTTGTTTATTTTTTCCTGCTCCTTATCATAAATCTGAAAATTTGTGAGTTTGTTTATTTGTGTCTGTTTGGAGCATAGGCCATGTACAGGCTTATTCAAATAACAAGGTCCAGTCTGTCCTTACAGACCATTGTTAATTTTAACATTGAGATTATGGACGGGGTGGGCCACGTTGTTCGGCTCGGATTGTACAAACCTGTTTGGATTAAGAATACATGCTTGTTTTATGGCAGTTATAGCAAATGCTAGAATCCTTAGAATTCTTAGAATTGCTAGAATTCTGTTAGCAAAATTGGAATAACTCCGTTAATCATAGTGCGATTTTAATAGCCTTAATATGATTTTATGGAAAATTAAATTGCGCAACTTTTTTATTTCTTGTACAATTTTTGTAAAATTTACGGTTTTTAAGATATTAAGTTTTAAAGTATAAAAATGGCTGCCATTTTGAAAATGTACAAAGTAGAAACTTGATATTCCGCACCAAAATAGGTCCTATTAGTCAACATAAACGTACCAAATTTGAAGTTGATATCTTCAGTAGTTCCAAAGTTATGCAAAATCGTGTTAAAAACACATACAGACCGGCAGACGGATAACCGAGCATTTTAGGATCCAGGTTTATAGAAACATTTTTCATAGTTTTGATGTAGGTAACTCTATCCAGAAGTCCTGTAGGGTTTTTTATTAACACCCTGTATAAGAGTTATATAACATAGTTATGTGTTGGTATATTTCGGGCTACAGCAAAAACTACAAGTCGTAGATACCTAATCTTGGTATCAAATTAAAAATTTCATGGTATCATCATGAAATCTCATGATGTGCACTATGGTGGTTTGGTTTTGACATATTTAGGGACTTAGGCACAGGATCATCCTAAAGGGACCTATGTCAAGGATTATGGGAGTGCTTTGAATAATTAATTGCTATGGTTACCATTAGAAATAGCTTTTACCTATATGGTTACTAACAGAATGCAGCTCTAGGAAACACCAATAACCCAAGAAGAAAAAATAATCTCCCGGGCAAAGCGGGGTTAACAGCTAGTTATGAATAATAAAAAAATATTGAGTAAATATTTGTAACATTTAAAAAAAGTTAAAAATGGTGTTTGGCTAGTAACGAACAGCGATAGCCTGAAACGCTCCAAGCCCTGTGAGCTGAGGTTCAGGTAACAAAACTTGGGATGCCAACAAAATATCGATATGTATATCGTATTTTTTATATTTTAGTTCAATATTATCGGCGTATTAATAGTTCCTTTCCAAACAAAGTCTCATGAAAAAGGTTTTTGATGACAAATTTTAATGAGCTTAGTTTTATTAAGGCTGTTTTCATGCGGTAAAAATGTGCACAGCACAATATTTTGCCTTTTAAAAGAAAAAATCCTCTAGAAAGATCTTGAAAATCTTGGTTTCCGTGGTTTATCATTTTTCGATGTATCGGAAATATGTTTTAAATAACGGAATAGCTAAAAACATTTATTTGTCTAATGTTACCAATCGAAGTCTCTTCTATGGTCATTCTAATACGTTCCTGTAGCATTGATATTATGAAAAGTACAGGGTGTTTTTTTCAAAACACAACCCAAAACTTTATTTTATCAATGAAGGGTTGTTTTCCCCAGGATCACAGGATATGACCCCACTATATTATTTTCCTTGGGGATACATAAAAAGTAAGGCCTACGAAAACAATTCACATGATATTCAGCACCTCAAAACAAACATAAAAATTGAATGCGAGAAATTCAAAGAGGTACCTTGCAACACGTGATTGGGAATTTGATAGAAAGAGCACAACTTTATACAAATGCCAATGGCGTATTGTTTGAACACATAATAAAAACTAAATGTGACCAAACTTAAATAATAGGTTGTATAAATTATAAAGAGACACAAAACAATGCTCATTGCATATTTATATGTGCATTATTTAATCTTAAAAATGGGTTGCGTTAAAAAAAACCATCCTGTATATGAGCATTCGGAGTTTTGGCAAGCCTAAATTTTCAATCTTTTAGTCTTATGGCCTTTGTAAACATGGATCCAAAGTAACTGCTTTTTACCTTTTGACTTTTGACTATAAGTTTAAAAACAGACCAAACATTTATTTTACTTTTTTCTGTTAAATTGTTAGTTACATGAATTTGAATCTATAAATGCCTTAATAACCTCTCGCCTTTTGCCTAATTTTTTAGCAAAAAAAAAATTAGCATTAAAAATAAATATATCTTTGGCTAATCTCACATGTAAGTAATCGTACCGTCACTTTGATTTTCGACTCCCTCTATCAAAAGGCCCCTATAATCAAAAGTAGTGTTCCTTTTGAAAAGTAATTCTGTGGAAAATTCAGGCCTGAAAGTATTTTTTTCTTTTCTCTTAGAGCAAGACCTTATTTATAAAGACTTTTTTTCTGTGGCTCTATAGGACGGAGATTGTTTTAGTGGAGAATGGAGTGTATTCAGTACTATGTTCCCTCTCTATCGCTGAGTGGGCGAAATTTCACACATTCATCTAAAGTAATAATTATTCGGATGAGTTCGAAAACCAGCCCGATCAGTGATCAGACCATTGGAGGGGGGGAAGGGGGGATAAACTCCTCCAAAAATGAGTTTTTGGGATTTTTTAAAAAGAGAAATAAATTTATGAAACTGTGATTTAAACCATTGAACTCAGCTTGAAAATAAAACAAATAATAATTAAGTATTTTTAATTTATGGTCTTTGTCTACCGGTTTACTGAGATATCGCTTGTGGTAAATACAGCACGTTGTACTAAAGTTAACCTTATGGGAAATAAAAAAAATTCTATATGTAGCTTATTTCTCAACACATCTTATTAAAACTTGATATATGGCTTCATCTGGTTGATATCAATTAGACTGTTGCAAAAAATCTCAATTTCACATTTACATGGCAGCAAACCTGCACACTCGTTCCCCATGTTATTCTCAACGGAGATAGCTATTTGTGTATTAAGAGCGCAAAGTATGTCATTGCCTCTCGAGAATTAATTGTAGATGCGTTAGCTGAGTACGGCCAAACATTTCAAGAGCGGCAATGACTATTTGTGCAATGTTATGTTTGCTTATTCAATTGGAACGAACGGGAAGTTACTGAATAGAAACACCGACCGTGATATCAGCTGATTTAGAGCAAGACAACTAGAATTTAGAATACGGTGAGTGTAATGGGATTTCTGACAAATTGAACTGATCTTTGATGTTTGACGTCATAGTTATCTCTTTTGTGTTCCACCTTAGCCTAATAAGAAGTAACCCTGATTTTGCGAGCGGGAATGAAATGAAAGCGGACATGAACCGGTTTGCGTACTGTTTATAGGTGTGGCAATGTAAATATTTTCAAGCAGTGGTAAGAAAACATTGTTGTGTGCTCAATCATGGCCACACTACGTATTTTCAGTGGGGCCTTGGCACAATTTAGGAATTCAAGTTGATTTTATTTCATTTAAGGCTCCGTCTACATGATTAATCCAAGAATTTAAAATACGCAGAGTTTACAGATCTGCTGCAACGGGGGTTCCTGACTATTCAAGCCGATTATACTTTCAATTTACAGCACCAAACCAAACAGTAAATAAAAATGTATACCAAAACATCATTCATATAGTACATTCCTAGAAATGTTTGCTTTCAAATTACTAACAAACGTGGGTATCTACGTGGCAGTGATAAAGAAAGACATTCACATTCGTACTTCGGCAGTGCTGTGAGATAGTTTGCAATTCTGTGGTTGTGCCTTTCCGATACTACTTCAACACGGTCTTGGGTAAATTAGCTATGTAAATACTTTTACTACTGTCCTTTTCTATCAAGTAATAAACCTTACTATTTTTATCTTCCTTCCATTATCATATTTAAATCACATTTCTGGCCCATTTATCCGTACAAGTCACGGCTGGTCCTGACATGTCGTCAGGTCTAGCCGACCACATGGATAACCTACAAATGGAAACCGATTTAGCTGTTAATTCAATTTTGTCTACAAATAATGAATCATACCATTCTGACAATGAAAAGAATATTAAGCGTAAACATGATGATCAACTAAATGATGAAAATAAAAGTAATGGAAACCTAAATCCACCAAAACCCAAAAAATCAAACCAGATAAGATTATATAAAAAAGATAATAAAGGTCCATTTGAAATAATAATTCAAGACAAGAATAAAGCAAAAATCAATCATTTCCAGATAGGAAAAATCATTAAAAATCATCATACTGACATTGATTACATCCAAAGATCTGGCCGTAACGTGTCTGTGTTCTGTAATTCCTATCAATCTGCAAACGACCTAATCTTATCACAACATCTTATTCACTACAATGTTTTCATTCCATCTATTAGGGTATACACATATGGTGTCGCAAATATTGATCCTTCAATCTCTGAATCTGAGATACTTACTGACTCTGTTTGCAACAGTCCCATTCTTGAAGTTAGCCGTATCAAGCGGAGAGTCAACCAACAATTACAGGACACCCATTTTGTAAAAATTACCTTTGATTCTGACACCTTGCCTGAATACATCTCCTTAAACTATGTTCGTGTACATATTGAGCCCTACATGATTCCTGTCAAACAATGTTTTCGTTGCTTTGCCTATGGGCATGTTGCCAATTCCCCTTGCCGAAACAACAGAATCTGTAGAGATTGCGGTGACATTTTTCATTCAACACCGTGCGAACTTCCACGTAAGTGTGTTCATTGTCTAGGCCCCCATAGTAGCAATTCTAAGTTCTGTCCTGAATACATCAGGCAAAAGAAAATAAAAGAAAGGATGAGCCTAATGAGGGAAGATTACTTTAAAGCCAGTAAATTATTCCCTATCACTTATAAGATTGTTAAATGTGTCTCAAAAAGATCACAATCTTTTGCAGAAGCAACCAGATCTTTGGAACTAACAAATCTTACTAAATATCCAGCCCTACCAGAAACTTCATTAAATACTAGTCAAACCCCTCTCTCAAACAGGTATTTACCACTAGATACTGTACCTGAAACTCCCTCGGCTAATGTTGCTCCACAAACGCCACTCCAATTCCGAAAGCCATTATCTAATACTGCTAATAAATCAAAAAATACAACTCCTCGATCTAGCCCCACGAGTTCACGACAAAATTTAAGTAACATCACTAAACCCAATGTAACAACTAAACCTAATCCCCCAGAAATTACTCAAGAGAAAAGTGAGTACCTAAAATCGCTTCTTAACGCTCGAGTCGCTGAAATTAGAAACAAATTTAAAAACTCTAATATCACAACAAGAAAACAACTGGATGATTTACTTGTTACTTTTATTGATAGCCCTCTTCCTGACATTAAAACCAACATTTTATCTAATAAAAGCAACACGACAAACAACTTAACACTAAACAAAAACACCAGTGCTGCTGTTCCACCAGATAAAAAAAAACATGGCACTTCATAAACTAAATATATTACCGTGGAATTGCAGATCTCTGAAACCAAATGGCCAGAGATCTGTCAATATTTAAATGAAAATCAGATTCATATTGGATTAATTCAAGAAACCTGGCTTTATGACAACCTTAATTTATCAGATTGCTCTACTTTGTGAACATATATGTCTTCTCAATCCAAGGGTGCTTCATCCTGGCCATCCTTTTTTCGGGATAGGTAATGCTTGAGCGGCCCAAGCGAAGAAGACATCCTAAACCCTCCATATCATAAAAATCCATCATTTCATTAGATTCCTTTTTTCCCGCTATTACTAACAAAAAATTACACAAAATACACTACATTATTGTATATACATTACTAACTCCAGAAAAGATGAATATAATCTAACAAATCATTGCAACACTAACCAATTTATGTTAATAATAAGTTTTAATTTTTACTAGAGAGACTATCCAAAGGGAAGGACAACCATAAGAATAGTGAACTTCGGGGCCTCATGGGCTAAGATCCCAGGCCGCCAATTTTGGCAACTAGAAAAAAAAAAAAAAAAAAAAAAAAAAGAAAGACATTTTTATTGTGGTGACTGGTTTGTTATTGTTCAGCAAAATCTCGTATATTATCATATTGTGAAGCTAATTTATTTGATATTTCTCCTTTATAAAAATAACTGAAACCACGAAAATTGTTTACTCAAAATTATCATAATTCATATTTACAATGGATAATGCAGGTAAATTTGGAGTATGGAAACCAGGCAATTTTAGGTTAGAAATGTCATCTGTTGGAAGCTGTGTCATCTTGTCTAGGATCAACTTCCTTTTATTTAACTATTTATTCTTGAATTAAAGAGAAGAAGCAATAAAAACGATGATTTTTTTTAAAGTACTCATATATCACCTTTTAGAAAAACTAAGTTTCATAAAGTCTGAGTAATTTATTTTAATATTTAATTTCAAAAACTTGGTATTTAGAATTGACGAAATTGTGGTTCGATCCCCACGTTAATGTGTAGGTCCCCAGTTGTCATTTGCTATTGGATTATTGGCTATCAGTCCTGCCTAAGGAACATTGCCTTTCAACCTTAGTCATTAACAAGACTGCTTTACTATAAAAGATCCCACCACATACACTGGTCTCTCATTCATACTCCGGTTTAAATAGACAACCAGTGCTTCGGCCCAGGCGTAAACATGCCCAGGCCCAGGCCTAATTGTGTGTTTTGGTAGACACAAATCTTAACTAAATAGCCGTAACACAGGTAGAACTAGGGGATCACAGAACAAGAAGAACAACACAACAAGAACTGACCCTCTTGTGAATTAGCAGTGAGCCCATAGGTCTATACAATTTTAGATATTTGGCAGCAGTTCCATATGCGATCTACATTTTAAGGATGCGAACTAAAACTAGTAATGCTGGGAATGATGTTTAAAAAAATATCTGACCCTGAAATTTAATTAATACCAATGGCACGAAAAATTTTGTTTAATGAGTAAACAAGCAGGGCCTATTTCAATTCGATAGCCTATTCACTACCACGGGTTTGCGGTGGGGCAGCAGTGCAAAATGGTTTGAAAAAAATGATTGCATGTTCAAATACAGGAAAATCGACGGAAATAAATCTTTTAATATCTATGCAAAATAAACAAACGGCGGCTGCAGATCCGTAAGTGGTCTACGATGTAACGATTGAATATATTGAACTTTCACCAATGTATTGATTACAAGATATGTCGAACTTATAATCTCTTTTGATGTAGCCTAATATCAACTTGGCTAGCAAAATCAAATCGGCGTGGCGTTTTTATCAGGGATGTTTTAGTATCAATGAAGAAATGGGGTTCAGTTCCAATGAATTTGGTTAATCATTAGGTTTAGGTTGTAATGTGTTACTTAAAATACTGTAACTGTAAACTAATTAAAGAATAAGTTATTACAGTCACAGTTTAACTTCCGATACTAAGTTATGTTAACTAACTTAACCATAACCAAATTTTACATCGCAGAGATTAGCCATCATTGTCATGACAGGGTAAGTAAACAACGAACGCCAAAATCCAGTACAAAATGGCGGAAGATGTGAAAGAAAGTGTTCATTTTTGAATTATGTTAAAGTTATGTATTGTTTTAATATAATAATGGGTGTTCAAAATATATCACTATTATATTTTTTTTAGTTTATTGTTATACAGTGTTTTCATATTTAGGTTAGATATTAATGTTTTGTTTTTGTTTTGACGGAATGGAATAATATTTTGGTTATTGATGTATCAAAGTTCCAGTTCTATATTTTCAATCACTAGCTTACGGGACTGCAGCCCAACGGCCATAAAATTCAATTGCGCGTATTTGCTGATCGAAGGTTTAACGCAGGAGTAACTTTATTTAGGTCTAACTTAACATTCTATGTTCTCAGTATTTTTATTTTGTAATACCACCACATAATCTGAAATATTTTACAATCCAAAAGTGGTTCCGGTCCCAATCATTACAAATCATCAGGACTCCACTGTACAAAAACATCAACAGTAATTAGGCTAAAAGAATTGGTAGGCCTAATTTAGTAAGTATGGTACTTCAGTTGTCCTAGATTTTGTCTAATGTGTTAAGCTTTTATTTTTTGCGTGTTTGTGGTAAGGCATATTCGGTGCTTTATTTACGGTGGAACAGTGGCCTGGGCCTCTTTCTACTGTTAAAGACGATCATGAATAATTGGCGGTAGCAAGTTTGTTGCAAAAGACGATTGCATGATTGGCCGGAGTCATTTTGCCATGGGTGACAATCACCGCAATGAGTGAAAATAAATTTTAGTTTATTCTGTTACCCTTTACACCGATTTTGCGATGAAGACCACAGTGCTTCGTCGACATAAGTAAATTTCCTGAAAATTACGATCATGTGTAATGTACAGGAATTATGTATGAAGTTTCAGCCTGAAAATCATGCTCTTTTGTCTAATTTCGAGCTAAGCTGGATGACTAATATGCTTAAAAGACCCAAAGATCTGAAAACGAGCACAAGTATAGTTATACATATAAAATACCCCCGTTGCAGCAGACCTGCATACTCAGCGAATTTCAAGTCCAAAACAACATATTTCAATCCAACATAGCGAGATTTGACATGTTTTTGTAAGCTCCATAAGAATAACATGGGGAATGAGTATGCAGGTTTGCTGCTACAGGTATGTTTAAACTGGTTGGTTTTAATTCAATATTTAGTAGATCTGAACTAGAAGAAGCCATTTACCAAGTTTTATCAAGATATGTTGAGAAATAAGCGAAATATAGAATTTTACTTATTTCCCATAATGTTAACATTGAGACAACGTACTGGGTTTACCACTTTCAATATCGCGGTAACCAATGGACATAGAGCAGTAATTCAAAATACTAAATTGTTTGTTTTTTTGAGCTGAATTCAATGGTGCCAACAAAAATTTGATAAATTTGATTTTTCTATGTGAAAAACTCAAAAAACCCATTTTTGGGGGGTTTATCCCCCTTTACCCCCCCTTCCAGTGGTCCGATTGGGCTGGTTCACGAACTCGTCCGAGTGATTACCACTTTACACGTCTGTACCAAATTTCATTAAGATCGGACCATATTTACGGCCGCTATCGTGTTAACAGACATATATATAGATATATATATATATAGATATACATATAGATATAAAGATATATATATATAAATTCGAACGAATGGTGTTTTTTGCTTCTGGGGACCCCAAAATGAAAAGTTAACATGGTCTCGGACTTAGGTCTTACCATGAGTACTACTGTAATAGCTTATTCCTTTAAGGAAATTCGCTAAAAGTCAATAATTTCTTTAAAACATTCTTCTACAAGTTTTGTAATTCTATTTTCATTCAAAGATTTTAGTTTAACAAAATAATACTTTTAAAACCTAACTAACTATTTACATAGTTCCTAACCAACCATACAAATAGTTTTTTGACGAAGGGAAGAGTGGAGTGGGTCCTGTACCTCCTGGTAAATTATATTTCATCTCAATTTTCTCAATCACCTCAATTTTTTACAAACCAAGCCGTGGGCCTATTAATAGGTTTACTGCTGAGAATGCCAATTAATTCGAGACCGAGGTTGCCAACCTGTCACATTGCTTGGTTTGAACTCTGCAGTTTTGGAGTTAAGATTGTATTGCTTACATTTTTATAAGTCGTGCTAATTAATTTGTTCCTATCAAAATAAGGTTACGTACCTTTAAACTGTCGTCAATTCTCAGTAATCAATATTTATGATTTACTTAAGTTTCGGCATACAAGATGCCATTTTCAAAATCCAAATACAAGAATATCTTCAGTCGTCATTATTATTTAAAATTTGGTACATTCATTGAAGTTAAAAGTTAAAAAGAACACTGACATACACTTAACACTTAACACACTACACATGGTACCGGCCGGCACAAATACGAGCTCCAGACTGCCATCTGGACAGACTGGCAGTCTGGAGCTCGTATTTGTGCCGGCCGGTACCATGTGTAGTGTGTTAAGTGTTAAGTGTATGTCAGTGTTCTTTTTAACTTTTAACTTCAATGAATGTACCAAATTTTAAATAATAATGACGACTGAAGATATTCTTGTATTTGGATTTTGAAAATGGCATCTTGTATGCCGAAACTTAAGTAAATCATAAATATTGATTACTGAGAATTGACGACAGTTTAAAGGTACGTAACCTTATTTTGATAAATTGCATCAATTCAGGAGGTGAATAATGAACAAGTAATTTGTTCCATTTGTCATTGGTCAATCCAGTTGTGATTTTGACGAGAACCTCACACCTAAAGTTCAATCGACTTTTACTCTTAAGACCTAATGTTTCATAATTAATTGTAATTGATCTTTCCTAAATTTTGTTTAGCAGGTGACACTGGAGATACTAAGGAAGAAGTGAATAACAAACAAAACAGTGACTATGTGATAAAAACTGGTGCTAAAGAGGCAAGCATAGAACCAATCAAGTTGGAGCCACCCTTGCCCTCCGCCGAGATAATAGACTTTACAGTGATTTACAATAAAAATAAATACGAAGTACAGTTCCCTCTCGATGACAATGTAGGTCAACTTAAAAAACATTTAGAAGATGTTATAGGTAAGTACTTTTAAAAATATTTTTGGATTTTGTCAACATTTTCCAGCACAACATCGCTGTAATATTTACAGTAGAATGTTGTAATCAGCGCTGTAAAATTTATATTGAGTAGGCTTAGTAGGCACATGTTGATGCCTTGTTATTGAGAGCGGCCAACCCTACCTTATTAGTGTGCAAAGTCACTAATATGCAATTAGGTCAAGTGTATACTGTATTAGTGTGCCACTGACTACAATCTTTGGCTTTAAGTCGTTGATGACTAGGACATTTTACTACTTTCCAAGGAGAATCAATAGCTTTAATCCTTTGGAACTGTAATCTGTTATCTCAAGGTTTAGTGATGGTGCATCTTAGTTTGGATATGAAAATGGCTTCTTTTTTTGGTTAGGCTTAGGCCTACGGTAGGTACTATAGAATTTTCCTATTGTTGTAAAAAAATCTTGAAGAGGGCCAGATTTTTAAAACATTCCTAGCAAAATTATTACGGTATTAATGATTTTTTTACCTTTGATGGAAGCCTTAAGGTGTCAATGTTGATTTCAGGGCAATACACGTTTTGCGTCAATGACGACGCATCTTCATTTGCATAGCACACAGGTTAACACAGCTCACATGAGTGTTTGTTAGAGTTGAATTGTAAAACCAGTTGCATGTATTGTAAAACCATGAACAAGAATGTGAACATATACGACAGACACAACAGTTTACACATAAATTTGACATAAAAACGGAAAACATACCACACGACAAATAAATTTACATTTATGTGGAGATGACCAGCACCGGTACCGCACAATGGTTGTAGGCCTACTGGTCATTCTTCCATTGTCGCATGACGTCACTGATCAGCTGTTATCAGCACCCTCTCCCTCCAGTTTATTTAACAGACGATATGTACTTTGATCCGATAAATTATCTTTAACTTTTAGTAGTTTCTCACTTCCTATGAATGTTTCATTAAAAAATGAAATATATTCTTCTCATATTTTTGACTTTGGTGCATCATTACAAATCTTTAATGTAAAAAAATGCCTTTACTACAAACAACGTTCCGATGGGTGTAATCTTCCCCCCGCCTGATGACATGTGCTTTGTGTGCAGGTGTACCATACTCGCTGCAGAAAGTGATGATCAAGGGACTGGCCAAGGACGAGAGGTCACTGAGGGAGCTGGGAGTCACCAAGGGGATGAAGGTGATGGTGGTGGGGTCCAAGCTGACAGACGTTCTGGCAGTGTCCACCCCCAGCTCTCAGGTATGTGTGTTGTACTGGCTGCAGGAGGTGATGATGAAAGTATGGAAGACCTCTTCTTATACACAGTGGTGTAGTGGGGGCCGGAGTGGTCCGGAGCGCCGCTCCGCCATGGCTTTTGGAGCCGGAGCGGCGCTCCGCCGCGGCTTCGTCCGGCGCAGCCTAAAAACGAGGATTGAAAAGCGTCATCGTATGAACTATGGTTCTTTTCTCTATGGCATAATTTCATCACATCATAGTGAATTGAATAATTGTCGCGTTGCGGTAACGAACTCGTTCACGCGTCGCTGTAACGAACTCGTCCCCGCGTCGCTGTAACGAACTCGTCCTCGCGTCGCGGTAAACACGAACTCTTTGTTGCATCGCTCTAAAGGCTGGTTTGCTTAGACAGCGTCAAACGTCAAATGCATAGGATCGCATGCATAGGATTGTTAGCACGTTGCCCGTGCCCGTAACATTTGCCTCTCGTTGTCCACTTTGGACAATGGAGACCAATTTTGTTGAAGTTATTGCGCTGGTCAAGTCCAATTCGTTTGACGCGGTTTAGGAAACTATCCTTGTCTTAAACTAACTTAACGTCGCGTTAAGGTATTTTAACTCGTAATTGCGTTATGGTTATCGCAACGACTCGCCACGTCACTGTAAAAAAATCAACATGGAGTTTCAGTTAGCTATCATCGTCGCGTTGCGGTGAACGTCTTGTCCGTCACACGACGCCGACACGACACGGGCAAACGAATTTCGCCGGCGTCGCGGTGCATCGTCGTCACGTCGTCATGTTATTGCTGTCACGTCCGCATCGTGTGTAGCCTAACCTTACATTTTACATTTGATTTTTGAAAACCGATCTTTATCAGAGTTGCGGCGATTGAGAGATCTGGTTGAACAATTCTACAATTAAAGGCCTTTCACTAACACCACTGTGATTATAGTTTATAACTGATGGACTACTCCCCCCCCCCTCCCCTCCCCCTCCCCCCCCGGCTCACGATTTCCGCTCCGGCGGTAGCACTACACCACTGCTTATACATTACATCTGAAAAAAGTCCACTTGAACTTGGATAATTTGAACCTCAAGCAACCATTTATAAACTTTGAATCATCCATAAATTTTTATTACAGAATTTCTAAAGATTGGGGTCAAGCATCAAAACACATTCTTAATTCAAACTCTTTATAGACCCTGGAGGGGTGCATAAAGGAGGATTCCTTTGCATGCATTTTTTTGTGAATTAAAAGTACTTTTGGGTGTTGGCAGTAATGTTCGACAATGTAATATACTTTACGAGCGGCTGTAGATTCCAGAAACCAGCTGACATATGTCCAATTTACCTTTCTTATCGTCAGTATTACCTTGGATTTAGTCGTGCTCGGTCAGAGTGTGGATGTATTCTCCTTGTGCGTCCTATATCGCGAATCGTTTGTGCGGTGTACCTCAACATTTACTTACACATCAATCTAATTTTGTATTTTTTACATACGTTTGGTAATAAATGCATTTGGACGTAAGTAGACTGTGTTTCATAATTGCAGTGAAATATTCCAAAAGCACTTGCTCCCGTAATTTGTGTATGGAATTCATCTCCATCCCTTCCATGATAAATTCATTAGTAACTGGTTAATCGATAAATTACACTACAAGTTTATGAACAGTATAACTCATGAAAAATATAACTATTGCAACCGTAATATTTTTATTACCTTTTAACACGTTCGCTGCGTGCCACCCAATGGCGGGGGTTTGCAAAGTGCGGGCGTCGTGGGGGCAGCGGATTAGGCCTAGCGAACCCGATTTATTTCCATTCAACTAAACGAAAAACACTGCACGGTAATGGTACTGCATAACCACGACAGTCAACGTAGTTTCTTGAAACACTCACAGATAGCAGCACTGCCTGGATTGCACAAGTCTGCTTGTATTGCCAAAATGAGGGGAAAAATCCCAGAAAACCTGACAAAATGGTGGATTTTACAACATTGCCAGAGGGAAATTTTTCGGGGAAATTTAGTACCAACCAACACTAAATTAAAGCCCACATTCGTAGCTACAAGCTGGCAACAAATCATTGTTCCCGAGCGCCACGCTGGTGCACATTTAAGCGGTAAAGTTTGTGTGTTGTGCCTACGGGTAGACCCGTAGTACGCGTCGCGAGAACAACCGCAACCACGGGTATGCCCGTGCCACACACCGAACGTGTTAAGAGGATGTTAAATTAGCGTTTGGCTAAATAAATTTGGCTTTTGGCTTTTGGTTAAATTAGCCTTGGATTAAAAGATTATGTTATATTAATTTTAAAATTTGATTTTAACAATGCGGGGCTAACCTCCACGTGCGTCCTCTCCCGATAAGAAATGTATGCGCTCCCTAAAATGACACTCTCCACCAAGTATCATCCAAGTATAAATTCATCAACAACCAAACCCTGGGCAGTAGGGGAAAGGGAAGGGATTAGTTGTCTGTTGTCTGACCATATCTGACCAGCCTTAGTTCTGGGATTTTTTTCACAACTCTGCAGTAGGCCCCTAAATCTTGTTTTTTTGATGATTTTGTAACTATTTTTGTTGTTAATGAAATTTGTGAACCTGAATTTGGCACTTGCCAAATTCAAACTAAGCAATCGAAAATAAAATTTGAACTATCTGCTATTTTTTAGTAGTCTTTGAATCTTGCTATGGATCAAGATATATAGGCTATTCAAATTAAATATTTCAGATCAAGTTCTAATCATACTATTTCCACAGTATATTGTTTGAAAAATAATTCGTCCAAACTGTTTTTATTCTTGTAGTTCTCTATACATCATACATTGTACTTTTTTCAGGAAGCAGCAGGAGATGACAACAGCAATACCACTTCGACAAAAGAACCGTTCTGTAGACAAAAGATGCACAGGAAAGTTTTAGATAAGGGTATACCAGAAGATGTCATGCCTGGGATTAAAGATACCAAAGTAAGTACTATATTATGTGAGTAGAATAGCAAAAAGAAAAAGTAGTTGTGGTTGAGACATTTCAATTAATATTTTACCAAAGTAGATAGTAATTATAAATAGTAATTATAAATAGTAATTATAAATAGTAATAATAAATAGATAGGTAATTATTAGAAAACTAGATTACAAAGGAACTAAATTACTAGGTTTGTAAAAAAATTTTCACCACACTACACAATGAAATATACCCTAAATAATTAAAAAAAACTGATTATTATTTGACTCACCTGAAAACAAAACACAGCTATGACAATCATATGATTGCAACTATCCCGTCTTGAATGCCGTATAATTTTGTGATGTTCTGACGTTGTTTCAAGCAAATAAACTATCAGCTGACTTTCGGCCCTAGGGCCCCCAACGTTTTCGGTCCTGTGGCGGCAAACAGTGTGTTTCATTCCGCGTTTGACGTTTGTAAAACAGGTGATTTCGTCGTAGTGTGGTGAAAAAAATGTGTATATTTCCTAGATAAAAGTGCTGCAATCTGTGGTTAGCCTTGAGAACTATTTAAAAGCATGTCCATATGTTCACTAGTAACAAAGTGAACTGAGTTTCATCGAAATGTCAATGGATAGTCCACTATTCCAAATCTTTAGATTTTTTTAGATTCTGAGACATATTGGTAAATTTACTAGAAATGCCTTTAAATTGACACCTACCAAGGCCGATGCCAATGGGGGGGGGAGGGTCAGAGGGTCAAAACCCCCCCAAAAATGTTGAAATTGCGTTAAAATGAAAAGTTAGAAAGTTTTTTTTAACTTTCATTAACCGTGGAGCCCAAACCCCCCCAAAATTTTCTTGGCTACAGCTTTGACACCTACAATGTTAAAATCAGTCCAGCCATCATTGAGTCATCTACTTAAGTATTAATGTATTGATTATGATTACAACTGCTCACATGACCAATCAACCCATTCATATTCGCAGGAAGCCCTCCCTCCGTTTCCTCTAGTTGGAATGTTAAACAAGAGCGGAGGCAAAGTTCGGTTGACGTTCAAACTGGAACTGGACCAAGTCTGGATTGGCACTAAGGAGCGCACAGACAAGATCCCCATGAACTCAATCAAAAGTATTGTCAGCGAGCCAATCGAGGGGTACGAACAGTACCACGTCATGGTGAGTTCAAACTCTACTGAACTGTAACTGAAAACTTGTAGAAATAAAATTGTGAAATTTTTTGACTGTCTTAGATCATGATCTTTTAATACATTGAAAGTTTTTATAGCTGCGATAGAATCAAGTTTTTGTTTTGTGTTAAGGTGGAAAAATTTGGTACCGTCAAATGCAACTAAAAAATTTGTCAGCCACTTATCAATAAAGGGATTTGCAGATATTTGACAGCCATGAAAGAAGTGATACTTTTAAAGAACAAGAGACTTTCCGGCTGCAATTGAATCAGTATATTTGTCTGGTGATAAACCGGAATTTTCTTTATGCTGGATGTCCTAGAGATTTTATGTCCACCAAATGACTGATAGAATCCCTACGGACATCCTAGAAATGAGCCCTACTCCCCCTTGGTACGCACTCGACTACTCTGAACAGACTTTAGCAACATGCATCCTTTAAAAGAAAAGGACATCCACATTTTTGCGGGTCCAACTTATACTGATGTCATCTTTTACGAGGATTTTTTAATGTTTTTTTCTGTGTTTCAATGCCAGTGGCATTAAAAAGAACACAAAAATAATTAATCTATTCATAGCCTAATTTTTTTTAATTAAAAATCTTAATTTACTTGGGGGACACGAAACTATATTTTCAAAAATAAAAGTCTTTCTAAAGCTATATATTTAGGCCTTAGCCACCAAATATAATGACCATATACAGTTGACTCTTGATAACTCGAACCTCGATAACTCAAATTCCTTAATTACTCGAATTATTTTCAATAAGTCAAAATAAAAATCATTTGTAACTCAAAATCATTTTAAATTAATAATTTAGATTTGTAAGTCGAAGCAATTAAACAATTGCCTCTATAACTTGGAGTTCAGTAGATCAGTCTAAGTCAAAGCTGACCTCTATATCTGGAAGATTACTAAATGAGATTTTATGTTGCTTTTCAAAGAACCAGTCAGTAGACCTGCTGCATGGTTCAGAAAGTGCTCATGCTGGGTGAGCCTCGATACCTCTGCGAGAGGCTCCAATACAGAGATCAGGTCTCTAGCCAGAGAACCCGCTCCGACAAATCACTCCACTTCCCTAAGGTGAGGTTGGAGGTTGGAAGGCGTGGGTTTTCTTACTTCGGCCCGCAGTTGTACAACGGCCTCCTCAAAGAAATAAAAAATGTATCTCACTCAACTCTTTCAGGGCTGCTATAAAAAGTATAGAAAACTGTAAATATTGTACATATATAATTAAGTTAGGTTAGTTTGGTTAAGATGACTTGAGTCGGTTTGCAAATCATCTTTGGTGAAACACGCTTGTAAATAAAGGCCTTTTTATTTATTATTTATTTATTTATTTAGATTTGTCGGTTTTGCAGGGCCTACAGATGGGCACGACAGAGGCGTCGCGGTACTGGGTGTACTGGGTGCCAGCTCAATACGTTGACTCCATCAAAGACGCAATCCTAGGTACTTGGATGCTTTAAACAGATATGTAAGTAAACATCTAAAAAGTCTTTTCTTTACAGTGAGGAAACACTTGAATCCCGGAAAGATTTCATAATCTTAAAAATAAGTTTGAAAGATATTTATGTTAAATGTTTGTAGGCCTAATTTAGTCTGGCATTGGGCATGAAACATCATTGAAGGGGTAGCTGATAAGTAACTTACTAATTTTCTGAGAAAAGGGAAAGCCAAGTATGAAACGATGTGAAATCATCACTGAAGCAGCATCTTAGTGGTTTGATGCCAGTTAAAGCCAACTCTAGTACGATCATGAGCTGTCACCTCTGGTTTGCTCATGTGATCAATGCTACTTTGGTATCTGCCAGTGTCTAGATTCTGAACTCCTAGAGTTGTGGGCACCAAATAGGGTGGGTGAGTGAGTGTGATGCTGGCGAAATTATTATTATTTATTTGAGTAGTTAACTATATAGATCATATTCTAAAGTAAACCACAAATTTACACATAAAAGGACCTGAAAAATGTAAAAAAAGGTTTTGACAGTTCAACAAGCAAATTTAATTTGGTTTTATCGGCTGATGTTTAGCAGACGATTTTGTGAGTTTCCAGTTTTTACTGAACACCCTATTTCGTGCCCGCAACTATAACTCAGCTCTGTACCTTACAATCTAATCTTGTACCAGTATGTAACTGAAATTGGGTACAATCGTTTTCCTAGCTGCTGAATTAGGATGGTACCTACCCAGCCATAACAAAGGCCATCGAGTCATTTTTCAACTGTGATCTAACAGTGCCTACAGATCTATTCGGCCAGGAAGTCTTGTAGGAGTGGAAGTGCGAGAGAGATGGAGAATACCCCCACCACTGTTTTCCCTTCATCGGTTATGTATAGTCAACTTAAAATCCCACATGGCCTATGACAACATTACAAATATTGTTGCAAACAAAGACTCATATGTTTTGACAGATGAGATATTTTGAAATTTGACTGTACTGAGAATCGCGGTAGGGGAAATCTTCACTGCGCATGCGCATCCCACAGGACTTCTGGGCTGAACAGATCTGTACTTGACCAACAAGGCAAGAAGCTTGATAGAGAAATTCTTTGAAAATGAAACATCTGGCATTAAAGCTTGTATTAGTTTCTTACTTTTTACATGAGCTGGAGGTAAATAAATAAATTTTACTCATAGAACGTAAAATTTTATGATCTAGTTTTCTAAAATATAGCTTGCATTAGACTTAAGTTTATTAAGTGATGTTCATACATTTTCGTTTTCAGGAAATATTTGAAGGAGAGAAAGAGAGAGAAAAGAGAAAGAGAAATATAAATTCTCTTTATATGATGTGAGTGCAAGTTAAGGTTTGTCTTTTGTTGTACCTCTACAGTTGTTGGCTTTATTTTGAGTTTTATCCTTGTAAATTGAATAAGTTAGATTTTGTATTTATTACTTTATAAATAAAAAAGTGATTAGCTCACATATTGTCTTGAGTTTTTTTTCATCAACTCCTCCTGTTGATTTATTTTGAATTCAACTAACATGTCAACTCTAGGACTGAAGGCAAGGTTAGAACTGTAGAAAGGTTTGATTATTTTTCAGAGAAACACATGTGTTGACATGGAAATGTAATTCAGTCGCCTCTCAATAACTCAAACCCTGATAACTTGAAATCCTTGATAGCTTGAAATATTTTCGATCCCCTAGGAAAAACCTGTCTAAGTCAAAATAATAAGCCTATGTGTATCCGAAGTAATTTTTCACTCACATTTTACCTCTGTAAGTCGAAACATTGCAAAATTTACCTCTGTAACTCGAAGTTCAGTTGATATGATGAATTAACCTCTAGTTTGCACTTAATCTCTAAGTCAAAGTTTACCTTTATATCTCAAAGTTAACTCAACTGATCTCTGTAAGTCGAAAGCCTTGAGTACCGGCAGCAACGTCTCAATGAGTCCAGTGACCATTGACCGTCCATATCCAGTTCAGGGTCACTATTCTTTACCTCCGCAAATCAAATTTTAATTTAGTTTATCTCTATACCTCAAACTATTACAATCAAATTAGCCCTGTAAATCGAAATTAAGTAAGAATTAACTCTCTAACTCGAGCTATGCCAGTTATATCGGAGCCTCCAATCAGTTCCTCAAAAAAGGATTTTTAATTGGATTTCAGTAATGTTTGTAACAGTGGATATATCAAAAATTCCATAGCTTCCAGAACTATGTCATGTAGCAGATCAGTCTCGTACTTTCCCAATTAACACATCAGTGCTGATCACGCACATGTGTGATGAAGCTGGGGCTCAGGTGCTCGTCCCGTGCTCGTGGGAGTAGATCGGCTCTGATTTCATTGAGCCATAGAGCAGTCAACTCCCAATGGAAGGACCTAATACAACTTGCGCCATTTAATGAACTCGTACTATATGGAATGGCACTTAGTTCGAGTTCAGCCGCAAACAGCGCCACTTGCATGTGCAGAACCAGAACACCACCTATTTAGGTAAACTGAAACACTAGTGTAGTGGGAGGGGTGATAGATATGTGTAAATAGGTGATTACATTTACATTTATATAATTAAAACAATAATGACGTTTTGCATTTTTATTCACTGTTACTTCTTATTGTGATACACACTTAATATACCCCTGAGTGCTCATCATGCACATGTGCGGACCGGTAAAAATGCTGAGCAAATTTGACAAAATCGAGCTTTAGTTACAAAAAGAATTTAAGTTCCTGTCTGAATACTCCAAAAGGGGTTAGTGATAATGCATTATTAAAGGGTATATAGTCCAGTCAAAACAGGGTTTGACCTGGAAAAAATTCCGTTAATTTTGAAACTTGGCACACTTATTTAGCAGGGCTGTACCCAGCTTTGGCGGGCCCCGGTGAAGATATTAGGCCAGGCCCCTCATGTCCTGGCACTGCACCGGTTCCACTCAAAGCCGTAGCTGATTTCCGGCTTTGGGCCCTTTTTACCTGTTCCCGGCCCTCTGTACATTTTGTCGGGGGGTTTTCACTGTTTTGGGGGGGTTCTGGCCCCCCCCCCCCCGGCCCCCCTTGGACCCGCCCCGGGCCCCCCCTTGACCCCAGACCCCAGTAAAATGGTCCCGGGAAAACCGGTCTGAGTACGGCCCTGTTATTTAGAAGTACCTAAGGATGAAAATACCAAAAGTCCTGGAAAATATGTGGCGAGCTCTAGTGGCAATTGATGGAAACAGGGTACTTTTTTTGGTTTTTCGTAAACTTCTCGAGAACCGTTGATCGGAGCTGAAAACTTTAAACGTACAAAATAAAGCTTATTAAATTTGCTAAAAAATTATGTGGTACATTTTCTTTGTACTCCTGATGATTACCGAGTTATAGGGCGCCAAAAATAAGGATCTTTTCACGATTTTCCCCTAAAAATGAGCAAAATGTTCTTTTTTAGTTTTTAAAGTATGAAAATAAAAATTATCTAATTTTTGTGGGCACCATTAAATTCAGCTTAAAAATCTAAACAATTTAGTATCCTGAATCATTGCTTTATGTCCGTTGGTTACCGAGATAATGGAGGCGGTAAACACCCCTCACATTGTACCCATGTAATCCTTATGGGAAATAAAAAAAGTTCTATATCTCGCTTATTTCGCAACATATCATAGTAAAACTTGATTCGTGGCTTAATATAGTTGAAATATATTGTATTAGAGCCTAAAATCCTCAATTTTCACATTTATGTGTCAGCAAACCTGCATACTCCATTGTTCGTATTATTCTTAGGCAGGTGAGTATGCAGGTTTGCTGACATGTAAATGTGAAAATTGGGGATTATAGGCCCTAGTACATTATATCTCAACAATATCAAGCCACAAATCAAGTTTTACTGAGATAAGTTGCGAAATAAGCGAGATATAGAACTTTTTTTATTTCCCATAAGGATTACATAGGTACAATGTAAAGGGTGTTTACCGCCTCCATTATCTCGGTGATCAACGGACATAAAGCAATGATTCAGGATACTAAATTGTTTGGTTTTTTAAGATGAATTTAATGGTGGCCACCAAAATTAGATAATTTTTATTTTCATACGTTAAAAACTAAAAAAACAAAATGTTGCTCATTTTTTGGGGAAAATCTTGAAAAGATCCTTATTTTTGGCGCCCTACAACTCGACAACCGTTAAGAGTACAAAGAAAATGTACCACATCATTTTGTAGCAAATTTAATAAGCTTTATTTTGTACATTTAAAGTTATCACCTCCAAACAATGGTTCTCGAGATTTTTACGAAAAACCAAAAAAAGTACCCTGTTTCCGTCAATTGCCACTAGAGCTCGCCACATATTTTCCAGGACTTTTGGTATTTTCATCCTTAGGTACCTCTAAATAAGTGTGCAAAGTTTCAAAATTAACGGAATTTTTTCCAGTTTGGGCCATTTTTTAAGTTTTTTGACTGGACTAATACAGTAGCCCTTATTTCAGCAGTGAAGTAAAAAAAATGTCCTTACATATTTTGAATTAAGAATAATTGAAATTCCACCTTTTGAAAATCTACATCATCTGAACTATTTCCAATTTTGCATTTCAAAACCAGCGTCCATGGCAACAACTAAAAAGTTTTTAAAACCGAGGAAACGGTTATAAAATACTACTTGTAAACTTCAAATTTGCGAGTAAATTACAGATACTTCCCTCTCTTTTTGAAAATGAATAGAAAAAAATGTGGCTCCATAACCAGCAATGCTTGTTTTGATATAGGCAAACCATGGCACTGCTATAGAGGAAAATTCAATGCCAAAGTGGTTTTATCATAACAGAAATTGCTAGTTAAGGATTCGCCTTTATATTTTATACACATCTCAGCACTGTTCTGCTCAGCGTAAACACATCTGTAATCGCACGGTGGGAGCAGTTGGGAGCAGAAGACTGCACTGCAGGTAAGAGGTTGAAGCAATTTTCCAACACAGTTTAAGTCCAGAAAAGCTTTATTAGGGTGATCCCTAATAGCTTTATAGCTAGTCTATTTTCCTTGTGTAGGTTGATAACATCAACATTTTTATCAACCTGCTTTTTACAAATGAATTTTCAAACAAACAAATCCAAAATAGTAATAAAACACCAAATCATGTGAGCATTTAGCGTAGAGCGAAAAAACAAAACTTTCTAACCCTGAAATAGGAGACTGATTCTCCTAATTTGTGTATTAATCATGTATTTTTGTCAGGGGTTTACAGATGGGAATATAATAAGGCAAAAGGATAAAAAATTATTATTTATTTTATTTGGGCTAATTAAGTAGATTTTCAAGAATCCTTGAACTCTATGGAAGTAGGTATTGGAGGATGTTTTAAACTAAAAATAGATAAATAGATGTGACAACAGACTAAACCCCATGAATTTAATGAATTTATTCAAAGGACTAATGCAGTGTTCTATTTCAGACAAATTCCGACCATTAAATGAAAACTCTGCTCTCACATGTCAGAATGTCTCTATAACAGGGAACTGCAGTCCCATACAACTACTTCCTTCTCCCATAGGACCAATTTTAATATTCAAATTTGATACTGCTCTAACGGCTTAACCGAAATTGTTGATTTGTAGCTTGTATTCAAGGCCGTAGCCAATGGGGGGGGGGGGGGGGGGTCAGAGGGTCAAAACCCCCCCCCCCCCCCCGAAAATGTTCAAATTGCATTTAAATGAAAGGTTAGAAAGTTATTTTTTTCACTTCCTCTAACCGCGGAGCCCAAACCCCCCCCCAAAAAATTTTCCTGGCTACGGCTTTGCTTGTATTTGAAAAAGAAAGAAATTATCTAGCGCTTCCAGTTAACAGAATTTTGATACCACAGTGTCAGTAAAATTTGAAAAAATCACTAAATTCTCAAAGTTTGCAATTTTGTTTACAACTAAACCATTAGAAATATCAACATTTCCCTCACAGGAATCTTAAGATTTTTTTGCTCATTCAATTGAGCCAAGAAATTGGGAGAAGCACGTAAAAATTTGATAATTCTCGTGACTGAAGTGGATAAATTGATAAAGCCCCCTCTTCACATTTATCATGTTCATGTAGTGTGTAACATGTATTATTAAATACTAAATACCTAAAACCTATCTAAAACTACAGGGTACTGAAAAGTGCTTTCATTTATACAGCATGAGCATGATTATCGATAATGATTTTCATAAAATCTTCTTAAAACTGCAAAAAACAAACGACTCCAGCTGTACACTCCTGTAGAGCATGTTCGTGGTTATGATTGAAGGCGCTTAGTGGCCGAACATTAATATCCTACAAAATGTACATCACTAATATAGAACTTCTTATATGGTCCAAGTTTATATCCTGTGTCCAAATCAAGGTCCGGAAACCGGAAACGACTTATACTTTATTAGGAGGGAGGAAGCAGACCTCAATAAAATATTTTATGCGATAGTCTGTCCAAACCTGAGGGTGTATTTTGTACGGATGACGAGCAACTTTTATTTTGCTTAGTTTTATTGACTGTCTCTGAGCAGTTTTTAAACACTCCTATATCCTTGTTGTAAGGCCTCAAATAATGACATTTTAACTATAATTTATTCTCACGGCGAAAATTTGTCAGGAAAATAGAATCAAAGTTTCTCCGAAGATAAATGTTTTAATGCGTAGATAAAGACGGAAAATGTATGCCTATTCACTAATTTTATTCAAAGGCGTTTACTTATTCCAATTAGCAAATATTCAGTGAACTATTTGGCATCTGATTAATTCAGTAAAAATATTTAAAGGTTTCTAAAACGTTTTGTTATTGAAAACTTTTATAAATTAATCTAAAATATACTGATCCTACATGAACCAATTTGATTTAGAAAAAAGTTGCATTAATTCATTAAAATCGAGCCGCCCACTACATCTGCTGCGATCTAACGGATGTTTAAGAAACTAATTGTCGGTAGCGTAGATCATACTCTAATATTTTTAAGAGTATGTAATATTAAATAAAGTAATAACAAAATAAAAGTTTCATTTTTAATCACATTAATAACTAAAATATTAATTAATAAAAATTTTACATCGAAATAAGTAGTAAAATCAAATTCAAACGAGAACAAGATTCGAACTTCTCGAAGGTTTACAGAACTTCAAGCTTCCGATATGTATCTTTCGATTTCACTCATTGGTTACCCTTTGACGGCTGGTGGATGGCGGAGTTGCCAGACGGGTGCGAGCTCGGAAGGGAATTCTGCTTGAAGCTGGTCTTTTGTCACTATTGATTTTTATTAATAAAATATTAAAGCATATTTTGTCGTTTTAAAAATTAAACCGTTGACTATGGATAGTTAAAATTTACAGCCAAAGATAAAGACACGGTCCAACGGGTATTTAAATTTAACCACTTTTTTTTTGTTATGTCTACGCCAATGGTATTTTTACACTAGATATACACAAATACTTTTAAGGGCAAATATTGTAAAGGCAAATAGTTTTAAAGCCTTTATTCCGATTCCAAAATTGTTTATGAAAACACATCCTGAAAATAGATTGCGTTAAAGTTGACCAACTGTAACACCATGTTTCGTCTACATAAACTGTATTTAATTTCAGTTAACACTGCTATCAGGCCCAGTGGCGGATGCATGCGTTCGGGGGGGGGGGGGGGGGGGTAAGTAGGATTATGAGGGTAACCTTCCGGGGGGTCTGGGGGGTATGGAATATCCCCCATAGCTTAAGCTCAAGCCATAAATTTTTATTATTTTCAAGACTTTCCTCAGAAAACTTAAACTAAACACTAAGTTCTAATAAGTCGGGCCTTCTCTTTCCTTTCTTAGCATAACGCTCGATAAAATAGTCAACATTTACATATCACGCTTTAGGCCTATGTATAAAAGACCTAGTCCGTTCAACCTTCAACCTTTCTTGTCCGTGGCCAAGATTTAACCAGCTTTACATTTACCGTTTATCAGCGATCGGCAAATACTCAATTTTTTTGCGGCGGAAAGTTTCGTGAAGCTACACTCTTAAACCCATACACTGATTTTTCCCACATTCTCGGGAGGGGGGACAATTGCCCCCTTTGCCCCCCCCCCCTCCTTGGACCCGACACTGATCAGGCCCAAAACGTATTTTTACTGTAATTTGAGACATAAAAGCGCTAGATAATGCCGCGTTTACCCTTGCGCCACGAAAAGGCCATGGCACGAAGTGCACGAATTTCACATGAATTTACTTGGACCCGCAGTTTCAAAAGTTGCCGCAAGCATGGTGTAAATAAATCCATAGTCACCAGTGTCGCAGAAAATCTGCCTAGGGACGCAGGGAAAGGGAACTAGGGGAACTAGCTAGGGAATAAGATTATTTATAAACTGAATCTAAAAGGAAATTTGCTAAAAACTCGACACATAATATCAAGTTGAGACAATGACAATAATCACAGATTAGCGACGGAAGGACTCGGTAGCTCCAAGTCCTTCTAAAATATTCCATTTCCATTGTCCCCAAGGGCGTGGGCTTGGCTATTTTTAGCCCATTCAGCGCCCACCTCCGTGTATTTTAACAGTTTTATCAGCGCAAGCGCGCGTGGGCTCGCGTTATGCGACATTGTTGCGTACCCAGAAAAAATCGCGCATGAAGCCCATAACGTAGCTGATTTCAATGCGCAGAGAGCGGATTCAGGGGCTGTACACTTGGATAGCGTTATGTTCTGTATCTATTTTGATGGAAAGGGTAACGGAGCGGATAATGCGATTGAGGTTCATACTTTTTTTCTCGTTATAAAGTAGTCTGCGATCTCACAGAACCAGGGCTTAATTAATTAATTAATTAATTAATTATTTTTAGTAAAGAAAAAAGTACCGGAGCTATGGCACAACGAGTGGCCGCCGGGAGGGTATGGAAAACCCCCAGCAGAAGGGGAGGGTCCAGGGGCCCTCCCCAGGAATTATTTTTTTTGAATTGCGATTAAATTTGATGCCTTTTTTACGTTTATGACTGCAGTTTAACAATTAGGCCGTGTTCACTTTCGCGCTAGCTAGGTTTGCCCTGCCGCGGCTAGAGTGTACTTGTGCCATAGTGGACGTGAAGGTTGTGATCACCAGCGCTACGTGTATTTAGGGCCACTCACGACTCCTGGTGAGAATTTATTATTGTCGAACAAGGGCGCACCTGATTCGTCCAAACATTTGGCGAACTATTTGCCGCAAGAGGCCTTATAAGATCGACGTAGAAATGAGTACGGTAATGCCGAACGCACCCAGTACACGCTCGTATTGGCCTGGATTGGATTTGCCCTTGATTGAAGATAATAAACTTCCACCATCACTTGCCAAAGCCTATCTCGTGTTTATCAAGTGATCAGTATCTAGAATGGAGGTTAAAAAACTACCATCTATTACTTTGCGTGAAACTATGTAAAGATAAATAGTTGTTAAATTGACTTAGAGAATTCCCAAATTAGAAAGTTGTACACTTTTATAAAATCGCTTTTTAAACAGTATTAATAAATTACGAGGCCAGAAAAAACCGCGCTCCGGTGAGCTCCGGTTTCCTAAAAAGTATCGGAGCTGCGCTCAGGTGTGCTCCGCTGAAATTAACCCCTGCACAGAACCAATATTTGATTTGATTAATACAGGATTTGGGTAGCTATGCCAACCTAAAGTCGCGTCTGTAGTCATAGAGACACTTGGACTTATTATAGGTGAGGACAAATAGTATGGCCGGCCGTCCGTAACCCCAGTGCTAAAACTACATTAACCTTATGGGTGGACTGCTGGACCACGTCATTTGACTTGAACTGTACAACTAAAATTCAAATTTAACTAGGCTCGATCAGGTCTGATCAAATTTGATTTGGAAATGTCCCAAAATAACTCAACTTTAATAAGACTTGATAAAATATGGTTATGTAGGGTAAACATACGAGAAAATCATCTAAATGAATTTCATTGAAGAGGTTAGTAGAAAATCAAAATTTTGAATACCGTACCGTTTATCAAAGTGTACCCTTTTATCCCGGAACCTGCAGGCCAACCGAATGATCCACAGCAGTAGTCCGGGGCGGTCGTTCTGGCGGGGGTTCAGATTTAGATGTCTATAGTTTATGGACATAGCCGTAGTCAAGTTTATCCTGCTAACCAAACCTTCCCCGACAGTAGGTGTTGGTCGTATGTCCATCCTCCAAGCCAACGAAACGGTCAGCGATAGTAGTCCAGTTCTCCTGCCAACCAAACGGGTCCCAACAGCATTTCGGCGGCTTATGTCCATCTTCCGAGCCAACCAAACGTTCAGCGACTGTAGCTCAGTTTCCAGCGGGCCATACGTTCCTAAACAGTAGTCCGGTGGTGGTAATCATATACCTATATAATATTGTTGTATATAATATCCTTACTGACTGTATTTATTATTAATTATTTTATAATATTTGATCAGTGTTTGTTTGTTTTTGTTGTTAGCCAAGATTATAATGTCTGAAATAAAACTAAACTCAGTTAATGGTTTTGTTCTTTAATTTTTTAATATAATACATCTATCCTCCGAGCCAACGAAACGGTCAGCGGCTGTAGCCACGTTTATCCTCCGGCCAACCAAATGTTCCCCGAAAGTAGTCCAGTTATGGTGGTCGCAGAGTAGGTCCATCCTCCAAGCCAACGAAATGGTCAGCGACTGTAGCCCAGTTCTCCTGCCAACCAAACGTTTCCCAACAGCATTCTGGTGGGAAACGTTCATCCTCCGAGCCAACCAAACGGCCAACTACTGTAGCCCAATTCATCCTCCAAGCAACCAAATGTTCTCAGACAGACGGTAGTCCAGAGGCGGCCTCGAGCCAACGAAATGGTCAGCGATTGTAAATCAGATCCTGCCAACTAAACGTTCCCCGCCAGTAGTCGGGTGGCGGCCGTATGTCCATCCTCTTGTCTACAAGACATCACAGGGTAACACCGACAACGTGTCGGACACAAATACTGCAGCCCAATTCGGAGGTCACGAACTTGTGGAATGAGCGATGGCTTGTGGACGCGGTGTTCCTTAGTGAGGATTAACGTCCGCATTATTGAATACCACGTTCATAGAACCATCCTCATAATTAGACTAGTTCGTAAAATTGTTAACCAGGGGAATTGTGGTTCGGATCATATGTTAAAATGTAGGTCTCTTAGTTGCCATTGGCTGTTGGGCTAATTAACAGTCCTGTCTAAGGATCATTTCGGCCTTAGTCAGTAACAAGGCTACAAGATCGCGCCACAATCATCCTTCACTCATCTATCATTCACACTTGGCTTAAATTACCTACCTGGGTAGGTCACCATTTCAAGTAATGTATCTAATGCATTTAATGTATCCTCCTAGCATACGAACGTTCCCTGAAAGGCAATAGCCAGAGGCGGTCGCGTGTCCTCCAAGCCAACCAAACGGTCAGCCACTGTAGCGCTGCCAACCAAACGTTCCCCCATAGTAGTCAGGCGGTCGTATGTCCATCCTCTTGTCTTACAAGACATTACAGTGTGACACCGACAACGTGTCGGACACAAAAACTGGCCCCGCGCCGTGGAATACATTTGCGGTCACAGCGGAGGCGCCGGCCCGCGGATACCATCTGGGGGGGGGGGGTGTCCAATTAAAAAGGGAACCAGAGCCCAACCACATTTCGGTCCGATTGTGATCCGGGGTGTCGAGTTGCCGTGAATGGTGGGGCGCCGCCGCGGAATGTTCATTGTCGGTAGTGACGGGTGACGACGCCCATGTTTATGTGAACGGCGTTGGTTTAAAAATTCAGAGATAGATAGATTTTGCACGGAGAAATAGTCCGGGCAACAAAAAGGTGTAAAGGTAAATTTTTTGAACACAGTTTGTGACTTTGCAGCTGTGTTTGGACTAGTTTAGAGGTAAAGATATCAAAAGTCCCCGCGTCCGTTGCTCTTGAGCGGGGGGAGGGAGGGGAGTCGAAGGTACCATTTGTTGGGTTTTTCCTAAATATCTTGAAAACTATCAGCTTTTTGTATTCGCAATTATATTGAAAAAGTAAAGAAAATTAAATTTCCTGCATGTATGAAAAGTATATAATATGTCTATTTTAGACCAAATATTTACAAGGTAAGCACTAATGTCATTAGTATTTATATAAATATTCCTTCCATAAGAAATACGTGTAATTTGGTGTGTAACATACATGCCCAATGGGAAAACGCTTTTTCACCTAAAGAAAATGAACAACATTCAGGAAATATTGACGAAATTGGCAGTAATTTGACATCTCAATCATAAAAATTTGTCAAAAATAAAATTGTGAAATTTACATTTTCTTTAATTTTCCATCATAATAGGGATTACTAAAGGTTGATAGCTTCAAGATATTCAGGAAAAACCAAAAAATGGTACCTTCAGACGCCCCTCCCTTCCCCCCGTTCAAGAGCTACGGACGGGGACTTCAGTTAGTTCACCTCCCAACTAGTCCAAACAAAACAAAGCTGCAAAGTCGAAAATTGTGATCCATGCATTACCCTCTATACCGTTTTTTGAGCATTCGTTGCCTGGACTAAAAATGAAAATCGTAGTAATTTATCCAAGTACAAAAATCAAGATTGACTAGACAGATCAAGATTGTTTTTATGAAACACCGGTTCTCAAACCTGGGTTAGTTCGGACTTTCCAATTTGCAGCAGTGTGTACAGTCAAAGATATATGTGACTCAACAATTTAAAAAAGAAATTAGGCATTTTATTTCCCAGTTAACATCAATCTTGGAACTTATTTCATGGTGTTTGGGATTGGTTTTAAGCAGAACTAAAAGGTCGGTTTGATATCGGTGAGATATCAAAGTGGGATCAAGATCGTCACTATGCCGCTTCTTCGTAGGCTATCCTCAACTTTACTTTGAAATCTATTGTTTATCATTAGGATTGCCCTAAAACAGCTTGATTAAAACCGCTATTGGAGCAAACAAGATGAATTTGTCCTGTTGAATAGGAGTCGCAGATAAGTGCTTGGTCATTATACCTGTCTGTCTAAGTGTCCTTTAGAATTATTAATTCTAATTGTGATCGGAGGCAAAAACGAAAAAAATAAAATTACCTATCTTCTATAATATATCAAAAGAAAAAGACAATTTTTGTGTAGAATGTTATGGCTAATCCATTGGACGATATTGATGATTAACGCGTTGATTGAAATCCCTTATGCGTTGAAATACCCTTTTGGAGGTTTGAAACCAGTGCGTGGACCCACAGAGTCTTGGGAGGCCCTCAAAGATTAGTTTGCACATCTAAATCACATTTAACAGCAAATCAAATCAAAAGAAACACATCTCAAAGAAGCACATCAAAGAAGTGCATCAAAGAAGCACAGCTACGATTGTAACAAATAGTCAGTTAACCGCCATTTAACCTTCGAAAAATAATAAAAATAAGTCGTTTTCTCGCATCTATCAAGATGGAATTCCAATCATCGCCCAGGGCAAACCATTGCAACTACAAACGCCAAATGTTGAATGTTTACTCCACTAACAGTATTTAACCCTTTAGGAAAGGACTTTCCGAAATTCCCTTAGGGCTCTTGCTTATAGTTCATTGAACGTTCTTCTTTCAGCATGGTATTCCATAAGCCATGAATTTAAAAAGGCAATTACGATTGTATAAGCCACACTAAATAAGTTGATGATTTCAGAATCAGATTATATTGATAAAGAAATCATAGTAATGAGAGCAATATACTGTGGTAATGTAATAGCAATCTCACGTAAGGCCTGTACTGAAAGGTGAACATGGGACCGTGTATAGAGAGAGTCAAAGGTTGCGTTTTATGTTCTTAGTTATTAGGAAGCAATTAATTTTTATGCTTTGTTTTACATTAGTTTTCTATTTAATGTAAATCCACGACTTTTATTTAACGTAAATACCCAGCAAGATATCGATCTTGGTTTGCCATAAGCTTTGGGTTTATCGCAGTTACAATCATTTTCCATTGTTGCAGAAGCAGGCTTATCTAAAATTTATTCTATTCCCTGATAATAAATAAATTTCAAATATCACCATCACGATAAACGTAGGAAAGTACCTAAGAACATGTCACAAGGAACGTCATACCTTTATAATGCAAATGGCGGGAGAATAATATAAGTAAATTAAATGTAAAATATATAAGTTGCCGTGGGATTAGTGTCAACGTGAGTGTCGTCATGTGCGTGTGTGTAAGTTATTGGTCACGAGGATAGTTCTAGGTACGAGCCTACACTGGCGTTTGGCCCTCGAATGGCTTATAGAGACAGCGGACCGTGCATTAGTCCCCACTTGCATCGAGTACGTAAATATATAAACACACACTTGCACACACATGTGCACATTAACACATATTACCTATACAGTCTCACTTACTCTCAGTGAACCGGCGAGGTTTACCAATATGTGTTGCACTGACTTGAATCGGAAAGTGTAGCAAATAGTTTTTGAAAATACATTTTACAAATATTAGCCTACAATCTGATACAAAATAAAAACTACATCACTTGCAAAAAGTACTTGAATGTATATTATGCATGGCGTGAATAATCATAATTAATTGACTCTCATATACATACACTCTTATTACATCACGAAATTGTAATAATCCTCAAAACTTAAACAGCTGGTAATTTTTCTATGTGATCACATTGGAAAAAGTTTTAGAAAAGCCAGCTGTTTTGAAGTTTTAAACATCGTATTTTCGTGTCGACGACAATGGTCAGTTTTATTTTTCAAGGGATTTTGATATAGTCCGGAAAAATAATCTATATATTAATACGCAAGCGGTTTTCTTTTCACAGTCCAACCGCAACAACGGCTGGACGGATTTTAATGTTTGAGGTGTCAAATTAAAGGGATTGTTATGTAGATTTGTCATCAAGTCTCAGAATTTTAAAAAAGGACGTCACTAAAGTACAGTAAAGGGCTGAAGTTTCGGAACAGTAGCTCTATTCATGGACATAGAAGCAAGCTCAATTTACTTTGTTTACAAACTGAACATATGGCCATGCTCTGAAATAAACCACAGACTACAGCAATTATAATTAATTTTTTGAAAAGAGCTGTTTTATATTTACAGCTGGTTTGGCTTTGTTTTCAACAGTTTTCTTTTTAAACGATTTATTATGTAATTTAGGTTATGCTATGAAGTTTTCAAAGCTCTTAACTTCGCAGTTACCAGTTTTACAATGTAGTTTACGATATCTCATAGTGTTTTTTGAAGCTATATTAACCTGATCAAATTTATTTTTGGATCTGGTACATTTATTTATGCCACCAATAACATTGACCGAACATTGACTGGTCGGAGGAGTCGGAAAGAACACGATCGCAACCGCTGGCATCACCCTCCCGATGTAACATTTGATGCTCCTTCAAACCTCAGACCAATGAACTAAAAATGTTTTCATTGTGGTGGGTTGCATTTTCAAGAATGAAAAGACTGGTAGAGATAATGCGTCGTTTACGCGTTTTAGCCACAAAGGAAAGGTTGCCTGTAAAGACAGCCGTTCCCTACAATATCTGTTTTGGCGATAGTTATCAATAAGGTGCAGAGGCAATCCCGGCAGTCCCTAAACAAAGAAAGTCATTGCTCACGGCGCCAGTGTTTGCTCTCGGTCAGCTACATGTTGCTGCAAGCAGAGCTTAATCTTTTGACGATGTTAGAATACACATTTCAGAAAAGAAGAGGACATGGGGAAATTAAGGTGTTGCCATAAAATCGTTTACATTTACCGGAAACTCCTGCGGTAGATCAAATTAACTATAAAAGTTTCAGTAGTTAAGCCATAATTTTGTTAATGAAGTTAGCCCTTTGATTAAACTTTAAAAGTACATAAGTAGGCTAATTATTCTTCATTCTATTACCATATGATTTTTGCTCGATTTCGAGCTACGTGTTATCTAGTACCATTTAATACATCGTTGTGTACAAAAGGTCAGGTAAATGTGATTTTTAGATGTTGCAAGTGTTGAGCTGATGACATAAAATCCAAGTTTTCGACCTCGAGCTTCCTACAGAAATATATCAAATTACCAATTTAAAGAGGACTAAATCCCCCACAATTTGAGTGCTTTTGCAGCTCTGTAGCTTTGATGGGTCTGAAGATATGGCCTTTCAAAGATGAACAAAATTCTTCATTCTGTTTAATGTCCATTTCATTATCATGGGAAATTTTGAAAATTTCGGTTGGTGCCCCAGCTGCCCCCCCCTCCCCCTAGATCCGGCACTGGCGCGGAGAAAGGAATGCCTTACGGATTTGTACATCCGTTTTTTCTGCAATAGTACTAATAGTAGTAGTATAAATTGACGGGTGTCGCTGCAACGAGCAGTACGAGGAGTATGAGCGGATTAAATTCCCGGAATTCCCGATCACGTGATTTCCCGGAATTCTCGATTACAGGCGGCCTTAACCTAACTTAAAACGCCTTATTTAACCTCACCTAGGTTCCTTAACGAGCATATTTAACATAAAACCGCGTTATTTACCGTTATTTTTTTGCACCTATCCCTTAAACAAACCTATTCCGGGTAATAGTTTAACAGGATACGCTTACCCGAATAAATGACTATAACAAATTGTTCTTAGCCTAAAATATACCGCGTTTATTAGGAAAAATGAGTATTTTAATTAAAAACAAAAGTATTTCCGCTTAGAATAAATAATGTATATTATTGATGAAAAGCAATTATAAACACGGCTAGAACAGAAACATTAGCGAGCGAGAAATTCTTATCGCGCCAGGGCCGGGAGGTCAATTCGATAAGTTAAAACGAAATTATTAAAAAGGCTTCTCAAATAGATTTCTCTTATCGGCCTGAACGTTTTATTCAGAGCAGTTATTGTTGATTTCTATGTTAGAGACATGGATAACGGGAAAAAGTCTGCTTGTACTTATTGCAATGGACTTATTGATAAATCCTATATATCGAGACATAGTAAAATATGCTCGAAAAATCCAAATAGAGATTCGTCGGATTACAAAGCGCCGTGTATTCATTGTGGAACGTTAATAACTAAAAATAACTTAAAGAAACATGTTGAGAAGTGTAAAAAAAATCCGATGAATAAACAGCCCGTTCCCGGTGAAGTCAGCGGATCCAAACCTCAAGAATATAAGAAAAAAGCGAGTCACGAATATAAAGTAAAATGTGATATATGTGATAAATTGATAAGAAAATACAACATGAGTCATCACTTAAAAACCCATGAAAAACCCGAAGAGCCTAAACTCGTATCAAACCGCGGTGGTGTTATTGATAACAATGATGACGGCCCCTCTTCCGCTAAACGTCCACGGCTTGATACACAACCGACACCTCGTGGAATCAGTTCTGTTTTCAACACTTTACAGGGAGCCATGAACAAGATTGTTAATCTCGTGAAAGGGTCATCCGTACCTCCGCCTAGTGACTCGGAGATCGAACTGTCCAAAACGGCTTTTAATAAACATTCTACTGTTTACACAATTCGTAATAAATACAATATGAAAGATCCGGTGTTGTTTTTAGACCGGCTAAAGGATATTATTGTTAAAAAAATCGTCGAGCATCGTAATGAGTCAGAACTTAAAACACGGTTTGTATTATTCATGGACTATTCAAAAGCTGAGGAGATACAGGAATTTAATTTTAAAACCGAAAATAAAGTTATACTGAAGAGTTCTGATGTATCAAATTATTACGATTTTGCTAAAGCTAAACTCATCAAAGAAATGGAAGATTTTCAAAGCAGAGGTTCGGGCTGGACGTTACACAGCATCGATGAACTAGAACTCCACATACACTATTACAACCCACTTCGCGGGGGATCGAGTTATATTAAACTGCCTCCAGAAATCGCCTTTAAACGGGCTGTTATAAATGTTCAGAATAAAGATCAAAAGTGTTTTTTATGGTCTATCCTCTCCGCTCTGCACCCAGTTCATCGGCGAAACAATCCAGAAAGAGTCAATCATTATAAACAATACGAACATGAGTTTGATGACGCATTGAAAGATATCGAATTCCCTGTACCGGTAAAGCAGTCAGTTTTATCTAAATTCGAAAAACGATCTGGCGTATCTATTAATGTTTACGCGTGTGAAAGTAATGAAACCGTCAGGGACAGAGTTGATTTCGAAGATTTGCCTAAAAAGAAACGAGAAAAAGCCGAAGAAGGATTGTATGTAATTTATCCGTTATATATAACAAAAAGTGAGAAACCCGACCGCCATGTAAATCTTTTATATTTTAAGGATGAAAATGAAAACACGCATTATTGTTGGATAAAAGATTTAAGCAAATTAGTAGGTAAACAGTTGTCAAAAGATAAACGTAAAAAATTCATTTGCAATCGCTGCCAACAATACTTTGGTTCACAGGAATTATTGAATAATCACAAAGAAACCTGTAAGGAACCGCCAAATTACGTTTCTATGGTGGATGAAGCCTATTATGGTTATGTATGCAATCGTTGTTTGAGTCAGTTCGAAGAAGAATCTCAGTTGGATAAACATCAAGAGTATTGCACCACACAAGACGCTGTTAAAATCGTAATGCCCGAAATGATAGAAGACATTGTCCCGAAATTATATTTTAAAAATCAATATAGAAAAATGAAAGTTCCGTTTGTAGCCTATGCGGATTTCGAATGTATATTGAAACCGATACCGGATGATAATGAACCTACGATGAATTCGAATAAACCTTATACTAGAAAATATCAATCACACGAAGCCGCAAGTTTCTCTTTATACATAACCACCGCCGATGACTATGATATTCCGTTCGATCTATATTACGAGTGTATCGGCCCTGACACAGCAAAGGTTTTTGTAGAGACTGTAACGAGAATCTCCAGAGACTTGGAACAATTGTATAGCAGAAAAGCTGCTAAACCTATGAAATTAACTGATAAAGATTTGCAGACGATTTCAAATTCCACGATTTGTCATATATGTGAACAAGTTTTTATAGAAAACATAAAAAACCCGGAGAAAACCGATCGTCCCGTTCTAGACCATGATCACTTGACGGGATCATTCAGAGGCATAGCGCATAACTCGTGCAACTTAAACTTTAGAAAACCGTTTTTCATACCGATTTTCGTTCATAATTTGAGCAACTACGACGCGCATTTGTTCGTAAAGCTATTGGGATTCGAGAAGAACAAAATCGCGGTTTTGGCTACGACGGAAGAACGCTATATATCTTTCGAACTGAAAGTTTTAATACAATTGTTTTAAAAAAAATCCAATATACATCGCATAAGCCGCTTTGTCAAGAAGTCTGAGCAATATCGATTAAGAAAGTATTATAAACTCGTCTTTAACAAAAATCATATTGGATAACAACAAATCTTTATCGCGCCGCGGTCGGAGGTTAATTTGATTAGCAGAGTCTTAATTATCAAAAAGCGCTTCTCAAATAGGTTTCTCTTACTCGTCTAAACATTTCATTTTATCAGACAGATTTTCACACGTAATATGGTCTCCCTCGGGCGTCCATTCGTCTCCTAAATAATTATCTTTTTTCCCTACATCATCTAACCCGTCAACGTTCATTAAAGCGTCAAACACAAACTTATCGCTCTTCAAGATCCTTACTGCCTCTGGATTATTAGGATCGAATTTCGTCCCGTCGGCAATAATCACTTCACCTATCGACTTTGAAATAGCAGCTTCGTGAGTGTTATGTAATTCTTTTAAATACATTTCATCCACACGGTTTTTCTCGCCCATCTCTTCGGGACGATTTCTTTTTATCTTGCGTTGATAACAGGTTTTAGGATCGGTGTGCAAGTACAAGGTTATATCTTTAATCGCCCCCTCAGCTACTGCCGTCTTACGCGGATCGACGTATTCATTACTCAGATTAGTTAATATTTCGATCTCGGAGGGTGTCATATACTTTTTGCAATGCTCGTTAAAAATATGCTTTACAGTGAAAGCGGATCTTTCTTTAATAACGATATAACCTTTCTTCGCATAGTCCACGCCTCTCTTATCACATTCCGTCATATACATCAACGCGTTCACTTGAAACATAAAGACCCATCTATTGATATCTTTGTACATGAGATCTAATAAATTAATGCCGTGAAATTTGCGCCAAGCCTCGACCGGCTCTTGTATGTGAACGGTTTTAAACCCCAGTCTTTTAAACTCATTAAATAAACCTGTGGCGAAAGTTGTTTTTCCCGCACCGATATTTCCCTCTAAGGTGATAGTCAAGTTGTGATTTGCCATTGTGTTCATCTAATACAATAATTTACACAAGTTCTGGTCAAGTTTTTACCAAACCGATTCGTTAAAAATATATTTCAAACGCATTTTTTAAAAGATTTGTTTAAAAAAATATTACATGAATAAAAAGAATCCAGTCCGAGTCTTTTTACTACGGATGGGATTGTTAGATTTAATAATGACGGTGCGTGTCGCGATCAATTCGTATTGTATAACTGTTATCAGAGTCAAAAGGTTGAACGATATGTTGTGACGACTCGGCGTGACGGAAAAGACGGCGGTCGAGGGTAAAATAAAAATTACGAACTTCGTCTTGAGAGTTCCGCTGGTCGATTATAATCCGGTGAAAAGAGCGCCGCTCATAGAAGGACTCAAGAGGTTGAGCGATAAAGGCGATTTACAATACAGATATTGTCAGTGGCAGTGTATCGAGAAATTCGGTGTTTCCGGTTCTTCGTACAGTTTCGACATATCGAACATTTTCAGAAATATATCCAACCCGCTGTTTATAATAATCGGCTTACAGACGAATCGTAAAAACGACCAGACCAAAGACCCCAGCCGATTCAACGCTATAAATATAAAAAACTTTTATGTGAAAATCAACGGCCAGAGATATCCGCAGGAACCGCAAAATCTGAATATCAACGATAAACAGTACGGGATTCTATATGCGAGCTATTTAGCCGTCAGAAACGTTCTATTACGCGACGAAGACGTTTACCTAAACGAAGTCGATTTTATCGATAAGTATCCGCTGTTGGTCGTCGACACGCATTACCATCCGTTTTCCACCGAAGTGAAAAGAAACGACATACAGATCGAATTGGACTTTACGAACCCGGTGGCCAGTCCGGTCGCGGATCAAGGGACGACCGCGAACGTCGTCGTTATATCAGAGACGGGTTTCGATTACGACTTGAATAAGAATTTAATTAAAATGCATTAACGGAATTTCAGTTTTTTATTAAAACGTCGGAGTCGTGTTTTTTTTTTTTTTTTAATATGTCGGAATATCGATTAATTATTTATTTATTTCGAAAACACGTTATTTACTATATTAGGGAAAAATAAATATGGATAATTGTAATTTTAAATCGCTGGTCTGGCAAGAGCATCGTGTACCCCACGGTGTGCTCACCGACGGATTCGTTCAAAGATTCGATAGGTACGTCGACTGGCCTCTGCTGTCGAGAAATTACGGATTGGACATGTCTATAGATATGATCCGTACCTATCGACATAGATTGATTTGGACGACGCTATTGACTTTTAGACTGTTTCCGGAAGACGTCCTTCGCGAAATGGCGGTCAATTTCGATGACGACTGTTGGCAGGTCCTGAGCAAACACCAAAGGTTATCGGAAGGTTTTATTCGCGAGTACGCCGATAAAGTCGATTGGGAACTGATAGTCAAATATCAAACTCTGAGCGAACGATTTTTAACCGAACACAACAATTATATAAATAAATCGAATGATGAAACGGCTATCGCGAACGGTTCACCGAGAAGTGTTTAGTCGAGAAGAAAAAAATATAAGAACCGATGATTTCGAGTGATACATGCATGTTAGTGAACGATACAAGAAAAATATAGCGGATATATGTGGGCCCCAAATCGGGGTCCACCCCTTATCGCATATTAAAGGCTTAGAAGTATACGTATCCGAGCCCGGATTATCCGGGTTTAAGAGTCGGTGAAAAAATCATCTATCTTTGAAAAAATTGTCAGAATCGTTGTTTTTTTTTATCGATATAGGTGGGCCCCAATTCGGGGCCCAACCCTTATCACATATTAAAGGCTTAGAAGTATACATATCCGAGCCCGGATTATACGAATTGATATCGGTTTTAAAAAATGTGCGAAAAGTCGAGCAAAAAAAAAGAAACATACTTTACTCTATTTTTTTCTATTCCAAATCCAACGCCGCGTTAATTTCATCATCTATCATTTCGACGATCGGTATCTTGTAATGTCCCCACGGCAGTGTTTCCAAACCGTCTTCGCATATGTACCTCTTATCATCATAAGGGGACAGGGCTTTTTTACGTTGAGTGATGGAATATAAATCGTGTTTTTTGCTTCTAATCGTGTTCATAGTCTTATAACTTTCTTCCTTATCGAATAGACAGGCCTTGTAGTCGGCGATCGTGAGTTCTTTATTGACGACGGACTTTTTGATCCCCTTGGCTTTTCTTCCGCTTTTAGACCCTTCGGAGTCGTAGGCGTACATCTTGGAACGTAACCCGACAAACTCCTTCATGACATCGCCGGCCAGTTCGTCTTTCCACTTACCGATGACTTTCTTGTTCACCCGCGGCATATCGTAAGGGTTATCCGCCTTATAGTCGCTGGTGTCGAAGTGTTCTATCATACTTTTGATGTCTTTGTACACGTCTTCCGTTATCACGCTATAGGTCAAACTGTCCGTGTCCGTGTACTGTACTCTCGCCCTATCGCCGTACTTGGGCCGCATCACGTTGTAGTGAAAGTCGTAAACGGCCGTCTTCGAGATATCCAATATGGACATGCCAACGTAGATCGGTTTGTTGAAATAGAGCGTCGTCTTACCCATGTGCACGGCCGCCAACGTCTCGGCGAAAATGTTCATCGATTTGAAGTTCGGTCTCGCCACTAGCTTATCGGTCTGCTTCTCGTCCGTGGTCAGACGTATGTCTACGTGTTTACGAATGTTCTCCATAGTTTTACCGAACACCGAGTTATTCATCAGCTTATAAAAATCCTTCTCAAAATCGTTGGTCGCTTTTGTCCTCATATCCGTGTTCATGTCGATATAGTCTTTCAACCATGCCTCCTGATAGAACTTGATGCCTCTGTGTATCTTTTTCAATCGCATCCCCAACGAGAGATAGAGTTGGAGATTCTGATAGTGCAGCACGTACTTGTCTTTATCATAAAGCGTCGTCAACAGTTTCCTCTGATTCGAGCCGGGCGGACATCTGTTTTCCGGCGCCAACGGGAGGTCTTTGTGCTCGTCGTGTATTTCTCGAGGATATTCCAAGTCGACTTCCAATATATATCCGTAACTCGACTCCTGACTTGTCCATCTACCGCGCTGCATTTTCCGCTCGATAACCTCGAGTTCATATTTATTCATCCATCGAAATTCTTCTTTAGGTAAAAATTTAGACATCGCCCATCCGTAAAGGTTGTTGACATCGAGATAGATAAGATATTCGTCGGGCTTTTCGGGGTCGTAATCGCTCAAATATCGGTTGTTGGCTTTAGCGTATCTGTGGGAACACTGGGAGATACCGCCGCGAATACCTTTGCTGATCATCAATTCCATGTCGGGATCGGTCAGTAAATCCAAATTAACGTCGGTTTTCTTCAGCATGGCGTCCCACGCTAATCCGGGACTCGTGAAATACCAGGCGGGGTCCAGTTTATAAGTGCTCATACAGACGTCACGAAAGTTTTCCATGATGTCGGCCAACAATAGCGTGTCCGTTTTATTATACAACAACGTGTATTCCTTCATATTTCGGATGTTGAAGCTGTCCCATACTTTACACGCGTGTTCGTAGTCTTTATCGTCGACCTCCATGTTGTTTAGTTTATTGTAAAAAGACGTTTTAGGAGGCAAAGTGGTATGTTCGAATTTTTCAAAGTCATCCATAAAGTCGTACGGGAAAATCCCCTTTCTCAAAACCAAATCCAGTTTGTCGTCGTCGAAATACTTTGATGTGTGCACAAACTGATTTTTGGTGAGGTTTTTCGCTAGACTCTCTAAACTAGAGGCCATGAATCTGAACGAGTCTAAAAACCTCAAGCTCACGCCGTTTTCCACTTTCAGTTCGAAAGATATATAGCGTTCTTCCGTCGTAGCCAAAACCGCGATTTTGTTCTTCTCGAATCCCAATAGCTTTACGAACAAATGCGCGTCGTAGTTGCTCAAATTATGAACGAAAATCGGTATGAAAAACGGTTTTCTAAAGTTTAAGTTGCACGAGTTATGCGCTATGCCTCTGAATGATCCCGTCAAGTGATCATGGTCTAGAACGGGACGATCGGTTTTCTCCGGGTTTTTTATGTTTTCTATAAAAACTTGTTCACATATATGACAAATCGTGGAATTTGAAATCGTCTGCAAATCTTTATCAGTTAATTTCATAGGTTTAGCAGCTTTTCTGCTATACAATTGTTCCAAGTCTCTGGAGATTCTCGTTACAGTCTCTACAAAAACCTTTGCTGTGTCAGGGCCGATACACTCGTAATATAGATCGAACGGAATATCATAGTCATCGGCGGTGGTTATGTATAAAGAGAAACTTGCGGCTTCGTGTGATTGATATTTTCTAGTATAAGGTTTATTCGAATTCATCGTAGGTTCATTATCATCCGGTATCGGTTTCAATATACATTCGAAATCCGCATAGGCTACAAACGGAACTTTCATTTTTCTATATTGATTTTTAAAATATAATTTCGGGACAATGTCTTCTATCATTTCGGGCATTACGATTTTAACAGCGTCTTGTGTGGTGCAATACTCTTGATGTTTATCCAACTGAGATTCTTCTTCGAACTGACTCAAACAACGATTGCATACATAACCATAATAGGCTTCATCCACCATAGAAACGTAATTTGGCGGTTCCTTACAGGTTTCTTTGTGATTATTCAATAATTCCTGTGAACCAAAGTATTGTTGGCAGCGATTGCAAATGAATTTTTTACGTTTATCTTTTGACAACTGTTTACCTACTAATTTGCTTAAATCTTTTATCCAACAATAATGCGTGTTTTCATTTTCATCCTTAAAATATAAAAGATTTACATGGCGGTCGGGTTTCTCACTTTTTGTTATATATAACGGATAAATTACATACAATCCTTCTTCGGCTTTTTCTCGTTTCTTTTTAGGCAAATCTTCGAAATCAACTCTGTCCCTGACGGTTTCATTACTTTCACACGCGTAAACATTAATAGATACGCCAGATCGTTTTTCGAATTTAGATAAAACTGACTGCTTTACCGGTACAGGGAATTCGATATCTTTCAATGCGTCATCAAACTCATGTTCGTATTGTTTATAATGATTGACTCTTTCTGGATTGTTTCGCCGATGAACTGGGTGCAGAGCGGAGAGGATAGACCATAAAAAACACTTTTGATCTTTATTCTGAACATTTATAACAGCCCGTTTAAAGGCGATTTCTGGAGGCAGTTTAATATAACTCGATCCCCCGCGAAGTGGGTTGTAATAGTGTATGTGGAGTTCTAGTTCATCGATGCTGTGTAACGTCCAGCCCGAACCTCTGCTTTGAAAATCTTCCATTTCTTTGATGAGTTTAGCTTTAGCAAAATCGTAATAATTTGATACATCAGAACTCTTCAGTATAACTTTATTTTCGGTTTTAAAATTAAATTCCTGTATCTCCTCAGCTTTTGAATAGTCCATGAATAATACAAACCGTGTTTTAAGTTCTGACTCATTACGATGCTCGACGATTTTTTTAACAATAATATCCTTTAGCCGGTCTAAAAACAACACCGGATCTTTCATATTGTATTTATTACGAATTGTGTAAACAGTAGAATGTTTATTAAAAGCCGTTTTGGACAGTTCGATCTCCGAGTCACTAGGCGGAGGTACGGATGACCCTTTCACGAGATTAACAATCTTGTTCATGGCTCCCTGTAAAGTGTTGAAAACAGAACTGATTCCACGAGGTGTCGGTTGTGTATCAAGCCGTGGACGTTTAGCGGAAGAGGGGCCGTCATCATTGTTATCAATAACACCACCGCGGTTTGATACGAGTTTAGGCTCTTCGGGTTTTTCATGGGTTTTTAAGTGATGACTCATGTTGTATTTTCTTATCAATTTATCACATATATCACATTTTACTTTATATTCGTGACTCGCTTTTTTCTTATATTCTTGAGGTTTGGATCCGCTGACTTCACCGGGAACGGGCTGTTTATTCATCGGATTTTTTTTACACTTCTCAACATGTTTCTTTAAGTTATTTTTAGTTATTAACGTTCCACAATGAATACACGGCGCTTTGTAATCCGACGAATCTCTATTTGGATTTTTCGAGCATATTTTACTATGTCTCGATATATAGGATTTATCAATAAGTCCATTGCAATAAGTACAAGCAGACTTTTTCCCGTTATCCATGTCTCTAACATAGAAATCAACAATAACTGCTCTGAATAAAACGTTCAGGCCGATAAGAGAAATCTATTTGAGAAGCCTTTTTAATAATTTCGTTTTAACTTATCGAATTGACCTCCCGGCCCTGGCGCGATAAGAATTTCTCGCTCGCTAATGTTTCTGTTCTAGCCGTGTTTATAATTGCTTTTCATCAATAATATACATTATTTATTCTAAGCGGAAATACTTTTGTTTTTAATTAAAATACTCATTTTTCCTAATAAACGCGGTATATTTTAGGCTAAGAACAATTTGTTATAGTCATTTATTCGGGTAAGCGTATCCTGTTAAACTATTACCCGGAATAGGTTTGTTTAAGGGATAGGTGCAAAAAAATAACGGTAAATAACGCGGTTTTATGTTAAATATGCTCGTTAAGGAACCTAGGTGAGGTTAAATAAGGCGTTTTAAGTTAGGTTAAGGCCGCCTGTAATCGAGAATTCCGGGAAATCACGTGATCGGGAATTCCGGGAATTTAATCCGCTCATACTCCTCGTACTGCTCGTTGCAGCGACACCCGTCAATTTATACTACTAATAGTAACATGGAATTTGTAAAGGCCCATTCAATAGTAGTGGTATATTTCTACTATCTCTTCAAATTTGTTCTGAGTTAATAAATTCTAACCTACGTTGAAGCTTAGTTTTTTTTGTGTACCTGATTTTTTAATACTGTTTGATGCCAGAGAGGATCAATATTTCGTGATTAGAGTCATACTTACGAAAAAAATTGTTCACTTTAGTAACTAATTTCAACCAATGGCTCCACAGCTTCTCAGATTGGTCCAGAGCAAGAACACCGCTTCTACCAACATCCTCCAGTTTTTTCGCGGTGCCAAACCGTTGGGAATAATTCCCAGGACACACAGTCCGGCCATCCAAACGCGACCCCACCAGTAGGACACTCTCAGCCGGGCCTGTACCGTCGCCATTCAAGCCTCAAACAGAATTCCTCGCCTTCCTCGGTGCCTTTTTCTTTTTCCCGGCGATCATATTACATGTGGAATAATCCGTGGTTGACCCTTGACCCCGGCGCCGGCGCCGCTGCCCTCTCATCCACACCTCGGCCCTCGACGAATTACCCCCCCCCCCCACCCGCCCCCACACGCTACTACGTGCGTCCAGGAACGAGGGGTCACCTGCGGGACGTTCTTGAGCTATTTTGGGCTTGGTTGGTCGTAGTTTTTTTGTTGTTAAGAGTTGAAAACTGTTTTAAAACGAATTTTGCAGTCTTGGGGACAGAAACAGTATTGTAGTCTGAAAACGATTCTGCCCCCGACGAATTACCCCCCCCCCCCACACACGCTACTATAAGTGCGCTCTGGAACGAGGGGTAACCTGCGAGATATTCTTGAGCTATTTTGGGCTTGGCTGGTCGTCGTTTTTTTTGTTAAGAGTTGAAAACCATTTTAAAACGAATTGTGCAGTCTTGGGGTCAGAATAAGTATATTACGTTACTAGGCCGGGAAGTACTGTTTTGCCGGAAGAGCATGATAGTTCCCGCGCGAGCGAAAGCGAGTGCGGGATTTTCATGCGAGTTCGGTAAATCTTATCGGCCGTGTAACGTACGATATTTTTCATCATACTACTCAGAAAAAAACATACTTACAATCATAACATTCATAACGTAGTCCTTGCATAAACATACTTCTCAAACCTCCAAACCTAACCTATAACGAACAGAACAAACATTTGCTACGGATGCAGTGCTGTCACTACATCCTCTAAAAAGAAACCAATAAACCACCAATAAACAAGCATTAAACGTCGGTTTTCTGCAAATCAGCTGATTGTTTATTTCCGTTTTATCCGGCCCAGGCCGGCAATGGGTAACTTTCGAGCCAACAAAAAGGAACTGAAAACAGATGTTTCTGTGTTAGTATGATGAAAAGAGTATTGCAGCCTGATAGCAATTCGGCCTCCGACGAATTACTACTACGTGCCCCAGGAACGAGGGGTCACTTGCGAGACGTTCTTGGGCTATTTTGGACTTGGATGATCGTAGTTTTTTGTTAAAAGTTAAACACCGTTTTAAAACGATTTTTGCAGTCGTAGGGACAGAAATAGCATTGTAGTCCGATAGCAATTCATTAAAAGCCTTTAGACTACGCAACGAATGCTCAAAAAAGGTATAGAGGGAAATGCGTGAAACACAATTTTTGACCTTGTGAAGGTCTTGGTGAGTTCATATAAAAGTTAATTTTTAAGGAATTACAAATATTTGGTTACTACACCCTTTTTGTGAGCTCGCCACACCTTTATTTTAGACCAATTTTTATGATTCAGGTGTCAAAACACAGGACATGTTTTTCAATATTTCAAGAATGTTGTTCATTTTCCTTTAGATGAAAAAGCGTTGCCCTACTGCCACTGGCCATGTATGTTACACTCAAATTTACATGTATTTCTTATGGAAGGGATGTTTGTTTGAAAATTAATAAAATTAGTCCTTACCTTGTGAATGGTTGGACCAAAATAGACACATCATATATATTTATTACAGTTTTTTTTTAATTTTCCAATTTAATAGAGAATATTAAAAGTTCCCCTCTCCCTCCCCCTGCCCAAGGGCTACGGAGAGGACTTTTGATATGTTCACTTCCTAATTAGTCCAAAGCTGCAAAATCAAAAATTGTGTTCCAAAAATTTTTCTCTATAACTTTTCGTTGCCTGTACTACTTCTACACTTCGAGCAGTCGATCGAGCTGTTGGGTGCTCGACAAACTGTTCTATATATTGTATGGACTTTTTCCAAACATCTTAATGAGCAGGTTGGACGCTCGGCTCGATCACTCATTCACACACCCGACAAGAGCGGCACTGCCAACTGTGCGATATCATGTATAGGCCTAAACGTCTGGACACACTCACCAAAATGTTCGATATCGTCGATATATTTTTTGGGTTGGACGTACGGCTCGTGGAACCACTCTATCCCAACGTTCTCACCGAAGAGTTCTGCAAAATGTTCGAGCGTGTATGGGGGCAAGGCTGAAGAAAAATTGGTTTGGGCCTTAAACCTCAGTACACGCTCAGACATTTTTTGTAATTTCTCAGACATTTTTTGCTCGAGCAAGTTGGAATCGAGAGGCTCTACGAACCATACGTTCACTCTAGCAATTCGGTGCCTCAGAGAAAGAATACAATCTTTGTCTGGTGGTGCCCAAACAAGTCAAATATTTTTGTGTGAGCTTGCTTGTTGGGACTGAGCGGATCGGACGAACGAAACGTAATAGAGACTAGCAAAGTCTAGACACCATCGCATTGAAAATCGTTGTGAGCTTGGCGAGCATGTTGGAAAAGAGCCATTAGGCCCTAACGATCGAAAATGTTGTCGTGTGCTCAGCAGTTCGATTAACTATTTAATGTGTATGAAGGCCTTCTAGAACAGATTTAATTTATAATCTAAATAACTATACAGTCTGCAATCTACATCTAGAGTTGAAAAATTTAGTGTCTTAATAGTTTAAGCTAAGGAAAATGCTTAGGAATTGATTTTGAGGAAGAAGAAAAATGAATTTTGAAAGTGTCTAAGCTATTTAGTATCGACTGAATAAAAAGAATATTGAATATAAAAAATAGCAAATAACAAGATTCAAGATTCAAGGTTTAAGATTATTTATTTCCAATAATTAAGTTTATATACAAAATTATTTACCATACAAAAAGGAAATTATTCCCCATAGGAACAAAGTCTGAGTGTGGGGAAGAGTTCTTAGGCACAAACAAATATTTCTAGTCCTTCTTCCACTAGTTGGCAGTACAAATACGTAAAAAAACTTAAAATAGAAACAAATACGCTTAGCAAATAAAGATTAGGTGATGTGTTCACTCCCCCCCCCCCGGCAAATAATAAAGGGATGTGAATAAGGAATTGATAACACTACACAACTTATATTTTGTGTCAAGCTGTATTGTTAGAATTAATGTTATTTTGAATTTTTGTCTTCAGGAAATATACTGTCTCATACACTAAAGCAAAGACTTTTACAAAGTATGCCGGAGATCGTTGCTGTAGCTTGTCCAGTGCCAGTGCGGCGGTGGCGGCGCCAGCGGCGGGTCTGGGCAGTGTGGTTATGCAGCCACGGACGTCAGCCAAGACCAGACTGTCTGTCAATACACTAGTGGCTAGTGGCTAGCCGGCGTCGCTCCGGCCAAACCATCCACATGGATGATCGAGACTACCAGAATTCATTGGTCTGGTAAGGTCTAACAAGCCGATAGTAATACAAGATCGAAGAAATTAATTGTTTCAGCCTTTAGCTTGCATTTTAGGGGGCTCTATAGTCATTAAAATGTTGCGTTTCTACCTATTCCTTTCTTAAGGCCGGGAATTAACGTCCGCACTATTGAGTACTCGTTCATGGGACCATCCTCATAGTTAGACCAGTTCGTAAATAGTTAACCAGGGCAAAATCGTGGTTCGGATCCCACGTTAAAATGTAGATCCCTTAGTTGCCATTGGCTGTTGGGCTATTAACAGTCCTGTCTAAGGAATATGTCGGCCTTAGTCACTAACACGACTACAAGATCGCGCCACAATCATCCTTTACTCATCTGTCATTCATACTTGGCTTAAAATACCTACCTGGGTAGGTCGCCATTTCAACTAATGTATCTAAATGTATCTAAATGTCAACTTTCAAATTCAACACGCTCAACCAAAATCGTTAAGTTTTGGCTCATTTGAAAGAACATAAAATCTAGCGATTTCAGTAAGCACAATTTCTATACAACATTTAGAATAATTTAATAAAAATTCTAAAAATCTCATCTTTTGCGATTTTTAAACAACTAAACAAAAGATGATATCAAAACTCTGCTCACTGGAATCGCTAGATAATTTGTTGTTCTTTCAAATGAGCTATAAATCAACGATTTTGGTTGAGCGGTTAACGCTGTAACGAATTTTAAAGTTGAAGCAGGTAGTCGCGTGGGACTCGAGCCCCGTCTAAAGGTATACGTACCAGTAGCCGTCACTGATCCAATACCTGCCAGTCTTCATTTATTTGCCTTATACTGTAATGAGGTTCCCTTAAAATATTTTACACAAGATTAAAAGCCTACTTTACGAAACCATAGGTTATTATGTTAATATACAAACAGGCACGTTAAGTTTACCTTAAAGAATTATTTTTAAAATGATTGTCCTAAAGGAGGGAATTAAGGAGGTACATACTACTTAACAATTTTTAAGAATCTACTATATAATGAAGAAGCTGTTTCCTCGTCTCGTCTAGCCTGAGTTCACGGAAAATAAAAAACTATAAATGATTTTACAATCCGTAATAGACTAACGAAACCATCTATGATCACAATAAAGCATCAAACATTGGTTAGAAGATAGAAAGAACTAATTTTGAAACTCTGATTACTTCCCACAATACATTTTATAAATTCCCAGAGCAGCAGATTTTTTGTAAGTGTGTTTTGGGTAAGAGTGTCTGGTGTATGTGTGATTGTCTGTGTCTAATTGTTAGGTGCGAAATCCTTAGGGGGGAGGGACTTTGCCTGTCCTGATGGTCTGATCGGCTTGCAAGTGGCAAACGTGGGAAATGGACTAATATGCCGGAGAAAACAAATAAACAGACTCATTCTAAAGCACAAGAATTTTTATCATGTAGAATTTATGTCATAATTTTAAGCTACCACCATAAGCTGCATCATAAGCTAGCATTTTAAGCTGCATCATACAAACCATTTTTTAGAAATAAAATAAATTGAACTTGAATTTAACAGATTCAGTATGGAATCCTAAATCTGTGTAACGGATCATTGATTATTGAATATTTATTAAATTTGTCTTTGAAATATTGATGCGTGTTGCTTATCAACTCAGTTTATTCAGTTTATTTAATAGTTACTAAGAAAATGTTTCCATAGGTCAATAACAAACAATGACGCTAATAGTCATCAACTTAATTAAAACCAGGATGGTTGTCTAATCGAATTAGAAATGCAACCTTATAGGAGGTGGACTTGAAGACTAAAGAGGAAGGCATGGAAAATTATTTTTAGAACATTATCAAGAGATGAATTTATCAATCTTTTGTTCATCGGTTTCCGGCCAGTGAAACCCCTAAGCTCAGAAGGCCTGAGTCACAAGTTAGAGGCTTTTTACACTATCAAACTTATCTTCTTTTTTTAAATTATCACAGAACCCAGTGACTTGAGTACTGTAGTTTGAAATAAATACCTTCATAATAAAACTAGTAAAAATTATATTCTAGAATACTTCAATTTGGTTTTTTGAAGTGAATATCTAGGACTTTCTGGAATCCGTCCTGAAGCCCAGCCATAAAGGAAAGTAGATTTTCATATATATACAGCCAAAACTAACATATTAAATCTCAGTTTGACAATATAAAATCGTACATATTACAGACTCCTCCTACAGTCTTAACTACATTAACACAAGTACACCTCCAAAACTCCTAACCCAAAAACACAAAGGTGGCAAAGCCAAACGAATAACTCACGAGACCCAATTTGTATTCCGGTTTGGCAACCGCGGCGAAGTGTTGGGGAGGTAACAATAAAACAAAACCGGCGTCCGGCAGTGACCCATTAACGGGGAAATAAAGTTGGCGCGGACAGAACAATTAGGCGAAAAGGTCCGCGTGAGAGGCGGGAACAAGAACGGAACAATTATGGATCCCTGCGGGACACCGACAACATCGGTCGCTGACTGATTCATGAATGAATGGGACTCGAGTCAATATTTACCCGGCCGGTAAACACGGCGCGTGTGTGCGAGTGTGTGCGTGTGTGAGTGTAGACGGAGACGGAGATACGGCCTACATCACCACTCCTCTTCCTCCGAAGCTAATTTAGCAGTGAACACAAGTGTATTCGCCATACAAGGCGGTGGTCGCCCGGCACTTTCGTTTTATGCGTCCAGCCGTCCGGGCTCGCGGTCCGCCGAAAATAGGCTTTGGGATATTTAGAAAAAGGTGAGACAAGGGCGGAAGGTATTAAAGACGATCGTTTCGAATTATTTTGCTGCGTTTCGAATTTGAGCTGGAAGGTCAGGACCGTGACGTGAACGCAAAAGACAAGTCGCAGGGTAATCTTAATTTGCGTCTCTAATCCTCAGACTCTTCAGTGTTTTTTAGTTACCAACTTTCGCCAACGTTTTAGTTATTCTGTCAGTTAATGGATTTTCACACAATGAATATAGTTTGTAAGCAACAAATAGCTAATTGTCTTTTGATATATCCTGGTAGCAGAATGCAGAAGAACAAAAAATGTCGTTGAATTTCTTAAAGTAAAATGATACGCTGTTTTTGTACTTCCTGATGATGTTTGTAAGTATCCCGTTGCAGCGACTGTCAACAGTTAACTGCAGCAATAAAATTGATTTGAACATTACTTAACAGCTATAAAACAGCTTGTTATTACACGAGACCTTTACAAGTAATCGCGTAAAGCCATCGTAAAATTTAAATATAGAAGTATAAATAGTTGTGTAGGAGTGAAACAAACAACGGAAGATCGAAGACTTGATCACCGTGATGTTATGGGATTGTGGGGGTCAAAAACGATGTAAAACCCTATTAGCATAACTTATATGACTGCAGTTACAGTTAGGCCTACAGCAAAATATGAAACCGTGATGAGATTGCGTCAACTGCGATCTTCTTCAGCCGTTGCCAATGAATGATTTTGTTATGACTTGTTTTCCAAGTGTAATTAATTAAACTTGACACAGATTAAATATGGTCTAGATTGTAAGCTTCAAGCTCATTCCATCATTCAAAAGTCTATCAATCAAGATTAATTAAGACAAGGTAATAAACGTTATCAGGTTGGGATCATCTGCTGCAGATCTCAGATTTTGGACGATACGATTTTAGACAGTATGATGAATAACAACGATTCCGCTGGGTATATCACTTTTAATTTTGTGGGTGTTTCCATCACTTCCCTGAGGAGCAGCGTTGCCAAAAACCGGGTATTTACCCGGTTTTTAGGTATTTCGGAGGTCATGCGGGATTTGGTGGGGATTAAGAAAAACCGGGTATTTAGATTTGGGCTGCGGGGGTTTCCCGACAACCTGGATATTAAAAAAACTGATAAAATCGGATATTTTGGAAGAACTACAAAGATTTTAAAAATCCTAGATAATTTTTTAGTTGGTAATATGCATTCGTATGGTTTTATGGGTTTCAGTGTTGCCAAAAGCCGGGTATTTGCCCGGTTTTCTGGTATTTTGAAGGCCGTTCGGGGATTTTGAGAGAATTAAGAAAAATCGGGTGAAACCGGGGATTTTAGACTTGAGCTGCGGGGATTAACCCGGCATCTTAAATGCATAAAAAATGGATAAATCAGGGTTATTTGAATCACGATTCGCTTTGAAAATATCCAATAGTCATGTAAGAAGAGAAAAATAATTTACTCGAAGTAAATAGACATATTTTGGTATCTAACAAGCAGTGTATGGATTTAAGATTTCCTTCGTTAACTAGTTATTTTAGGAAACTACCCACTTTGGGTGTTTTGAAAATCATAAGGTGTTTTTTCGGGTAACCACCCGGTTTTTTGTAATCGCGGGGATTTTTCGGGGATAATCGCCGAAAAACCGGGTAAAAGAGGGGATTTTTAATCGATTTGGCGGGTAAAATGCCAAATCCTGCCTGGCAACACTGCTGAAGAGGCTGGAGAGATCCGGCCCGCGATGGCGGGAGAGCAGGACCGGAAGTCTGGATGTAGGAAGCTCCGTTGGCTCGACCGGATATCGTTACACCCGCCCGCCAACGCCAGATTTTCCTCTGCCTCTCTCCTGTCGCCTGCACTGCGAAGGTTTATGCTCCTCGCTCCTCAGGCCCGCCCAACCCCGGTGCAGCGGGTAGAGCTGGGTGTAGTCGACGGAACATCGACTACTTTTCATTATTAGACCGGGAGCTGGGAGGTCAAAAATTACGTCTTAAGGTGCACATGTAAAAGCTATTCCGTTTTGAAGAGGCATCCAAGGGGGTGTCAAGAATGGGTTTTTGAGCCCTCGATCTGGGTGCTTTCTCCAAGGTGGACAAACATGAAAATGACCCATAAAAAAGGGCTTTTTTGCATTTTTCATGTAGAACAACTTAAATGATCACGTTTTAGCTCATACCATTTGATTCAGCTTACAAAACAAACAATTTGATGTGTTTAATCATTGTTCTATGTTCATTGGTTACCGAGATACTGCCGGTGATGAACTCAAAACGTCGTCCAATGTTAACCTTATGAGGAATAAATAAAATCGTATAACTCGCTTATGTCTCAACATATCGTAATGAAACATGATATGTGGCTTCATTTAATTGAGACCTATTGTATATTAGCCTTAAATCTCCAATTTTTGCCCAGTAAATCTCCCATTTCACACATTTTTCCCATGTTATTCTTATGGGGTGAAAATAAAAGTCTATATCATGCTTGTTTTTCAACATATAATGATAAAACTTGGCATAAGGCTTCTTCTAGTCGAGGTTTATTGGATATTGACTTAAAACCACCCGATCTGTACATACCTGTTGCAACAAACCCGTAAAATAATCCCCATGTTATTCTTATGGAGAATACAAAAAAGTCACATTCAAGTTTGTCCACCTTAGAGAAAGCCCCCAGATTGAGGGCTCACAAACCCATTTTTGAAACCCCCCAGGATGCCCCTTCAAAATGGCACAGCTTTTAAATGTGCACCTTATGACGTAATTTTTGACATCCCAGCTCCCGGTCTATTATCGACTAGTGAGTAGTCGATTACTTTTGATCATCGACTAGTCTAGTCGTTCACAGTAGTCGATTAGTCACTGCGTAAATCATCGACTAGTCTAGTCGATGTAACAAGTCGAACGATCGAAAACCGGTAAAACAACAAAATATAGTCGGTTAAGTTGCCAATTACTCGGTTAAAAACGTAAAGTATCGACTAATTAAAATAATCTACTGTAAATATCGACTAATCAAAATAATCGAATAGTCGACTAGATGACCAACCAGTCGATACAACCACTAGTCGACTAGACGACTTCCCTATCTCTAGCTGGATGTACCTCTTGCAAACAAAACGTTCGGGTGCATGGATTGAGCGTGCATGAGTAGGCCATGGAATGGAGTATTACGTTCTCTTACTTTACTTGTCTGATGTTCCATGATAAATCCAGGAATACAAACAGATACGTAAAATGTAAGATCTTGAGAACAAAATTTTTACTTACCCATCCTCTTCAAAATGCAACTTGATCAGGAAGTCTAATCCTATATATGTGCATTTTTGATTGTTGAAACCCCCAAAAAATCCCATCACTCTACTCCCAAAATATGAGTATTGACATAGCTTGCTTGTATGATTAAACAATTTGGAATCATAACAATCGAGTTTTAAGATAAGTTGTATTGATTGGGTTAAACCATTGACTTTATTCCTAAATGTTTTTTCTTCAAAATCAATGGTTAAACACAAAATAAATGTCTTTCGCCTTCTATGTCATACCTTAGAGACCTTAGATATATTCAAGATTGAGAAGTAGCTATTTGACTATAATTTCTGAGACAAGAAACTAATTAAGTAATTTATTAACTAAAGCTTTGTCGTAAAGGCTAAAAAATAATCGAAATTGTTCATATTCCTATGAAAATTGTAACACTGAAAATTTGATCTAGAGGTATGGTTTTGATTACCTACTCAATTTTTATGCGACAAATAACGTAAGAATTCAAACTGCAATGAATTGATCTCCTAAATGATTGATATGAAGATTACGAATTAAATCTGTTCGACAGGCTCAAGCAGCTATTTAATTGAATAAAGGAATGGTTGAATGAAGGTTAACAAAAAAGCCTGACAATGCCCCAATTGATGAATCCCTCATTCCACAACCACCCCCGCAAGAGCCCTTGATCTGATTGCTTATTGTGAATGGGGCAGAAAAAACGTCAAGACCCAAGGACAGACGGGCTCAGGGAATCAGTGCCTATTGTCTGTCGAATAAGTATTTACACTCCATTACAGCTGTTTGCGTCCATTGTAGAGTTGTTATAAAAATCCTAGAAATTTTCAAACTTTAAGGCTGATAATATTTTATTAGTTAAAGAAGTCACTACTTCAAGGAAATAACAATGAATATAAATACCGTTGGACAGGCTGCTCTGCTTGAACCACGGAAACTTTGAGGTTTAGCAATGGTTTGTTACTGGAAGAATTTAAAATAGTTTTTTGTGTGTTGAGAGTGCAAAGTAAAACATTGTCTCGTCGCACGAGTGAAAATGTTGGCGCACGAGCTTATCGAGAAATTTCAAGGGAGACAATATTTATTCTCAAAGTACACTCAACATTTTTCACTCATCTGTACAGATTAGACAATGTTAAAATATTAATTAATCTCTCCAATAAGTCTTTTGTATTTATTGGAGAGATAAATATTATTTATAATAAATAAATATTTATTATATACAAAATAATAAATATATATTTATTATATAAAAAATAATAAATATATATTTACTATTTTGTATTTATTTATATATAGAACAGTACCTTTTAAATTTGAACGTAATAAAGTTCATTGGTAAAGTTTAGACCAACATAATTTCCTACAGAATGTAACTCATTTTTGACAACAAAAGTGTTTTCATTATTACTATACATTTGAACAAAAAATTAATGAAAAATTAATGAAGTGCACGGAAGCAAATGCTTCCAAACACAGGCAGATTCTTCTGCTCACCTTTTCTTGTAGAGCGAATTAGAAAGCTTGAACGTTTTGATAAATTTTGATACCAATTATGTCGGTCAACTAGATAAACTGTCTTCCTTTTACCTCTCATGTACAAATCGCCATTTTAGCTTCAAAAATTACGTTTTCAAACTCGCGTATTCAAAACTCACGTCTCCTACGCAAAATGACGCCTCAGTCGTAGAAAGTGCTGAGCGCATTTGCATTAACAGTTAGTTTTCGACAAATTGGGAACGCCTGCTGTCCTCATGCCCACTGTCAAAGCGTAATAATTGTTGGAGAGAAGAATAAGAAGTTTTAAATATGGCGCCTGCGCCTCGCCCACGCCTCTCCTTCGTCCGTTGTTGGTTGTAGGTAATTAAAATGTATATGGCGTTATTTCGGTTGTAATATATACTGACTTGTGACCTTGACCCAAGAGGGAATATTGTGGATGACGCCATCCGAGTCGTAAATATTGTGGATGTCAACTACACTTCGGTTTCAATCTGGTGGGAAACAACTCTGGAGGGCTTCGTAGAGTTTAATGTATTATATGTTGAAAAAAGGTGTTTTAGCGAATTTCCCCTATAGGGAAGAAGCTATTACCGTAGGTCTCATGGTAAGACCTAAGCTTGGGACCACTATGACTTTTCGTTTTGGGGCCCCCAGAAGCAAAAAACACTATTCGTTCGAATTTATATATATATATATATATATCTATGTGTCTGTTAGCACGATAGCGGCCGCAAAAATGGTCCGATCTTCATGAAATTTGGTACGGACATGTAAAGTGGTAATCAATTGGACGAGTTCGTGAACCAGCCCGATCGGACCACCGGAAGGGGGGGTAAAGGGGGATAAACCCCCCCAAAAATGGGTTTTTAGAGTTTTTTACATAGAAAAATAAAATTTATCGAATTTTTGATGGCACCATTGAATTCAGCTCAAAAAAACAAACAATTTAGTATTTTGAAACACTGCTCTATGTCCATTGGTTACCGAGATATTGAAAGTGGTAAACACAGTACGTTGTCCCAATGTTAACCTTATGGGAAATAACTAAAATTCTATATCTCGCTTATTTCTCAACATATCTCAATAAAACTTGGTAAATAGTTTCTTCTAGTTCAGATCTACTAAATATTGAATTGAAACCACCCAGTTTTAATATACCTGTAGCAGCACACCTGCATACTCATTCCCCATGTTATTCTTATGGAGCTTACAAAAACATGTCAAATCTCGCTATGTAGGATTGAAATATGTTGTTTTGCATTTGAAATTCGCTGAGTATGCAGGTCTGCTGCAACGGGGGTATTTTGAATTACCATTGTTAATCATTTTCCAGTGCTTTAGGTTTTATTTACCTAAAAACCACAGTTTACATTCTATCAAGTGCTTTCCGTTGTAGAATGTATTGAATTACCCTTAAGAAAAAGACATATATAGATGAAGTTGAAAAACGAATTTCAATGATAAATAAACTTTATATTGTTTTGTCATTGCCACAAACTAAGTTTCAAAGTAAAAGTTAAAAACGCCTGGTTTAATAAATAAATGTAATCTGGATTATTTGCTAATGTAATCCTTTTTTATGACTTTTTGTGTCTTTGGCCAGTTTAACTATATGTTTTCCTAAGGTGAATAATACAGTCTCTTTCATAGTATTTTTTGGGTACTCGAACCATTGTTACTAATCCAGATTTCACGCGATTTTACTTGGATGTAAGATTTTGAAAATATTATTAAGTAACTAGTCGACCTAGGTTGAATTTTGCGCTGAGGTTTTATTGTACTTGCAAGATTATGATTGTTTGCAAACTTTTCGATTTGCACCATAAATTCTAAAAACTTTGCATGTGTAATTAAAAAAAAACTAAATCTCCCAATCGCACGAGTATGATAAGAAGATGCGCATCTACAAATTTACATGAATGCACATTTCTGTGAAATGCAATCTCTTAACTATGTCAAACCAAAATATCAGAGGATAAAACTAAAAACACTCAAGGTAATAATAAATATTTTAATAATTAATGTAGGTGTAGTATACAATACAATACATGTAGTCCAATGTGGCGAACGAAACTGTACAATAAGCAGACAGACTGTACAACTACTGGTTAGACTAGATACATCAATGTTGTCCCAGGACCACAGTAGTGGTTCCCCCAAGACCTCACTGTAGACCACATTACCACTATAGACCTCACTATAGCCGGTCTGTAAGTGAAGAGCGAGGCCTTGCATTTCTACGCGTCCCTGTTATAGAGCATCACTGGAAATATAGCAAGTTGAAAGTACTTTTTAATTTGACGCTATTTGACCCTATTTCAATAATGAATTAAGGTAGAAGGTCTTTATGAAAAAAAGATCATATTGTAAATGAATATTTTATGAAATAATGATTATTAATAATTGAAATAGATTAAAAGTTGGTATACTTGGTGAGCGTTTTAAAACGGAAACTTACGGATGTTAGATTCATGAGTAATGTTTCAGATTGTAATTGAATACATTTAAATTAAAACTGAAACGATTGAATATCTGCAGTCTAAAAACCACTATTCTATATGCAGCATATTTTTTAGTTTTAATGAATCTCAATACCATAATATTTTAAGATATATACTTAGAATATTTCATACATTATCAGGGACGAGCAGATCGTAAATAAAGTTATAAATTACAGTATTTTAAAGTTATTTGTACAGTTTAAAAGTAATTTAAAAACCCTAAGAGTAATTTTTATGTGATTGTTCTTCATCCTCCTTGATAAAATATATCAACATCATTTTACGGATCTTCTCATATTATACTACTTTACCTGAAAATTGGGTTAAGAAAGCTGAAAAGCCGATATTTTACAATACTGCGAAATAAGTAAAAGAAATTTTAACGGCATAGATGTTTAATTGAATATGTTGGCAACCTTACATAATAAATCTTAGTTATTTAGTGGTTTATAATATTTTGTAAGTTCTATAAAAATACCCTTATACAACTCTCAATCATTTGTACAGTAGGCTAACTATATTTTCTGTTAGAGCATGAAGGAACTTTTCATCAATTAATTTACTCGTAAAAAACTGTACAGGCCAATTAATTGTCTCTATACACTTGCAAAAATACCTACTGAATCGTCATTAATTATTTACCTTAAAAATGATTAGTCAACATAAAAGTGTATATAGAATACATATAAAAATGGAGCAATGTAGCATAATTCTACTATGTATTGATGGTCTAAATTCAGTTTGAATTACTTTGAATAAGATGAGTCATGATGGCTTTTAGTTATTAACCATGAGACCGTTTTTGATTGTAGTCCAATATTTTCAGCCTCACAAAAATAAAAATGTAACACGTGTAAAGGTAATCGTTAAAAAAATTCCATGATTACTACAGAATTTTAAAAATAATTGTTGCTATAGAAAGTGTCATGCTCGTGCTGGTGCCACCAAAAGTAGAAAGTTTAGAAAACTCATGTTAAAGCCAATTTAAATTCTTACTCTTTCCAACGTGTAACAATGTAAATATAAATAACTTGACCACTATATAAACATGCAAACTAAATAAAACAAGCAGAAATACTCCTTATACTTTAACAAGTTGAATTAAAGCACTCAGTTCAGTCTTCGTAGATACATTTAGCACCAAACGTACGAGGTACAATGCAGAGACCTGGCAACAGGCTGCAAAAATAAGATGTTCTTGTAACCTTAATATATCTATAACTTCACCAAATGAAAAGAGATAATATAGGGATGGTTTATTTTAATACTGTAAGATTAAGTTCGTAAAAAAGACCACGAGGGCGTTTTTAAATTATTTTGTACAATGTCTTATTTTAATAGATTTTTTTCTGGAAAGAAACATAACCGTTCACATTTTACATACATAACTAAGAACTCCTGCGATAACTGAATTCCTGATTTCCTTTGTAAGTGTTGTACATCACTGAAAGACATTAACCATAAATATAATGAATTAATTATATAATGTAGTTCTGAGGGAAATAAATTCTAAACTTGTAGGAAATGGATGATATCTCGTTAATACTGGAAAAAACTACTTAATTTATACACACTCTATCAGTAATAATATTTTTATAGTTTAAAATTACAAAGTGGTAATGTTAAAATAAATACTACATTTCTTACATTCATATTAACACTATTTTGTTCAGCCTTATCAATGGTAAATACATAAATAAAGCGATATCAAACCTTACGCACCATAGAACCCACTACTGAACAATTATGACGAAGCCAATATTTCTAACTCGAAATTAGATTAAACAAAAACGTATAATTTACTTTCATGCAAGAAATATCAAAACCCAAGATCAAAATCTCAAAGGTATACAAATCTATTTATTGGCATAATAAGGGTTTCATATCATTATAGAACAAAAATAAATTAACCAATACCTCACGCTACGGTAATTTATCGTAAGGATGAATGCGGATTTGCAAAGCAACCGTGACCCAACTCTTCACGTTAACCATTGATAATTTTATTTACGAATAAAATTCAGGTCCCACTATTCTTGTTTGCAAAACCCCATATTTCCCTTGCAATAGGGTGTAATTTATTTGTTTTATCTTCAATCTCAGTATGAAATTTAAATTAAAGGAAAGAAGGTGATCTGAATAACATTGATTGGCGTACTGACTTTGTGTTAAAAAAATTCTTCTTTCGCACTTAGGCACTAAGTATTGAAATAGTAGTTCAGTTTATAAATTGAAAACCGGTTCTAAGAGTTATTTGTAAAAAAAGAGAGTAAAAAATAAGAAAGGTAAAAATAAGAGGGTGAAAATAAAGAGGGTAAAAAATAAGAGTTAGGCTACTATCAAAAACGCCTCAAAGTGTAAATGAAAAACAATACAATTCCAAAATATTGTTAAATTAACAAAGGTGGTGCAAACACCTGTCCAGTAGCGGGTCCCCAGCAGAAATCTCGCTCGCAAATACACTCTATGTACAATATACAAGTCGGGGGGTTCAGGAATAGGAATTGTTCTGTCCGGGACAGGCGCACGCGCACTGAGTCACTACGGGATACTCGACCTTGATCCACTGACACAGCCGGGGGTGGGGCTGCAGCGCGGCGTTGGAGAACACCTGCGCGCGGCAGTGCCACCGCAGGATGGTCTTGTGCTCGGTGGACGACGGCCGGCACTTCATCCCGGGGGGGATCGAGCAGGAGGTCTTCCCCGAGGGGCAGTGCCCCTCCTTGAGCCACCTCGGCCAGAACCTCAGGCCCAGGTCCTTCCACCGGTAGGACACCGGGCAGGAGGTGAACGCCCACAGAAACTGCTGCAGCTTCTTCTTTAACTTGGCGGAGACCCTCGTCCGCAGCTTCGTGCCGTCCGGGAGTCTGACGAACTTAAAGTCCATGTCTTTCAGGTGACGCGGCATGTCGCCCACGGGCACTAACCGGCCGCGGCGGTTCCTCCTGAACAGGAAGTCGGAGTGGTTGAAGAACTCCTTGGAGTCCCTGGGCCGCGAGACGCTCATGAAGGCCGGGTCGAGGTTCTTCCCCAGCTTGTGACGCAGGAGGGTGCTGTTGAGCTCGGAGGGCCGCGGGTCGTGGAAGCGGCTGGGGTCCTCGATGAGGTCCGGGGGCGGCGCGTCCTCCGGGGCGGGGGCGGGGCGGAGGCCCAGGTCGTGCGGCGAGGGCGGGTGCGACAGACCGGCGGCGGCGACTGCCAGGACCAGCACTCTCAGGAGGCGCGCCGGCCAGGCGGCGGCGTACATCTGCAACACGGTACACAGTGGTCAGCGACTGGGGCGGTGGAGGCCAGGACGTGCGGCGAGGGCGGGTGCGACAGACCGGCGGCGGCGACTGCCAGGACCAGCACTCTCAGGAGGCGCGCCGGCCAGGCGGCGGCGTACATCTGCAACACGGTACACAGTGGTCAGCGACTGGGGCAGTGGAGGCCAGGTCGTGCGGCGAGGGCGGGTGCGACATACCGGCGGCGGCGACTGCCAGGACCAGCACTCTCAGGAGGCGCGCCGGCCAGGCGGCGGCGTACATCTGCAACACGGTACACAGTGGTCAGCGACTGGGGCAGTGGAGGCCAGGTCGTGCGGCGAGGGCGGGTGCGACAGACCGGCGGCGGCGACTGCCAGGACCAGCACTCTCAGGAGGCGCGCCGGCCAGGCGGCGGCGTACATCTGCAACACGGTACACAGTGGTCAGCGACTGGGGCAGTGGAGGCCAGGACGTGCGGCGAGGGCGGGTGCGACAGACCGGCGGCGGCGACTGCCAGGACCAGCACTCTCAGGCGGCGGCGTACATCTGCAACACGGTACACAGTTGTCAGCGACTGGGACAGAGCAAAGTAAATTATCATCTTAATAGATGCAAAATCTAATGGTGATTCCTATGAGCAAAGTCGCTACAGCTACCTGGCGAGAGCTGCTGCTGGGAAACAGAGGTCGGTAAACGGTATTGTGCAGCTGGACGCCAGTGAGCGATGGTTGAATCAGACAGAATTAATTATACCGTTGTCGCAAAAATAATGTGCTATACTCATCCCAATTGTTTATATTTATAAACAGAAGATGGATTCGCGGTTTATTTTCCAAAACCGTGGTAGAAACAATTATATATGAATGGTAAATTTTAGGTTCTCTGTAATTATCATATATTATATTTTAACTACAGCCTGGCTGAAAACATGTGTCAGATGGTGCTATCTATTGAGGACCGTTATTACTACGTCAAAAATTTGCGTCTATTCTTGTCCATTTAGCGAGCAGTCTGCTACAGGTGTACTGTCAATGATAAAAGTATAATCACCACTTTGAAGACTCTCCTTCTAGGTGTTTTTCGATTCGTTTTAACGAAAGTAAAATAATCCCAGCAACGACAAGAGAATTCCTCAGACTGTGTGAGACAAGTTGGTACCATAATAATTTTATTAATCAAAAGTAGAAGCATGATGAATTTACTTATCAATAGCTTATTTGGCAGACTGAAGGTTTATAAATTACCAACATTTTGTATTTATATTGCAATGTATTTTAAAACTGAAAAATGTTTGAAGCTAAAATTACAAGATTATAAACTAATCAGGTGCTTACATTTATTCCAGCGTCCTTCTGGAAACCAAGAATGAATGAAATTTTAAAATGAATAAAAATAATCAATTAGGTTTTAATACTCTCTTAGTACGCTTTTTTATAACGCGGCTGTATATTTACGAAATAAACTATTCATCTGGATATTGTAGAGGATATGTTCTTCAAGACTTTTTGCAATTAAGGAAGTAAATTTATTATAAATTTATAAATTCAAACTATACAAAAGCTATAACATCCCAAAACCAACATGTGATTTGCTCACGACATGAAAGAATAAACAGATGATACGTTTAGTACCACATCACTCTGATGAAATGTTTAGTTTTTTTATGTAGTGCAGAACCAGTCTCGTGTACTACTTAACTACATGAATGGATTCTCCCACCACCGACGCGACGCACCCACACGACACGAACTCGCCGATGACGTCGGCGTCGCGCCGCTCGGACTGGTTTTTTTATCACCTCTGCAAGGTTCGCAGTCTAAAACTGAATCGAGTGACTTTGAAAAATTGTATCCAGATTTCTGTCCGACCATTTCCCTTAAAATAAGCCTTGAAGAACTCCTAAACAATTCTCAGCTTCAACTAAATGTTAAAAACGAAGAACCTTGAAAAATGTATTATTGATTTTTTTGGCATCACATACGTTGTGTAGAATTTAATAAAGATAATCTAGATTAATACAATCTAGGTAAATCACAAGAGATAACATTTCTAGTCACATAATTCTGATCAAAGTGAATTTACTGTGTTCACCATTCTAATTAGTGATTCAGAAATATCTGACGTAGAATAGCATGAAATAAAGTAACGTGCGTAAAGTTTTGGGAAAAACAAACAGAAATACCAAATCATTTGGAGAAGGAGTTCACTTGTTCAAGGGATGAAATGATTGAACATCGACTTCAGTCCAACCCATCGTTGATGTCACCGAGAGTCTTGCTGCATTAACTCATAAAAGAAAGATTATATTTTAGTAACGTTTTGGACTATGAACTGAGAAAATTAATTAAATCGTTTTGTCGTACGAAGCACATTATATCGTATTAGGAAATACGAACAGTTTAGAAAATATGAGGATTAAATAAGAAAAGTCGATCTATTTAATTTCTGCTTTGGCAAGTTGGATTCTTTGTAACCTTGCCTGATTCACTCTTATTTCGTATTGCATTCACTTAATATAGCCTATTCTTCATACAGTTTTGTATCTATATTTAGACCAATAATCTAAAATTTGGATAAAAATTGAGTTTTATAAGGAGACAGTATACTTGTAAAGAACAAACTGTGTAGTTGCAACATTTACTCTTTAAGATGTACTTAAGACGTTAGTAGGCCTATACCCATATTACAGTGATGTATACATACTTGGTGTCATTCTACTGCAAGGTTCGAAATTACTTCATCTAAGATTCAGTCGAAGTCTTTCATTTTATTCTGTATTACAGAACCAATCTCGTGTAGTGTCGAGCTAGTTGAATGCTTTATCCCCCACTGATCCATCCAACAAGTAATTAAGTGGCTACTCATCATTAAATTACTTATTAAAACACAAATTCCAAAAACAAGACAAGTATCCTCTCTGTATCAAAGATCTATTCAGTCTTAAAAGTTTATTAAACCATTTAGGCCCTACGGTGCGGTGGCTCAATAATTAACATCTGTTGATTTTTTCCGTAGGTCCTAAATGGTTTGGTCAAGACATTATGGTGGTTAGATGCTTACACATAAGATTTTTAGTTACGATTTTAAGAGTAGATAATGTAATTCACTCCTTTATATTTCCTTGTATACAAGGGATGTAAGCGAGAATCTTCTCCTAAGCTAGTAAGTTTAACGCGAAATCTAGCTAGGTTTCTCAATGGAACTGGTGGTTTTTTTGTGTTTACACCTGGAGGTTCAGTCTTTGCTTGCTTTCAAGTAGCCAGGATAAGCACAATAATTTCTTCATTTAAATAATAATCGTCACATTACATGTTTTAGCGAATTTCCCCTATAGGGAAGAAGCTATTACCGTAGGTCTCATGGTAAGACCTAAGCCCCAGACCATGATAACTTTTCGTTTTGCAACCCCCAGAAGCAAAAAACACCATTCGTTCGAATTTTTAGATATATATGTATATATATCTATATATATATATATATATATATATATATATATATATATATATATATGTGTCTGTTAGCACGATAGCGGCTGTAAAAATGGTCCGATCTTGATGAAATTTGGTACAGACATGTAAAGTGGTAATCGATTGGACAAGTTCGTGAACCAGCCCGATCAGACCACCGGAAGGGGGGGTAAAGGGGGATAACCCCCCCAAAAATCGGTTTTTTGAGTTTTATACATAGAAAAATAAAATTTATCGAATTTTTGTTAGCACCATTGAATTTAGCTCAAAAAAACAAACAATTTGGTATTTTGAATCACTGCTCTATGTCCATTGGTTACCGAGATATTGAAAGTGGCAAACGCAGTACGTTGTCCCAATGTTAACCTTATGGGAAATAAGTAAAATTCTATATCTCGTTTATTTCTCAACATATCTTGATAAAACTTGGTAAATGGCTTCTTCTAGTTCAGATCTACTAAATATTGAAGTAAAACCAACCAGTTTAAACATACCTGTAGCAGCTAACCTGCATACTCATTCCCCATGTTAATCTTATGGAGCTTTAAAAAACATGTCAAATCTCGCTATGTTAGATAAAAATATATTGTTTTGCATTTGAAATTCGCTGAGTATGCAGGTTTGCTGTAACGGGGGTATATATAAACTACATCAGAAGTAAGAGAAAGAAGACACAATTTAAATTACTATAAACGTCGGTAGGTAGAAAAACAACTAATAAAGGTTCGGGTTGGTTTTTGTGAGCACTGTGAATTACCGGTACAGAATAATTCCTAAACTTCATTTTTTAAGTACCAGTAGCACATCCTTGTGTGCTTCACGATGACTTCAGCGCAAAGTCGAATCTATTTAGCGTTACTGCAACTAGGATACCATAAAGCAGATATTTAAACCATTATAAAAAATCATAGGCCTTTCGTTTTCACTAGCCGAAAGTGAACGAACACACTTTCCATTCTGAGTCTATTCAGGAGGCTAGAAGCGTACGCCTGCCCGGGGCGATATCGTCCAAAGTGCCCAAAAGCGAGGCGTAGACCAGTGGGCGGCCCGTAGGAAGAGAAGACTCGAGCCATTTGCATTGAAGGTGATTGGATGGTGATCATTATCGTGGCCCTGTGGGTCGACGGCGTTCTCATAACACTAGGGATATCCGGCGCCTGACTCACCGGGGGAACGGACGGCAGGGGGTGTAGGGCGGTCTGAGGGTAAAAGTGAAGTAAATATAGGGAAAGGAATGGCGAGTGAGGAAGACAGGGGTGTAGGGCGTTCTGAGGGTAAAAGTGAAGTAAATATAGGGAAAGGAATGGCGAGTGAGGGAGACAGGGGTGTAGGGCGTTCTGAGGGTGAAAGTGAAGTAAATATAGGGAAAGGAATGGCGAGTGAGGGAGACAGGGGTGTAGGGCGTTCTGAGGGTGAAAGTGAAGTAAATATAGGGAAAGGAATGGCGAGTGAGGGAGACAGGGGTGTAGGGCGTTCTGAGGGTGAAAGTGAAGTAAATATAGGGAAAGGAATGGCGAGTGAGGGAGACAGGGGTGTAGGGCGTTCTGAGGGTAAAAGTGAAGTAAATATAGGGAAAGGAATGGCGAGTGAGGGAGACAGGGGTGTAGGGCGTTCTGAGGGTGAAAGTGAAGTAAATATATGGAAAGGAATGGCGAGTGAGGGAGACAGGGGTGTAGGGCGTTCTGAGGGTAAAAGTGAAGTAAATATATGGAAAGGAATGGCGAGTGAGGGAGACAGGGGTGTAGGGCGTTCTGAGGGTGAAAGTGAAGTAAATATATGGAAAGGAATGGCGAGTGAGGGAGACAGGGGTGTAGGGCGTTCTGAGGGTGAAAGTGAAGTAAATATAGGGAAAGGAATGGCGAGTGAGGGAGACAGGGGTGTAGGGCGTTCTGAGGGTGAAAGTGAAGTAAATATAGGGAAAGGAATGGCGAGTGAGGGAGACAGGGGTGTAGGGCGTTCTGAGGGTAAAAGTGAAGTAAATATAGGGAAAGGAATGGCGAGTGAGGGAGACAGGGGTGTAGGGCGTTCTGAGGGTAAAAGTGAAGTAAATATATGGAAAGGAATGGCGAGTGAGGGAGACAGGGGTGTAGGGCGTTCTGAGGGTGAAAGTGAAGTAAATATAGGGAAAGGAATGGCGAGTGAGGGAGACAGGGGTGTAGGGCGTTCTGAGGGTAAAAGTGAAGTAAATATATGGAAAGGAATGGCGAGTGAGGGAGACAGGGGTGTAGGGCGTTCTGAGGGTGAAAGTGAAGTAAATATAGGGAAAGGAATGGCGAGTGAGGGAGACAGGGGTGTAGGGCGTTCTGAGGGTGAAAGTGAAGTAAATATAGGGAAAGGAATGGCGAGTGAGGGAGACAGGGGTGTAGGGCGTTCTGAGGATGAAAGTGAAGTAAATATAGGGAAAGGAATGGCGAGTGAGGGAGACAGGGGTGTAGGGCGTTCTGAGGGTGAAAGTGAAGTAAATATAGGGAAAGGAATGGCGAGTGAGGGAGACAGGGGTGTAGGGCGTTCTGAGGGTAAAAGTGAAGTAAATATAGGGAAAGGAATGGCGAGTGAGGGAGACAGGGGTGTAGGGCGTTCTGAGGGTGAAAGTGAAGTAAATATAGGGAAAGGAATGGCGAGTGAGGGAGACAGGGGTGTAGGGCGTTCTGAGGGTAAAAGTGAAGTAAATATAGGGAAAGGAATGGCGAGTGAGGGAGACAGGGGTGTAGGGCGTTCTGAGGGTGAAAGTGAAGTAAATATAGGGAAAGGAATGGCGAGTGAGGGAGACAGGGGTGTAGGGCGTTCTGAGGGTGAAAGTGAAGTAAATATAGGGAAAGGAATGGCGAGTGAGGGAGACAGGGGTGTAGGGCGTTCTGAGGGTGAAAGTGAAGTAAATATAGGGAAAGGAATGGCGAGTGAGGGAGACAGGGGTGTAGGGCGTTCTGAGGGTAAAAGTGAAGTAAATATAGGGAAAGGAATGGCGAGTGAGGGAGACAGGGGTGTAGGGCGTTCTGAGGATGAAAGTGAAGTAAATATAGGGAAAGGAATGGCGAGTGAGGGAGACAGGGGTGTAGGGCGTTCTGAGGGTGAAAGTGAAGTAAATATAGGGAAAGGAATGGCGAGTGAGGGAGACAGGGGTGTAGGGCGTTCTGAGGGTGAAAGTGAAGTAAATATAGGGAAAGGAATGGCGAGTGAGGGAGACAGGGGTGTAGGGCGTTCTGAGGGTGAAAGTGAAGTAAATATAGGGAAAGGAATGGCGAGTGAGGGAGACAGGGGTGTAGGGCGTTCTGAGGGTGAAAGTGAAGTAAATATAGGGAAAGAATAGCGAGTGAGGGTTCACGCCAGTGGCAGGGGTATGTAGAGTGTTCTGAGGGTAAAAGTGAAGTAAATATATGTAAAGGAATGGCTATGGTCCTTAAGACTGCGGCAAGATACGCAGTAGGGGAGGGAGATACGCAAGTGGCAGGGAAAGTTACAGAGTGATGTAGACCGTCCTGAGGGAGATAAACATAGGAAATGAGTAACTGTGGTCCTTTTAGATAGATTTAGAACTTTCCCTGGAAAGGGCTAACGAAATTATATTATTTTCATCTGAATGGGTGATAGGGTGAAGGTTGACGGTGGGGATTTTGATATCATAGGAGGGGACGGAGAGGTTCCCTCCCAATTCGTGAAAGAGGTCAAAAAATGAATACGTACACAATATGAATTGTGTGGCGTATGAACCAGTATTTCTTCTGACAAAGGACTTACTCCAAAGGAGGAAAACTAAACTTATGAACCGTCTTCAAACGTAAAAAATATCAGGAATATCTTCTTTATTCTAGGAGGGAAATTAATCCTCATTGGGCAGTGTAGAAAACACAGTTAGTTCTTATGTTAAGTATACGGTTTATGAATGGTTTGATATCAACTCCGCTACATATACATGATCAGTTTGAAAGCAAGTCAACCAGGCTCCAGTCTGCCCGGCAGTGAGGGGGGGGAGGCCCCGCCGCGTCCAGGAGGGGGTCAAGCATCAATGAAGAAGGAGAATGAAGCCGAAACGCGACGCTTCCACGCGGATTAGCTCTTATTTATAATTTTTTTACGGCGGCTTTCAAATAACAAATTGCCCTTCAGCCGCGGCGCCCGGCTTATGTACCGGCTGACTTATAGCGCCGCGGCTCTTAAAGTCGCCGGGTCGGACACGGCTGAAATTTGTGACCCGAGTCTTTGTGGCGCCAGGGAAACAAAATCCCTAATCCCCGGGGTCCCGATCCCCGCTCGGGCGGCCGCGGATTTTATTTCACCCGGACAGTAATCCTCTCCTCTCTTCATTCAACGTTCCGAACAACTTCCTTCTTAAGACCCGCGGAGGGTCGGACGGGGAATATAATATTTCACTTATAAACGGCCGGGATATAATCTTTCAGCAATCCTCTTAGTATCGGTCTGATTGGCCTTCAACCTCTTCTTTGAAAGTTATCAGGGGAAAAATAAATTTCTTGAAGATGTCACGTTTATGTCTAAGGAGTTAGAAAGAGTAGATTTGCAGATGTAAAGAAGATGTAGAGTTTCCGACGAGACCTGAGTGTGTGATCATTCAAAATCACATTTGTAGCATTTAGGCGATGTTCGAGATGAATCCAAATGCATAAACTGAAAGTTTAATGGATAAATTAATATATAACGGGACATTGCCTCTCCTGTAACAAACGAATCAAACTGCCATATCGTAGGTATAGGACCAAAACAGAGTATTTATTACCGATGTTGAATTTTCACTCTAACATTAATCCAGATATAATATACTTCCTAGATAAATGTAATCTAAATCATCTCATTTGCAGTGAATCAGCACAGGAGAACCGTGGTAAAGACTGTATTAGAATTTTGTACTTTTTGCAATATCCCATTGTTTTTAAGAAAATGTTGTTTCTCTGTCACATTGGGGTTAGTTATAGCGCTCACATCACATAAGTCGGTTCCTAGGTTTACACCGATCAAATCAAAGCACGAAAATAGTACACCGAAAACATATTTGAGAACTAACGTTTTCGGTGTAGACCTAGGATCCGAAATTGTTTCCTATTTTAGGCCATATCCAAGTGGGACTAAAATGTACAAAAAATAGTACCAAAAAGTGGTACTATAAGAGCTATGCACCATCTCTGATGCGAGTAGTAAAGCATTTTCTTCTCGCGCTACAAAAAAGGTAAAAAAGTACAACATTCTGATAATACAGCTTTGGCGCCCCTTTCCAAAAGTCGTCTCACAGCTCTACGGAACTGGGACAATCCCCTTCAACCACAAATCCAAACTTTATTTCACAAAACTAGCGCAAGGAATGTAGGCCGCTTTAGCCGCGACTGACAAACGCCCTGCGAGCCGACAATTTGCTAACTGACCGCACAATATTTCAGGGCAAACTCTGCTTTTTCACCGCTCGGTGGCGCCGGCGGACCCAGCCTGCTTTACATAGGAATGCCAAGTGTTAACATGGCAGAATTTATGGTCTCTGTGGCCGGGCGCCCTATCAGATGTTATCGACGTGTGTCGACCCACAGCCCATTATGTCATCGCCCCCTCCCGAATTGTTTGTAACGTTTAATTAGCCCCAAGTAACCGTTTAGCGGCCCGACGTTTAGCCGTTTAGGTCCCGCCGATATTTCTTCCTGGACTTTTTTGGGACGAATAGTTTTGGGCCGGTCTAATGAGTCTGGACTTTTTATGGGGGTTTCTGGGTTTGGTAAAACGTGTTAGACGGTAGAAGGTGGGCTTGTAAAGTCGGGACGTCAACAATGGGGAGAGTTCTTGGCAATTACCTAATTTTTTTTATTGAAAATACGAGTAATACGGAAAAATTGAAGGTAAAAACGATAGTAAAATAATATTTCATCTTGATACGTTATCCATAACCATAGTATCACATGATATTACAGTGATCGATTTCTTATAGAAAATCTGCAAAGCTGTGAACTTTTCTTTTTTAGTACACTGGAACGAAGTATTCCAGAAGTTTCATCGACCAAGATAATGTTACATAAAAACTTCTTGACACGCAACTTTTGCAATCTGTATGTTTAGCTGCAGAAATCGATGAATTTTGAATAGCGCGGACGCAAAATTCACCAAGCAATGAATAATAATTCCTAATAAAAATAGCTACTTCTTTGGTTCAATTCCTCATCTTTAGTTTTAATGACGCTCTGTAATAAAGAAGATTATCGGATCGATGTCGAGGGGCTTTGTTATTAATTCACACATGGTATTAAAAGTTTTCTCGCCAAAGCCTTTTGATTTATTATTGCTATTTTTCAACAGCAGCAGAGATTTCAGTTGAAAGCACACAATACGTACTTTTATTAATAAAAAGCCTTAAACACAGTTCATTGCATTCTGGACTGCTCCAGTAAAATTGTCTACAAAATAGGCCTACCCTTACTTATGTAACCGTCTAGACATGACAATAAACCTTATCTGTATCATCCTAGACAATGTTGGAGGAAAGTGGCAACAAGTTGGTCAATGGCTGGAGCCGAGGGGCTATAAACGGCCTGTGGGTGAGAGTGTGCAGTTATTGCGCTTGGCTAAAATGTAAGTCGTGTACCGCGCGGCGCGGGCAGGCGCAGCCAGGCGCCTCCTCTCCAGTTCTGCCAGACACCAGACAGGATTTGGCATTTTACCCGCCAACTCCATTAAAAACCCCCGCTTTTACCCGGTTTTCGGCAGTAATCCTCGCAAGTACCAAAAACTGGGTGACAACCCGAAAAACCACCTAATTACTTTAAAAACACCCAAAACAGGGTATTTTCCTGAAATTAATTGGTAAAGAGGGAAATCTTACTTCAATAAACGACACACTATTATCGGACACTATTATATTAATCGGATGCAGGCAAAAAAGTGCAGATCGAAGCAAAATGGATATTGTCTTCTAAATGTTTTAATACAAGAGGTAATAACGAAATAGACCCTTTAATTTTTATGAGTGATTTCGAACTTCCATGTACCACTGAAACTAAATATCTTGGATTAATTTTTGACGAAATGTTCATTTCTTGTTCTGACCACATTAATGCGCTATGTTCAAAATTATCTTCACAATTATTTTTGCTTCACAGATTTTCTAAATTTCAAAACCCTTTTCTTATGAAGTTAATTTATTTTTCATTAATAGAATCAAGATTAAGGTACGGTATTATTCTCTGGGGGTCTACGTCACAGTCAAATTTTTTACCATTTTTTAGCTTGCAGAAAAGCTATCCGCATCATGGCGGGAGTGTACAAGAGATCACCTTGCCGGACCATTTTTAAATCATTGGAAATTCTAACACTACCTTCAATTTATATTTTCGAAATTTTACAATACTATAAGTTTAAATCAACGACAGTAACAACCGAGGCAGATATTCATAATTATAATACCAGGCAAAGGCACCATCACAGGCAAACTCAACATCGATTGGAAATAACCTCATCACTACTGCAAAATATTGGACCTAAACTGTACAACAAGCTACCTGAAAATATTAAATTAGCAAATTCAGAAACAAAATTCAAAATTCTCTTCAAGAAACACCTTTTGGAGCGTGCCTGCTATTCTATAAGTGAGTTCTCGGAGTAAGTTAAGTGTTGAATAAATTACATAAGATACATTTGATAAATTAGTCATAAATAGAAGAATTTAATTTTAAGTTTGACGTTTGTAATACAATTATTGTAAAATTGTCCTACTACAATAAAATATTTTGATTTGATTTAATTTGAATAAGTTAATGAAATATATGTTTAAAGACTGGGTATTCATAATTGAAGGTGGGGGAATTCCCTGAAATTACCCGCAAAAGAGAAAAATCTTACTTCAATAAACTACCCAATATTATCGGACACTATTATAATAATCGGATGCAGGCAAAAATTGCAGATCGAAGCAAAATGGATATTGTCTCCTAAATAAGATACAAGATACAAGATCTTTATTTGCGGAAAAGATACAAATGAGTACATTGCACAAACATAGTATCCTCCGTTTCGTCATGCTTATAATCACTGCTACGTATGGCCCTCACATCAACAACCAGCAGTTACCGAGACCACTGAAAATTGCTAAGTAATATTAACAGCAGTTGGACCACTGACTATTGCTTATCTGCAAGATTTCGTCTAATGCGTACAATGGTTGGTCTACCAAAAACCTTTTTAGTTTCAACTTAAATTGTCTCAGTGGTAGTTCTTTAAGTTTTGTTGGTATCTGATTCCAAAGTTTTGGACCAAAAGTTAAGCTAGCCAATGACTGTCGCCGAATATTATGCTTATTTATGTGAATATTGCCCCTACCCCTTATGTTATATAAATAAAGTTCGTGGTTTTCTTGGAAAAAGTTATTTAATTTAATATAAACCAATACTTTATAAATAAGGTAATGAAAAATATGTTTAAACACTTGGTATTCATTATTGAAGGTGGGGGAATCTTTTTATATATTTCGAGAGTAAAGTACATTGTTTGTTAAAATCCTCGCCAATGGCAAGCTCGGGCGCCAACATTTTCAGTCATGAGACTGTTATGTTGTACTTTACTCTCTCAACACACATTAGTTATTTAACTATTCCCTTTCTCCACATACCCATAAAATATTTCACAGACTATTACAGGGATAACTCATAGAAGCAGAATAAACGAATACAAGATCAAAAGGATACGCCTTCGAATGATAAACCGATATGATAATGCGAGAGGCGACAATCATCGGTGGAAGTTCTGCCAACTCGTGAAGTCATTGTTTACCGGGAGATCCTGGTCACTGGTCACCGCCGGCGACGCTAGCGCTCCCCGTGGCCGCGCCGGCGTCGTGATTGGCCTGATTCATTCATTGTTCGGTCATCAGGGGAAATTTCCTGCTAGTTTGTAGTCTGGCTGCGCTGCATCATAATCGGAAACCTCTCAAAATAGACATCTTGTCTCATTTTACAGTTTTGATAATGTGAAACACCCTTATTTCTCCAAGACCACTTTTCAACGAATCTGTATATTGAAGTTAAAAAAAGGTTAACAGATTCACTGACTGACATTCACTGACTGTTCACAGTTTCTGTAAAACTATAAACTTTGGGCCTTGAAACTTGGCAAAAATCTTTATAGACTCTAGTTGCAGGCTAAGAGTAGTATATTTCGCAACAAGGGCCGGAAATAAGGTTTTACAGGCTCGAGATCGTGAGCTACGCAAAACCCTTTCGGCCGTGATGAAAACGCTATTTTTCACCACACTACAATAAAAAATACCCAATAAAACATTTAAAGTAAGTTTAAATTACTTAAGTTTAAAGTTTACAGCATTTAAAGTATCGTCGCTCTAAAACGATACGAAAATTGTATCGTTTAGAGCGACGATATAATTTTCTATGTCATGGTTTAAACAAACACAGCTACGAAAATTATATGATTCCAACTGTCGCATGTCCCTGGAACCTATCGAATGCCGAATAATAGTGTGATTTTTTTCACGGAGTTTCAAGCAAACAAACGATCAGCTAATTATAGGACCTAGGGTCGAAAGTTTTCGTCCCTCTGGCGGAAAAGGGCTGGTTTCGGCCTCCAAATGGCTTTTGTAAAATATGTGATTAGGCCTACGTCATAGTGTGGTATAGGATACTTTATAAAATTCAAAATTGAAGCCATTTTCAGCTATCAAAACTATAGTTAGAATGCTATATTATAATTTCAAGGGATACAAAACATACCGTATTCAACTTTATAAAAGAATACAAATGTACAAATTTTCTAAGGCCATCTACTTTGTCAAATACAAGTTGAGCTATTCAGGTTCACAAACCACTCAAAGTACTCAAAATATAATTTTGAAACTGCATTTATATTCCATTTAAAATACAAGTATCCATTAGGATGGATATCAAAATTTAATGTTATTGGAGGGTTAACATACATTTAGATACATTAGAAACATTACTTGAAATGGCGACCTACCCAGGTTGGTATTTTAAGCCAAGTATGAATGACAGATGAGTGATACGTGGGTATGTATCACAAAAAGCAAACCGCAAGAAAAACCAAATCTAATCAGAAAGAAACGAACATAACAGAGGAACGCAATAAGACTCAAGCTCTACGAATCCTCATGATCCAATTAAAATTTGAAAATAAATGCGGCGCCTGTGTAATGTTTGCAGGCGCCAGTCGGCGCGCGGCGCGGTAATGCCAAGATTTACTGTACTACACCGCGGCACAGGCGCACAGGCGCACAGGCGCAGCGCGCACTCTCGCACGCATGCGCGGAGTTCGCACCGACAAGCCGGTTTATTCACAACTGCAACTGCGATGGTTGCGATCGTGAATCTCTGTATGAAGCTGGGGGCAATTGTTGGATTACACAATGATGCATTTTGATCGGGCGCCGGCAGCGGCATTGCTCCGAAATTCATAACTCCGAATGGCACTGCTCCGACACTTTTTTCGGAACAGTGCATTTCGAAGTTATGACTTACGAAACAGTGTGTTTCGGAATTATGCCTTTAAAAAACGTATTTTGTGTCGGAGATGTGGCTTTTGGAGTTGACTTTCGGAGCAATGTAAGGATCTCCTAAATACTGAAGGACTTGAATGGATGAAATCAATAGTTAAAGAAATTAATATTATACTACACATTAATAGAGAAGAGAGGGATCTATACGTTGACATTATATGTGGAATTAAACAGGAAGTCAAGTTGTTAAAATTCTCCTCCATTCTTAAAGCTCCAACCACATATGCAATTTGGTTGCTGATGGGGCGATTCTTTCCTTTCGTTGCAACTAATTTAGTGGTATGTTTCAAACATGTTTATTTTCAAAGTCGGTCAATACAAGAGATATGTATTTGATACGTGACTGACGTGTTTTGGCTCTTCATTCATCATAAAAGTCAACATAATCTCAGCGTGAAAACATTAAAATAACTATGGGTCCTGCAGCACAGAATACAATTTCGGATTTTAAAATTTCCTTGGCAGCAAATCTCAAATTTATATTTTAAATTTTGTTGTTCTTTAGCTTAATATAAAAAATGCAGGATTAAAATTATAGGCTACTAGAAGAACCCGTGGCTTCGCTCACGATAAAAATTAAACATACACTATCACCCATCAATTATATAGTTTTGATTTCCCATTTATTTTTCTTGTTGTAGAATCTACTTCTTTAAACATATCAAATGTACTTCCATAAAACAAAAAAAAAATGTTTTTAGAAATTCGCTCTTATAGCTCTGGACAGCCTTACTGGCGGGTGGCGAAAATTGTAATCTCCCAAAATGTCTGCTAAATAAACACTTGTTTTGGTAGAACTGTCAAAACTTTGTTTACGTTTCACCTCATTTACACTACAAAAGAATGCCCTGCAATATTTCACCGAGAGATTTCTTACGCAATTAAAATTTCTGGAAAATATTTGCGCAATGCATCAGCTGGTCTTTTAGTTTGGCAACCTTTCATTTTAAAATGATTTGTTTACATTTAAGAATGTGTTTCCACACTTTTGTCGTTGTACTTCATGAATTGTGTTGAGCTTGCAAGCATTTAACATTAGTTGAACTTGCGGTTGCAGCAAAATATTTTCTTGTGCAAATTACCTCTACATAAACAAATGACTATGTGATTTATAACCAAAACATTGCAGATAATAAACACTAATTACGACAACAGCGCACTCACTTACCCACCAGTAAGGCTGTCCAGAGCTATAGTACGCAGGTCTGCTACGATGGGGGTATTCATTCTTGCATAAAGTGTCTGTCTATATAACAAATGTGACCATATCCAGCGCCCCACCTACAAAGCCCAAATGGTGTTGCTGCCTTGGGTAGACTCATGCCCATATCGGCGGTCCTTCCTCTTGCAAGTGCTGTTTGCTTGTATCGGCTGTCCAGTCGATCTTGCTGTCAGGTGAAGAGGATTGCGCTCACTCCGCTCACACACTTAAGAAGCGAATTTACAGAGACTGGCTCACCCGAGGCAAACGCCAAGAAGCATTTATGGTCATTTCTGCTTAACGCACGGTACCTGAGCTTGCCCTGATGACGATCATGGGGCACGATATAAGGAACGGCACCCTTGGCTTTTTCGACGACACTTTGAATCTGCTCGCATATGTTGCATAGTTACCCTTAGTTAGAACTTTATTATGCACCCCCGTCGCAGCAGACCTGCGTATTAGAAATCCTATTTCTTTCCTTCATGAAGGCATACGTGTTAAAGGAACCATAGAACGTGGCTTGAAATTTTATTCACTGTAGAAGATCATTTCCTTAAGGTTTTAGGGTCTACCTTGAACAAAAAATTACAATGCCACTCCAGCAATTATTAAAAAGTGCTGTCTTACGTTTTTAGACTCAATATTGAACAAAAAGACTGAATGAGCCGTCCCGGCAATTTTTTTAAAGTGCTGTAGATAAAATTAACTTTACAGTAGCACACTCTTCCTCTTATAGCAGTTAGTTGTCATAAAAAATAAGTCCTTCAAGAATAAGTGATCAGTGATCAGTTATTTATTTTATGTTATATACTACATACCAGAATTTTATATAGTGTATTGCACTTAAAATATATGCAAAAGTCTAATTCATTAACCATCTGGCACCAAGTAACAAATCTTCATGTAAACAAATACAATTAAATAGCAGAAAGAAACACCATTAATTTACATCACCTGTTTTAAATTATTTTACTTTCATATGTTTTGTTAGTAAACAAATCCAATTCAAATTCATTAAAAATCCCTGACATGGGTACCTTTAAGACGGTCCCAGGGCTAAGCCCTGAAAGTTATCAAGAAATTGATGGTGTATAAACCTATTCCATGAAATTCTACATGATTGTACCAAGTTTCGTGGCCATCGGTCCAGTGGTGTCTGAGTTTATCAGTGCCAACTAAATATATATATATATACCAACATCCTCTTTTATACTTATAGATGAACTGAAAATTAGATTCGGATTCGGATTATCAAACACAACAGAAGTATAATAATTAAATGAGGCAAACGTATTTTTAGGCGCGCGAGTCTGGATTCCTCTTAAAATACTAGGAAAAACAAAAGGAAATAAATATAAACCTTCTAAACCATTGCTAAGATTCTTAATTGCCATAATTAAGAAGATATACAGGACAGGAGATTCAACAATGCCGCTAGAGATAACGAACAACCAATCAAGATTGAGCAATCTCCAGCGTTGACGGCATTGGCAGCGGACGGAAATAGGTGTTTTTTCTGCTCTCTTGACGACATCGCTATCACCCTTCAATCGCCGCTCTGCAGTAGGGTTAGGATTATTAGTGTGGATAAATTATTGGATACATTTAAAAATGAAACAAAAAACCTCATAAGAATGTAAAAGTATTCACATTGTTTTATGAATAGCAAAATAAAATAGTTTTATTGGAATTCATAAAAGTTAATACCTATTTTCCTTGGTACCGTGCACAGAAATAGATGGTTCTTGTTTTGCTGTGTTCGTCGTTATTCGCACGAGGTTAGTACCTTTTTCTTTTTCCCGGAACTTTTTCAGAGCACAATCTTATCTTTACATACTCTTATGGAATAAGATCCATGGGTGTAATGTATAAAGAACCTGTGCGACAAGCGATTAAAAACTGCACTAATTTAGTTTAAGTTAATTTCTGAATCAATTTACTAGTTAAAGCTTTGACTAAAAGTCAGTGGTTATAGGAAAAATAGCTCAATTACTGTAGTAAGGTCAGTTATATATTTCCTGTATGATAAACAATTCTTACATTTTTTGCATGATTGTTTATTTAATCTAAGCCATACTATTTATATAGCTAATATTCCAAGTTTTGATTCAGCTTGTTGTAACATTTATCATTGCAAACCCCGATTAAAATCCGTGGATGACGTAAGTCTGCAAGAAGAGATATATCTCCTCATAAGTAACAATACAATTTAACTAAAAATTAATAAGTTTTAGTAGTACAGGGTGTTTTTTTTAAACGCAACCCATTTTTAAGATTGAATAATGCACATATGAATGTGTAATGAGGATTGTTTTATTGATTTTTACATTTTATACAATCTATTATTTAAGTTTGATCACATTTAAGTTACATTATGTGCTCAAACAGTCCGTCATTGGCATTTGTATAAAGTTATGCTCTCTCCATCAAATTCCCGAACATGTGTTGCAAGGTACTTCTTTGAATTTCTTGCATTAAATTTGTTATGTTTGTTTTGAGGTTCTGAATATATTGTGAATTGTTTTCGTAGATTAATACTACTTAACATGTCTGTGGCAAATTTCATTCACAATGGACCATTTCGCGCGAGTTATCGTGCTTAAAAACACGCACATTAAAAACGCAACCCAACACTTGATTTTATCGGGGAAGGATTATTTCCCCCCAATATCCCTGAGTTGACGCCACTATATTTTTATTTTCTTTGGGGATACATATAAAGTAAGGCCTGAAAGAACAAGTCACAGCATATTCAGTACCCCAAAACAAACAAAACAAATGTAATGCAAAGAGGTACCTAGCAACACGTGTTCGGGAATTTGATAGAGAGAGCATAACTTCATACAAATGCCACTGGCGGATTTTTTTGAGCCCATAATGTGAACTAAATGTGATCACATTTAAATAATAGAATGTATAAAACGTAAAGAACCATAAAACAATACTTATTTCATATTTATATGTGAATTATTCAATCTTAAAAATGGGTTGCGTTTAAAAAAAACACCCTGTAATTATAGTTTCATAACAGAAAAAGTGAGCATGAAAATACTTCAAAATACTCCTTCCCTGATTTAGCATGTTTTCAACAAATTTCATAAAATATAAAGGGTTTTTGGAAACTTTACCAAGAAATTAATTGAAAGTATCTACGAGACGTCTAATTTTAGTTTAACGATCATTGATGTTACAATGAGGTCCCTGTTTTGCTGAGTGCATTACTAGCGCTGTATGTGACTGGCGCCACTTGGGATGTAAACATGAGTAGCGCTGTATGACTGGCGCCACTTGGGATGTAAACATGAGCCTATTCTTGGCTCCTCTGGTCGTTGTTTGACCACAGACACCACAGAGGTTTGTTTGTCACGTCCAGTCTGTAGTATTATCGCTATTTACTATCATTCCGCAGTCCCATTCATTACACACGTTTGTTGACCTTGAGAATAACTGAATGGGAAGCGTTTACGCTTGAGATAATACGCTCATCCGTCTTATCTCCAGGAAGTATTATCGTTTCCTCCAGATGTTTGTTAGGAAAGGAATTTTTTATCACTTGCTTCACGATGGTCACGATTCATTCCTCTCCAAAGACGCATTTCATAACGAATCGCAACAAATAAATAGGAGTAAAAGTAATATGAAAAAATAGATAGTAACCTAATATTTTTTGTTTTGATTTATTATGAAATGGGCCCCAGATAAAAAAAGTTTTTGTGTAATTTAATTTTAACTGCAGAAAATAATAATGTATGCATATAATAAAAATATGCGTGAAGAAGCTAAGTGCAGTACAATTTAAATGCCTTTGTAGTTGCAATTCCATACTATAAGAAATACGTTGTCCCAATTTACAGCCCAGTTACATTACAACATTTTCAATTTTCTTCGTTTTAAGATACTTATAGTATACTTTTTACTTAGTACTTACCCTAAGTAAGTATTCAAACTCGACATTTAAGTTAAGTTCGTGACTTAACTGACGTGACGTTAAGTAGAAATTGAGAAATACCTACGGAGTTCATCTGTTTACTTTTTATAAAGCCTTCGACGTAAAAAGTAGAATAATGAGTTTTCTCGAAACTTGATTATTTTTACAACTTAATTTATTCGTCGATCAAATGGAATGATCGTTCAAAAGGTTTCTCTACATATATCTGTATTGTCTTGGGTTCGATATTTCCTCAGGCGAGTGCAGACCCTCCTTCACAGACTCTTCTCCAGAGCAATCACTGAAGACCAGATTCTCCGTCAAGGCCGCGGCCGCCCGACGGTTATCGTCAATTGACGTGCAGCCATAGACGCGGTGATCGTCAATTGACGTTCAGCCAGACGCCATCTGGAGTGCTTGATCGGTAATTGACACCTAGTTCCTTGTTAACGAGAGGAAGAGGCAATCCACGACCCCATCAATCCCATCAACAATCCCCCCATCAATCCCATCATCAGTCCCATCAACCCCCCTCTGTCCCATCGCAGACATACAATCACAGGGGACTCTGCCCTACCCTGATGTGTTCATGGGAGGGTCGGATTTGTAGTGTGGAGGAGGGAAGCCCCTGGGTTCCTGGGTAGGTCGCCATTTCAAGTAATGTATCAATGTAACTTATCTAATATTTCATATACGGAAGACATGTTGATATAAGGGAAGAGATAACTGCTTTCCGGTACTAGCTCTTAGGCTCTACAACACTCTCCCGGATGAGATCAAAGGCCTAGATGAGCGCAAATTTGCCATGAGGATAGAGTCTTGGCTGAAGACAAACCCCCTCTACCCAATCGATGAGTTTTTTGAGGCAAGCCGAGACAAAACTGTCTAGTCCGCCGCCATCAAAGAAACAGTTGTAAATATTAGTCATGTTATGTATATAGTAGTTATAAGTTTCAACATTGACACATTCTATCCAGCACCGCTGGTCAACGACGAAGGAATAGGTATCAAGGTAGGTATCGGGACATATTGACGGGCATTTCGAAGGAATTTATAATGTCTGCTTTGTTAAACGAACTTTGCATGCCCTTCTCTTTCCCCAGGATGGTCAGTAAAATGTTGGCGTATCGTGATTTTTCAAGAAGAAACTGGTGGTCTAATCTGTAGAGACCAAAGCCAGTAATAATAAAATAAAGATCCAGTTGATACAGAGAGTCGGGCTTAGTGAAGCTCCAATTTCAATAATAAAACTTTTTTTGGAAAACTGTATCCACCCCAACCAGCTGTTAATCTGTAAATCTGATATATTTCCAAATACAAGATTTAAAGGTGTCTAAGGGTCAATAAGGTAAGGTGTCTTTCATTACACTGTACGTCAATCTTGACTCATGGGCGGATTCAGGGGCCAATAAACAAATCTGCAGGGCTACGACAGCACGACGGTGCCGAATCTAATTAGCGGCTCAGTCGTACAGTCGTAGTCTGCACCGAGCCCCCAGCCGCTAATCCCCCGCGGCTACCTGTGAGGCTGTCTTGAAGAAAACGTTATCCATGCCATAACTGAGTTTCTAGTTAGAAAATATTTACTCCTTTAAAATCACTTCACATAACTGTTTATGTGTAAATCGGTAGTAAGTGTAAATTGTCATTTTATGATTAGTACCTGGTGGACCGAGCCTTGCTCGGTGTTATTTCATGTTTACCAGTTCATCCAGTTACTATAAAATATCTCAATGCCATAAAATGTATCAATATAAACCTTTTTTATTGCTCCATGGACTCTTCATCCCACCTGCTGTATTTTCCCTTGATAGCTGTAGATTCCAAACAGCTGTTATTATTACTTCATTTGTTTACACTTTCCTTGTTTATTTTCGTTGCTATCACGGCAACCCATAAGGCCAATGTTAAAATTTTACAACTTTAAAATTCGATTTATTACGTTATTAGATTTTCTCTGGCCAAGTAATCTGCGTAAAAGACGTTTTTGAGTCATAAATTACTTATTTCCAGACTTTGAAAGAAATCCTCGGAGCCGTTTTTGAGATAAATGTGCAAGCATACAAGCAAGCATACAAGCAAGCATACAAGCAAGCACGCACGGCCGGACGATAACATTGCTCATATAAGAGTATAGGAGATAGTTACGTTACCACAGCGGATTTTTATGCTAACTAAGAAATCAGCTGTATATAATACTTTTCTCAACATTTTTACCTTTTTTTGATTACACTGAAAACAAAGAAATGACTGCACATTACTACTGTACGTAATTAAATACACCGTGATATCTACAGTATCTATATACTATCAAACTATTGTATTTATTTTTTATCTAACCTAACCTAACCTAACCTAACCTAACCTTACCTAACCTCAAGGTTTACCCCAATCAAGCCGTGCAGACTACGACTACACGACGGTGTCCCCTCGCAGCTGCACCACAGTCGTGTAGTCGTAGCCCTGCAAACCAGGTAAACCGATAGCCATTGTCAGTTTTATGGCACAGTCGTGTTGTCGCTTTACCTGCCAGGTCACCTTACTTATGTAGTATTGTATACTGAAATTCAAACATCAGATCCCTATTTAAATAGTCCGTTTCCAGGCATACTCCAATAAATATCTGTTCATTTATTTTATAATAACCCTGTTATAATTTATACAATAGTCTGATTAAAGTTATGTTGAAAATTGATTCCCCATATTAAGCCAAACGATTCAGCAAAAATCAGGGGGTGCTGGGCAGACCCTAAGCAGCCATATTACTTTAAAATATCCTCAAAGAGTAAAATTACTCTAATCCTGGGGTGAACCCCAACTTCTTTTGATCTAACTTATTAAATCAATATCAAAACTTTACTCAACAATCACTAGTCGGCAAACTTCAAACAACGCAGGCTCCCAAAATATCGCCTTGATGAATTGCGATACATCGACAGCTGCGATGCGATAGCTCGCAGGATGTTCCGTAGTCGTCAATGTCCGGAGACGCAGTCGCTATATTTGATCTCGCCTCATTAATAACCTTGTCAGCTGACACTGTTTGGCCTGATAAGAGTGATAAGCGTGTCACTCAGACGTGGGAACTGCTTCTTCTTCCTTCCTGCCACTTTGGGTCACCCGCGACTCGCGTCTCGCGTCCTCCGTGAGGCAACGAACGTTTGGAGTTTTCTTCAGCCAATTCTTTGCCTAATGCGAATCGAGCGGTGTCTTCGCCTCCGCTGGAAAATTCTGTCATGGAAACATCGTCACGAGGTTTATTTGATTGCTGTCAAACATTATTTTACGTATTTTCCAATGTAGTTTACTTACTTAAACTGCCTGGAGATGTCAAAATATAGTCTCTTCACGCTGTACGCGTTTCGGGTGTCTTACCACCCATCTTCAGCAGCGGAGAACTTATAAAAATCTGCACATAATTGAATGTTTGAGTAGGCACATAAAAATCTGCACATACTTGAGTAGGCCTACGTTACTTGACTGGAACGGATCCGGGGTTGGATGTAAAAAGTTTGTGTTTTTCGTTCGTATGTGCGTACGTGTAAATTGTTCGTTATATGTACTGTTTAACTGCTATTGCGTGTGACAAACATTGTGCAGATTTTTATAAGTTCTCCGCTGCTGAAGATGGGTGGTAAGACACCCGAAACGCGTACAGCGTAAAGAGACTATATTTTGACATCTCCAGGCAGTTTAAGTAACTACATTGGAAAATATTTAAAAGGTGTCAAGGCTGTTTTTGAATAAATAATTTTACGTGTGGTGACGCAAATGATGCGAAGAACGAAGTATAGTGATTTAGGCTAGGAGTATTACGCAGACACAGCTGTCGGCTTCACGGCCTTGCAGTGATGTGTATTTGTAGGGTATTGATTGTGGTGATAAATCCTTCAATTGTCTCGGAAAGGGTTTATCGTTATGTAAACTTAAAGATATGTTAATATTTTGACGCTAACAACAACTAATGTTTTAAAAAGGGGCATCCGATTGTGGAGCGACACGTCATGCAAGGTCAAATTTATTGCCAGTTTACGTACTACGTACTGAACGAAAGCCCCAGAAAAATACGGGTGGCTTTTTTGCCTTGATATTATCCACATTCAAAGGATTTCATAAAGTATGGTAAATAAATCAGACGAGAAAATTCTTTTTCCTGGCCTGCAAGGAGTTTTAATTTCAACATTTAGGTATTTTGATTCATTTGTATATAATTTTGTATTGAATTGTCATTTTATTTCTCAAATATTTTCACCCAAAAATGTTATAATAATTTTTTTTAAACAACTCAAATTCTGATCATAGCGGTTCCGATGTTATTTATCCATCCTTGTTTATTAAAAAATGTCATAAAAACAGAAGCAAAACTAAAATTTTCGAGATGGACGTTTCCCCGAAACAGTTATAAAACAACATCTGTAAAACAAACTGTCAAAAAGTAATACCGAGTCGTAGAAGGAAAACAACATCGGCAATGAGAGAGTATCGCTCGCGAGGTGTCAGCACGTCAGCATTCCGTCAGCAGCAGCCTGGCGCCAGCACATGCTGAGTCCGCCCTACAGCTGGCGGAAACCGGAAACTCTACCGGTATCGGCGCTGATAAAGTAGGCTACGAACGGAAGACTTTGTTGATTACTGTCACAGATGAAGAACTATCTAGTTCTTTATCTGTGTTACTGTGAACCACTGAAGACTGAAATTCCAGATTAGAACGTCTCTAAAGGCTTAACGCCCATTTACAGGTTGGTTGCCCAGCGCTGATAATCAGCTGTTTTGCAGCGGCTGCCATCAGCGCAAGTACGTGGTATCAGATTTTTGAAAGATTTAGTGGTTACTTGAATCGTGACAAAAGTATAGTTCACTACTCGTCATAAAAGTTCCAATTCGGTATGCCTCGGGTGTAAAACGCCATCGTGCTCCAAAATGGGCCACCTTCATGACTAAAAAAACAACGTTTTTTATCAACAAAATATACTCTTTCCAGTATTTTCTCTCTGTAAGTGTTGACTATGTTAAGACTACCTATGAAGATTTTTTTAATTTTTTTATGTAAACTATGAGTACTAAAAGTAGAAAATACAAATAAAATAATATGAAATACAGGCTGAATATGCTCTCAACTCCAATTCCCGCTTTATCCTACTCGCTTGATCTAATTTCCAAAATGGGCATCCATTTTAGGGATTGGCATGATTTATTAAAATACCCCCGTTGCAGCAGACCTGCATACTCAGCGAATTTCAAGTGCAAAACAACATATTTCGATCCAACATAGCGAGATTTGACATGTTTTTGTAAGCTCCATAAGAATAACATGGGGAATGAGTATGCAGGTTTGCTGCTACAGGTATATTAAAACTGGGTGGTTTTAATTCAATATTTAGTAGATCTGAACTAGAAGAAGCCATTTACCAAGTTTTATCAAGATATATTGAGAAATAAGCGAGATATAGAATTTTATTTATTTCCCATAAGGTTAACATTGGGACAACGTACTGCGTTTACCACTTTCAATATCTCGGCAACCAATGGACATAGAGCCATGATTCAAAATACTAAATTGTTTGTTTTTTTGGGCTGAATTCAATGGTGCCAATAAAAATTTGAAAAATTTTATTTTTCTATGTAAAAATCTCAAAAAACCCATTTTTGGGGGGGTTTACCCCCCTTTACCCCCCCTTCCGGTGGTCCGATCGGGCTGGTTTACGAACTCGTCCGAATAATTACTACTTTACACGTCTATGCCAAATTTCATTCCGATTGGACCATTTTTGCGCAAGTTATCGTGCTTAAAGACACATATATATATATATAGATATATAGATATATAGATATATAGATATATATATATATATTTATGAAAGTGAACGAATAGTGTTTTTGGCATCTGAGGACCTCAAAAAGAAAAGTTATGATGGTTTTAGGCTTAGGTCTTACCATGAGACCTACGGTAACAGCTTCTTCCCTATAGGGGAAATTCGCTAATAAGGAACGTTAAACGTATAGGAGCATCAAATAAATTAAATTTGTTGTTATATCTGTTGTAAACATTATCAAACAAAAAAAGTAATAATCATCACTATCATAACACTCTTCATTATCATAATTTGAAGTCCCATTAATGCCACAAAATTTATAAAAGAAGGCAACTCAATTTACAAAAATTGAATATTCGCGCCTGCATTATTTAGTCAGGCAACCCGAATCAGACGTATAATACCACCCTCAGACGTTCCTCTTCCTCCCCTGATATACGTGAATCGATTAAAAATTAACTAGCGAATTTCCCCTATAGGGAAGAAGCTTTTACCGTAGGTCTCATGGTAAGACCCAAGCCTGAGACCATGATCACTTTTCGTTTTGGGGCCACCAGAAGCAGAAAACACCATTCGTTCGAATTTATATATATATATCTATAGCTCTATATATATGTGTGTCTGACAGCACGATAGCGGCCGTAAAAATGGTCTGATCTTGATGAAATTTGGTACAGACATGTAAAGTAGTAATCCCTCGGACGAGTTCGTAAACCAGCCCGATCGGACCACCGGAAGGGGGGGTAAAGGGGGATAAACCCCCCCCAAAAATGGGTTTTTTGAGTTTTTTACATACAAAAATAAAATTTATCGAATTTTCGTTGGCACCATTGAATTCAGCTCAAATAAACAATCAATTTAGTATTTTGAATCACTGCTCTATGTCCATTGGTTACCGAGATATTGAAAGTGGTAAACACAGTACGTTGTTCCAATGTTAATCTTATGGGAAATAAGTAAAATTCTACATCTCGGTTATTTCTCAACATATCTTGATAACACTTGGTAAATAGCTTCTTCTAGTTCAGATCTATTGAATATTGAATTAAAACCACCCAGTTCTAATATACCCGTAGCAGCAAACCTGCATACTCATTCCCCATATTATTCTTATGGAGCTTACCAAAACATGTCAAATCTCGCTATGTTGGATTGAAATATGTTGTTTTTCATTTGAAATTCGCTGAGTATGCAGGTCTGCTGCAACGGGGTTATTTTATGACAGCCCCCGTTGTTTGATTGATGACAACTGTTACGAACTACGACCAAACAGGGACTAAGCGCGTGCAATATATTGAAGGTCTGGTCGGTTTGACTTGGCCTTGAAACAGTTGAAACGTCTATTGTTTTAAATTATAATACGCCCGATATCATAAATTAACGGACAAATAATATCAAGGCTAGAAATAAATTCAAACGTTTACTACAGCAGCGAAAAACCGACATAGCATTAAATATGTCACTGGAAACCCTGGCTCTTTATCAGTTATCTCTCCTGTAAAAAATATGATAATTACTAAGAATTATCAATACATTTTTGCAACAATAGAAAAAAATATTTTGTGTCGCTACTGCCTTTGGTAAAAATAAAATTTATTGAATTGTTGAAAGTATTTATAAGCGATTTTTAAAATCATCCCTGAGTTATAGTCAATATTTGGGTTTTATCTCAAGTTTGGTACGCGGCTCATTCCCACACACGAGCAAGTTGCTTATGTGTTATGTGGGAATTATTATTTCACACAATTTTGTATGTAATTGTAATATTTTCTGGAAATAAACGTTATTTTGAATTTGAATTTGGTTTGTTCATTCACTGCGCAGGACTATACAGTAGTATGCTGTTCAATTTAAAATACTCAGAAAAAGGAAGTGCTGATAAAGACTCTAGCACTGTAGAGAGTCTTGGTTGAGGAGTAGTGGAAATCGTGTTCGACTTGTAAATGTTGTAAGGAATAAAAATTGTACACTATTTCATGACCAAATGTTCAATAACCCTTCTCAAAATTTTATTGCCAACAGATGGTCATCTTGTTCGAACACTATAGAAATAAATTTTAGTTGAAAAACATATTCGCCTATAAAAATGACTTCTCATTTTAACGGCAACATTGACTTCTCATTGACTTCTCAACATTTTGTCGTTATTTTTGTGACCAGAAGTGTTTATTAAAAAAAGGTTTCACCAATATAACTTAGTTTCAAATATTTACAGTTTGGTTTTATAACCCTTTTAATAGCATTTTGAGAGTTTTCAGTTACCTTAAAGCCGATTACTAATTTATTCGATTTCTAAAAGATAATTTATCTTATTAATGAAAATAGTCCATGCAGACTTCCACATGATTTTAGTAGACAAATTTCTAAAGACTAAATAAATGCCGTTTAAATTTAAATATTTCTCCTTGAAACTAATAAAAGAGAAACTCCTCAAGTGCCGGATGTATGAAGACTTATTACAGATTGTAAGACATAAAGAAGCAATTTACATGCAACTTAATTCTGACTGCTTACAAGAGATAAGGATTACATTACAAGTGTTCGTGATCCTTGCATTACAAGGTCCCTTTGTAAGTAGGCTATTTTATAGTCACAACATGTCGTGTCGTGTGTTAGGTATATGTACCACGTGTCATAATACATACTAATCTGAGCCTAGAATGTGATAAAACACTTACCTCGTCGGTAAAGTGTGTGGATGAAGGATTTAAACAATGGGAGCAATCTGGCGTTGTCGTTGAAGCAATTGGTATGGTTTTGAAAGTAAATTCCATATCAACATTCAGTGTATAAATTAGCAGTGTATAAAGTAGCTATGAAGTAATAACGCGTACTATTTTTACTCTGGTAGTCATATTATAATAACAATAATCCTGGATGTTAATACTGGTTAACAGTGATGGATGTAAGGGGGAAAGCTAAATTTGTTTGCAAGCTGTCTACAGTTTCTTTTAGTACTTTTCTTTTAATACAATGATTATTTATGTAAATACGTATATTAAGAATTATCTATATATATATATAAAAGCCAAAACCCATTGACTGACTGACTGATCACAGTTTCTCTTTACAGGCCTAGAGCCTGTAAAGAATATTTGCGTACTAAGAAAGGATAAAAAGAAGACGCGTACTAAGAAAGGATTTTGCAATATTTTCACTCAAAATCCTTAAATATGATATATTTAAAAAACCAAAATGGCGGTCATTTTTAGCTTTTAAATCTTACTATCTCAAAAACTACAACACTTTGGGCCATGAAACTTGGCGCAGTTATTCTTCATAGGCTTTAGATACCAAAAAAGAAAGGTTTTAAAAATGTTTTTTCTCAGATGGCTAAAATAGAGTATTTAAAAAATGAAAATGGTGGCCATTTCAGTTTTCAAAACTATAAATGGGAGTACTGTAGAATATTTTCAGGGAATATAAAAGGTACGAGATTCAATCTACTAAAAGAATATAATGTAAATATTTATTAAAAGAAATTTTTAAGGGAAGTAGGTTTTTGGCCAAGACATTTTCCATCTACTTTTTCTTACAGTTTTCGGTTTATATTTAAAACGTGCTAAATTCAGATTGATATTGAGTCGAAAATCCATCTTTAGCGTCTTTTTCCTTTTACATTTTGGGTTATCCACGTTCTCTTTGTATTGGGAAATAGGGGGAAGCTGAATAATACCATTTTTTCAATCATGAGGGAATCATTTTTAAAGGAAACTTTACACCTTCTCATTTACATCTAGAGTTGAATTAACAGCTGCAATTTAGGGTGTAGGCAAGCCCATGGCCCAAATAAATCAGTGCATTTGTTAGTCCTAAAATTTGCACATGGGAATCAAGGGATGTATGATTTAATTAAAACTAGTTATCCCTTCAGCGGGCGAAGCTGCGGGTTTATCTGCTAGTTTCTTATAAAAAGGTTAACGATAAGAAACATAAGTAATTAAAGACAACCATAACAGAATTAATGTTTAAACGGTGTATAAATATAATAATTTCGATAAAAATCACTATTATTTTAAAAGACCCTTTTACGTATAGTATTTATGTCTCATCCATTAATACTACAGTAACTTCCTATAACTCATTCCATGCATTTCAACCAGCGACCAAAGAATAATAAGATAGTTGACAATAATATTATTCTTTGGTCGCTGATTTAAACCCAGTCACTCAATTTAGGCAATTATAAATTATGATTTTTTGTGGTGTGCGGTAACCATCTTGACGGATTTTTTTATGTTTCCTTGCCACATAACTTTCTTACAACATAACCTTGGCGCCAAGTATAAATCTTTGCCGAACGCATAAACGTCTACTATCATTTGTTATATGATCGAACTCCCTGGTTGGGATTGAAACACAATAAAATAATGTAATTTATGATGTACGTGGAGCCCAACGACAAATTACTTCCCACCAGTTAGGTGTGACAGGCAAGAAAATGTCAGTGTAAAGGGGCCTGTTAGTTTCGGAATGACTCTTGACTTATATCAGCCACTGTTAGTCATAAACATTTAATTGAAAGCTGTTTTTATTATAAATATAATTTACTAAAATTGTAAGTGTATGGATACAAATTTAACTCATCGCTCGTTTTGGTTTTAAATTATTGATTCTCATTACTGAATTTTACTTCAATTGGTCGTGGTAACAAAGGAATATACAGTTCAAACTTCTACAGCATGCATTACTTTCTTTCCCCAACTCTTACAGACAGTTTATTTTCAGAAGAATGAGTTCTGTTATTAACAAATACATAAAGTTTCATAACTGGCCTATGTATGTTTTTCAACGAGATATCATAGTAGTTTTTGTTTTTTTATCACAAGGAGCAGTACCAAAAACAAAGTATGAGGTTTGCTAAACGTAAAAATTAACAGAGGACTTTACAGGGGCGCTATTTGAAGTTAGCAATTATTAAAGTTGTAATTTTCCGGAGATTATAGAGAATTGAAGGCTGTTTTTCGATGTAGCGAATTAAAGTGAGTTTTATCAAAAGAACCAAAAGTGTTAGTGTTTGGTGCACGGTCATTTTTTTTCAGTGCGGAGTTTATGACATACTCCATTTAAATGTGTTAGAACATAAATAGAAATTTAAAAAATCGATAGTAACATAAAATGAAACTATCCAAATCGAAATAAAAAATGTTAATAATAGTCTATAGTACATAGATTTAGTAAAAATGTGTTTTGACAAGCAGACATACTCCGGTATCAGTATTGTTTCCCCACAGGGCTAGTTACAATAGAAACTGCTACAGATTCCGCTGCGAACCTTTTATCTGATAATGGATTACTGAGTGGGTTATACGTTATACATCTTAGTGTTATAGTGTCGAGAAGGTCATCACTTGCGGTGATTGTAGAACAATATTCTCGTTAGTGTAATTGGCTGTATGCGTGTGTAGGCGCGGCAGTTGTCGGGCCAATGGGAATGGGGACGTAAACCGATGAGTATCACGTGTTTACATTGTCTGATCTGTTTTACAACATTTATTAATGTATTCGTTTTTGTAAACTTCCTTTGCTCATAATCGTATTTAATTTAACAAGTAAAAGTTATTCACGCTTCAGTGGCAAATCGTTGTCATCTCAGTATTTACAATAATATCAAGCCATTTGAAATAGCTAAGTAATAATATGAGCTAAAATTTAAAGCGTGATTAAGTTGAAAATTCTGAATGTGATAAATTCTGCAGAAATGATTTGTTTACATGAAATACTTTTTATGAGTAATACAATTGATAAAAAAAACTTATTCGCTACAAACATCAGCCACAAGTTAAGATTTATCAAGAAGATTCTAATACAAAAACCAACCAGATACAGTTATCAAACTCCAGATTTTCTAGTGTATGGGACTAATCGCAGGTAGGCTTGCAGCATAAAAGTCAACACAATAAACGGGTATTTCACATTTCACCAACAGGCCTCAACCTGCAACCAGAAGCAACTCCTTTGTAACTTTTATCTGTACGCCGATTATTCCATCCGCGAGTTATAAACAGTACCTGGCGAGTTATAAACGGTACATGGTAGACCGAGCCTTGCTCGGTATTTTTTCATGATTAGTACCAACCAGTTCATCCAATCAAATATTTCAGTGTCATAAAATTGATAAATAAAAACATTTTTATTACTCCATGCAATTTTTATCCCACAAGCTGTATTTGTCCTAGATGGCTGTTGTTTCCAAACAGCTGTTATGATTACTTTATTTGTTTACACCAGTTTACACTTTCCTTGTTTATTTCTTTGCTATAATGATAAAGCATAAGGGCAATGTTAAAATTTTACCATAGAAAACGTTTTTGAGTTATAAATAACTTATTTCAAGAGCCGTTTTAGAGATAATAGTGCAAACAAGCAAACAAGCTAACAAATACGCACGGACGATAACATTGCTCACATAGGGGTATAGGATTAACGCTATTCATAGCGACTGTGAGTTCATCAAGAAACAATGTAGTAAATCGCGACAATGTTCTTTAATGCGTTCGCTCCGACCTTGAACACCGTCGAGCGTCGAGCGTCCCCGCGTCCCCGCAGACCGCGCCGACGATGGATGGGCGGCCAGCCGCTATTGTTTGCATTTCCGCTATTACTGGGCTAATTTGCTTAAGCACCGCACTTACGCTAAATGAACCTTTCATCCGGGACGTATGCGGGGATTGCGGGGACGTATAGGCCGCTCCGGATTTATAAAACCAAGCACATACGTCTCTGTCCCCAATAGGCGTCGCGTGAACCTTACATTTTGGGGCGCACAACCTACCGGGGGGCCTGGGGAATTTCTTGAGGAAAAGTGGGGTTTAAGTCTTCAAAAACGTTTGAAATTACAATAAAAAGCTTAGATTATTTACGATTTTCAAGGTAAATTTTCAACAAAATTAATATTATATTACTATTTTAATTTTGTAAACGTGACTGTTACAAAACATCTTATTATGTTTTCCTCAAAACCATTACAATTATTTTTATATTTGTTTAAAAAATGGGCGGTCGAAAACCAACCGTGTTATTTACAACTCCCCTAATTTCCTGGCTTACTTTAGGGGGATTCTTCCCCATAAATGTCATTCTTGTGGCATTCTCGACTGCAGCTTACAGGTTAAACTCAATAAAATTATCTAGCGGACAATCAGAAAATTATTAGAGCAAGATAAAATCAACAGCAATCTAAATGATTCATCCAATATAGGAAGCGACGTCGGACAAAAAACGAAATAGCGCACCGGGTGATTAACCTTCGCCCAGCCAAAGAATAGAAAGACATCGTATACTCAACGAATGTATAACACTTCATCCAAACTCTTTGTTTAGCCAAATAATTTATCTTATATTAAATGAATGCAATAATGATTAAATATAAAAATAAAGTGAATGTTAACAATTAAAATGGTAAAAATAAACGACTTACTTAAAAACAATTGGTTTAAATGAATTGTGAGAAGAGAAACGATTTGCGAAAAAAAATTTTATTTGGATTTTATTGTTGGCCGGCGGCCTGATCATTGGGCCTGATGATGGTTGGTGTGACCAACCGAAATCGATCGCCATTTTCCATCTTGTATATGTATATTTACCGTCTTGTATATGAGTACAGTATAAGTGTAAATATATTTCAAGTGTTGTAAGACGTTTTTTATTTATATCCAGTATATAAAACAACACGTATCATGCTAATGAAGAAGTTATTTAAATATTTTTTGTAAGATGATCCGAATTAAGTTGAAATAATGTGGGCTTACTGACGATAGTGATTCTGAAAAGCCGGTGTACCAGAGAAACGCTTGATTCAATAAAGACATTTATTCTTTTTGCATCGAGTCGGTAATCTGCCTTTCCAACTAATCCATGTAATTGAACAGTCTGTAACGAACCAATCAGCAAACAAAGCCCACTCGGCAGTCTTTGTTGTAATTTAAAATTCGCGACGGAAGCCGGTAGTCCCGGCAGCCGATTATGGTGCTCTGGGGCCACAAGCGGGGCGCCCACGGCCCCGGAGCGTTTACGGCGGTGTGATTGTCTCAGCGATGACACCGCCCCCGCCCCCGCCCCCCGTGCCGCTCCCGCCCCCCCGTGCCGCCCCCGCCGCCGCCTCTAGCGCCTCCGCCGCCTCCCGGGCTGGGGCTTGGGCCGCCAGAGAGAGAAATTTTATATTGTTGACAATTTTATGTAATGTTAGAATTACATAAGATTTAGGCCTGATTCACCAAACATCAGTTAAGGGTCAGTTAATAAACAGTTCGATAAAGATAAGAAAATAGTATTAAACAGCTGATAAAATTAAACTAACCGAGCCTTAACGGTGGTTTAAAGTTTGGTGAAATCAGGCCTAAATGTCTATAATATCTTTATACTTTATAAACGGTTTGAGAACCGATTTATAACTCGATTGTCATTTTGCATTTTAACGATTTTGAAACTGCAACAGCGATATTCAGAGAGATAATGTTTGAGTACAGTTCGCGCATTATACTGTATATCCGGCTATGGCTAGTACCATAGCCATTAGTAACAGGGCCGCGGCGCTAGTAAATGGCAACATCGCGCCTAAGGGTCCAGCTGATTTGTTTATACATGTACTCTCTTATGGCATTGTTTTTGTGATTTGTGTACGTGAAACCACCTGGTACTGTAAGGGTTTATACTATGCAAAAAACCCTTGATAAGCGGCGTTGCCAAATCGAAGGCCGCGGCCTCATTAAGAGATGGCCATACTAGTACGCTACTAACCGTATCACATGATATTTTAATGATATGATTTTGGTAAACACAGCGTTTAGGAGAGACTGTATAGTGTTTTCAGAAAAGTACCTCCTCTCCCCCCCTGCGCCTTGCAACCAGCTGACTCTACCATAGCCGGAGATAAAATGCGCGAGCTGTACTAATCACATAGAGGTAGTGAGGTCTGAGAAGAAGCTTGAGTTTGAAGTTTCAACAGAGGAGGGGAAGAAAACATTGATGATGTGGAATTAAACAAAGCCATGTGATTACGCTACTAGTCTGGTAGAAAAAAATACTAAACCAAAACAAAATGTGGGTTGATATTTGAAACAATGTTTTGCTCTTTGAATAACAATCAATAAACAGGTGACATGTTTTTTGTTTAGCATGTAACATATGACTGACACAAGAAATTCGTTGTTGAATCAATTGATCATATGTAAATATTTATTTCCCCTCCTGGAAAAATCCAAGTTCATCTGGGTTTGATTGTAAACACCCAACCTTCTTCTTAGACCTCTAATAACTGGTTTTTTGTTTACTTATTATTAATAAGTATACAAAAATAATCATCTCCAACATGAATTCCAGATAAAATATCATACCTTACTCACTCTTAAAATACACATCGACTGCTGAAACAAGAGCACTCCAATGACAATTACAACTCAGTTCAGCGACAGTCTCCGAACACATTGTGTCGGGGCGATGTGATTCACAGCGACATGTCTCGAGACCGCAGACGTTTCATATTAACAACGTTCTGTCGGAATTCCGAGTTTTATTTTATTCGGAGCGACGCGCGACGGTCGACGAGGCGCCGGCCATGTGTCGCCGAGCGCCAGGGCCTCCCGACACGTCTCATACCATCCCAGACTGGCTGCCCCCCAGTGTTTGGATATCGAAAGAAAACATAGATATTTATATCGAAGATAATATCGGACCCTCAATATCGATATTCTGATAATATCGGACCCTCAATATCGATATTCTGATAATATCGGACCCTCAACATCGATATTCCGATAATATCGGATAAAAAATATCGATATATCGGAAAAATATCGATGTATAAAAAGATTTTAATAATCTAATGCATACGGTATGTATAACAACAGTTAGCAGCACACCTGTGACGTCCATTTGACGTAAAATTGTTTACAATTTATACTTTGAAGTAATTTTAGATAAATATCTGTAAAATAAATTGTTTTTCTGCATAAGACTCTAGTTTCAAGTAGCCTACATAGCCAAGGTAACTTTTTTAAATTATTGAGGATAACCATATCTTTACAACTATCAAAACAACAAATAATAAAACATTAACTAAAAACCATTTCTTGTAGCTAGTAAGTTATTTCCAAATTTATATTCTTAATGTTTACTTTTCAGATAATATTTAATTACAGTACACCTCGGATTATCCGGACCTCACATTATCCGGATCCCGGATTATCCGCACCGGTCCATCCAAGAAAATAAAAAATTAAAATCACGGCAAAAACGTGATTTTAGCGAGGTCACGAGTGAAATGCGCCTTATAAAATTAAAATAAAAATGCAATACATTACTTTACGCATTTGAAATCACAATAACTGAAGGAGTCACATTGCCTAAACAGTACATTACAGCATTTTTGAAATTTTTGTGGACTGATATTGAGTTTCAAAGTGAGTGGTTGGAAAAGGAAAATAGTGATTTTAACTTTAGAACAAAATCTGAATGCTGTTAAAAGACTTGACACAGGAGAATCAGGTAAAGAATTAGCTAAGGAAATGGGTGTTGGGACAAGTACACGGTAGTGACTGGAAAAAGCATAGAGCCAGTTAGAAAAATGTTATGCGCAAAAAGCTTGAAAGACTAATATGTTGCACAGTCTTGATACGTTTGCAGCATCAATTTAGCAGGGGCTAAGGTACGCGAACGCTATTTAGGTGATATTGTAATTTTTCGGATTATCCGGATTTTTTGTTATCCGGATCGGTATTCCGCCACATTAATCCGGATAATCCGAGTTGTACTGTACTACTAATGAGAAAGTGCAGAAAAGCTTAAACTGTTTTTTTATTTATGTATTATTCTTAAAAATTTGCTAATATCAATACTAACGATAATATCGAAGTAAAATATCGATATTTCGATAACATCGTAAGTCTAACATCGATTTAAAAATAACGATATATCGGAACCAAAATATCGATAGTTCCGATATATCGGATACCGATACCAAACACTACTGCCCCCAGGAATGCTCGGTACAAGACCAGGAACAGGGAAAACGTCTCGTGAAACCGAGCTACATTCACTGTCCTGTGTAATTGGTTTTTGCTGTCCCTCATGATGGACATTGCTGACGAGGAAAGCTACAGAATTTTAAGAAGGTTAAGTCTAGCAATCTGGATTTTCTGTAGGTTACATCATGCTCCAGACGTCTGCCTGAAACTAGCAATGATCAAAAATAAATACAGATTCGGAGAAAATGTCCAAGTGAAACCGTGGTATACATGTGTTGTTAACATGGATTTTACCTCTTGTCCCAAATACAAGGAATATACGAAACCTCGTATATTCCAATAGAGGTAAACTATATTAACAACACATGTATACCACGGTTGCACTTGGAAAATTTCTCCGAATTTGTATTTATTCTTGAAAATGGCTGGTTGGGGGCAGACGTCTGGAGCGTGATGTAACCTGTAGAATATCCAGGATGCTAGACTTTAACCTGCTTAAACACGATAGGAATTCATAGAAGGTCAAGAACGGGTACTTCGAGTTGACATGTTATTGAGCTTTAGACGTCTGCCACCACTTGACAACGACATCTGCAGAAACAATGAAAATACCTTCTGCGTCTGAACTCAAATAATTGATGACAAAAATATATTAAATTGGTTTTGGTCGCCTCTTATGATGAAATCCATAACATTTAAAGAAGGGTAAGACCAAGACCACATAGAAACAGGCATGACTAAACATTTGGTTTCTCCCTTTCCATACAAAGCTCCACGCTTCGTCCGTCTTGAACTAGAAATGTTCTACGAAATAACAGCAGAATTATGGAAAGAGTCTGAGTGTGTACGTAAAATACCTTATGTTCTCATACTAAATAAAATAAATTTATTCCTCCCGTTACAAATTGTTTGTAATTGCCATAGCCTAAGGAAAAATAAATTAATAATTTATAAAAAAATCAACAAGAAAGTAAAGATCTCAGTAGTTGTTGATGCGCGAATCCAATACAACGGGATGTCAAGTGACGCCGGCGGCGCCGCGGGCTATTGCTATAGGAAACGCGCTATCTTATCTCGCCGCTAATTTTACGCCTTTCGACTAATTCATTTTATGGCGGCGCTAACCAAGCCGTAAACAGCTGAGGTGAAAAATGGCGCGGAGACAACCGCGATACTGCCCGCGTCCCGTGCAGTTGTAGGATGAGAGTAGGGAATCCAATCCCGGGATCCCGCATGATTTTAGGGCATATCCAATCCCGGGATTCTCAGGCTCGATCCCGGAATTTTCGGGATTATCAAATTTATGTGTAAAAGCTCTATTCATTATAGGTTACCATCAGTTTATAACTAAGAGAACTAGTTTATAACTAAGAGAACCTCGTCAAATGACCTTTTCAATCAAGTAAATAATGGTTTGATGTGCGTTATTTCACTCTAACTATACCGGATGTCCGAAAAAGAACTCCCTAATTTTGATGACCTCTAATTTTCAATTTATAAATCAAATCGACTCAAATTATATATTGAATGATAGGTAAACTCACCAAGTTTTTGTTACAAGTCACAAATGTTTGGTGAATTTCACTTTGGGCTCATGGCAAACATAAAACAAAAAATCAAATTGTACCTGTGTACTAGTAGTGAATAAAAATCACGTTTTAAGTTTTTTTTTAGATTTAACAGTTATCTTGAAAACTATGAATCCTATAGAAACCTCTCAGTTTATAACATTAAAGAAAATGAATTTTTCCCTACAGTTTGGGTGTTTTCGCAGGTTTGTAGCTTTTTTGGGTCCTGAGAAATGAGTTTTGGAAACGAACAAATTGTTTTTTGTGTTTCGTGTGCCATACTGCTAAAGTTGGAAAACCCCAAAATTTTTATTTTCACCAAATTAAAGGGAAATAACCAAGTTTTGGTAAAAGTAAGAGGTTTTAAACATAAACTGAGAGGTTTCTGTAGGATGCTTATTTTTCAAGTTAACTGTTAAATCTTGTAAAAAACTCATTACAACGTGATTTTGAAGAACTACTGGTGCGCAGGGAAAATGTGATTTTTTTTTGTTTTCTATGAGCCCAAAGTAAAATCCACCAAAAGATTTGTGACTTGTATCACAAACTTGGCGAGTTTTCCTATCATTTAATACATAATTTGAGTCGATATGATTTACAAATTACAAATTAAAGTTCTTCAAAATTAGGGAGTTCTTTTTCGGACACCCTATATATAAGTGATAGTTTCCAGTTCATTTTTTTTGAAAAATTTTTCAAAAATATTTAAATTTGTTTCTGATGCAGTATATTAAAATTGCTATTAAGTTTCATTTTCATACTCGTATAATTATTTTTGTCGTAGATTAGTTTGTTGCATTCTACTTTTGAATATATAGGAGCTATATATTCAATGATTCTACTTTTCGTCTTTCCAAGCGAAGTTTCACTTCTTAGCTGTAATACCCGGATTTATCTGACCGGGTGAATAAATCTATTCATATTGTGCATACGACTTTCTTTAACTGGTTAAATCAATATTTATATAATTCTTTTGCATATTTTATTGTTATATATCTGATCATGTGTTCCGTTTTGACCTGACGTCTTTATTATATTATATTATACTAGAGGCTTGAAGGGGCTAATAGCCCCTAAGCATAATCCTTCTTTACTATAGTGTACAAAATACCTTCTTAGAAAATAGGCTTTTGGATCCGCAAAATTATGATTATATCTAGCATTTGGTTTTAAGTAAACAAAGCAGACCTTTTTACATCCCAATGGTTTTTTGACAGCTATTTTACGTTAGTTCTCATTTTATAGTAAGCTTAAAGCAATATCAGTATTTTCCCCGAGTCCCTGAGATGGAGCCCTTCAATTTCAGCCCCCTCCCATTATCCTGCGACCTTCCAAACGCCCATAATTTCGGCGCAAAAATTTCCCTCATAACAAAAATCTGCATCGTTATAACATAAACTAAACAAACGTACTTAGCTTTTTATAATTTTAAATTATGGAAAAACTCAAACCCTTAATTATTATAAAATCTGAAAATCTTAAATTTAAAATATATTTTGCTATAGTACATTAAACGTACATGGTTAGCTGCATTTTGAAAAATTCCCACATGTCAACATCTACCAAAAGGCTTTGAATCAAGCATTAGCACCACATGTTAAATGTAAACAAAGCAGACGTTTTTCAATCCCAATGCATTTTAAATGGAAGATATTTTTCGTTATTTCTCATTTTCTGGTATATTTGGACATAATCTGATATTTTTCCCGACCCCCTGGGACCGAGACCTTTCATTTGAGCCATCTCCCATCATCCTGCGAGCTGTCAAACTCTCACAATTTTGATTGAAAAAAATCGCTTACAGAATTAATAATATAAGATTATATTATTCTGTGTTCCATGATAGGGCTAACCATGGGCCTATTTTAATTTCTAATTGTAATTTTGTTATTTTTATAATTTGAAAAATGTTGAATGTTTACCATTTTAAACTAACTAAAAGTGAAACTGATTCATGTATTGCCCTTACCATGGTATATATGCTGAATTCTTTTTTTAATATCGGTAAATACTGTGTAAGTTCAATCCCGGGATCCCGGGACTAACGTTTTCAATCCCGTAATCCCGGGATTGAAAATATCGGGTGGGATTGGATTCCTTAGATGAGAGCGATATTGTCCGTGTCCCGCGTGGTTGTAAGATGATTTTATACACTTTCAATGTCCTGTGCAATTGTAAGATGAGGGTAATACTGTAAGGCGTCCCGTATACAATTGTAGGATCGGCGATACTGTCGGTGACTCGATAGTTGTAGGATAAACGCTAACAGTCGTAATATTGACATGTAGCAGGATGAATCAAATAAAATACAATCCTCAGTTAACAACGCAGCCGATCACGAAGTAACTGATGAAAGTGTATGAAATTTCATTGGGATACGATTTGATACAAACGTTTTTATGGATTTGTACTAAAACCGAACAAGTCAGTATTCCGTTGTTTGTACGAGTATTTAACATTTGTCATTTGCGTAATTCCCTCATAAATCCTTCGTAAGCATTGTGTGTGGCATTTGACATTTCATTCGTAATTTGCAATTTAAATGCAATTCTTGGGCACATGCTTATCAAAAACCTACAATATGCAATTAGATTATGATATAATGCTTTCATACAGATTCGATTTCGACTGAATCCAGTATTTACTATGACTTTTAATTAACCGCTGTTTTACAAAGCTGTGTGCATTAAGATACAAGACCTAAACATGGAACAGACCCTCAGAAATAATAGAGGTTTCTGTACAGGACAGTATATTAGCCAACACAACACATCGCAAGAGGGCTTATTATATTGCCTACTGTGTGTAGAATGCCTTCGTTCTGTTATTGAAGTTAAGTTGAGTTAAGTATTGAAGGGTTGAAATAATTTAGGATTTTGTATTGTTCACATTATTTATTTAGTTTTGTAATGAAGACGTAGGTGGATAATGTTCTTTTTGAATTTACATTATGCTCTGTTTCAACTTGATTCTTGTTAGTCTCACTGTTGCATCTTGTCTGTTTTTTTCTCGTATCTGTTTTCTTGTTGGCTCTTGATAGTTACATAGAGTATATCTGGTAAGGTGATAAGTTGCAGCATGTATGTATATTTATATTTATTTGTAAAATCTCCCATCTATGTTTTGGTTGAAAAAATATTAAATTATTGTCAATTAATACATTTTGCACAATATGTGATTTAAAAATGAAAAATGAGTAATATTTTGTGAGGCCTCTCAAATAGCTTTAGCTAGAGAGACAATGCACCGGCACTGCAGTGTAATCAATTTGCGCTTGCGAAATAAATATTTTTGAATTTGAATTTGAAAGTTAAATCAACCAGTGCTCTAAAAAACCATAAGTATTAAAATCATAATGGTTATGATTTCGACTGTCATGACGTAGAAAGCGAACTCTCTCCCTTCCAGTACGGGAGCCGTGAAAGTAGTTAAAAATGGCAAAATCTATTCCTGTCCTCATGTGCTCTATGCAATATTGTTATCCACAAAGTGTTCTGTAGGATCACGGGTTTGACTTTTACAGTCAGCTATTTATGATCAAAAAGGGCTTGTCAGTTGTAGACATGACATTTATTGCAGCACCCACTCTGCTGGTCTCGTCGGTGCGAGAGGCGGCGACTTCCGGTGGTAAAGTTATCGGCATCCGGTAGGCTGTGACCTTCCAAGGACGGTTAGATGCAGATGCAGATGCAAATGCTGCAATGACAGTCTCGCTCCAGATTTTTCATGGAGGATGCCGTCTATTGTTTTCGGAGTGTAGGCGGGATAGGGTTAGATTCCATGTGGACGATTCCATTTCCGGTGCTCGTTTTATTGGTTTCCGGTCCACCGGTGACCTTTCAAGGTCTGGAGGATGCAAGTGCTGCAGCTGCGGGCGTTCGGTTCGAACAAAGCCTCGCCTCGCCCACATTGTCCTTCTTTGGAGAAGATCGAATCGTATATGGTTCAGAAACAATCCTAATTTATCCAACAATATTACTTGAGATTACGCGATTAAATTAGTATGTAATTGTATTGTATTGTATTGTATTGTATTGTATTGTATTGTATTGTATTGTATTGTATTGTATTGTATTGTATTGTATTGTATTGTATTGCATTGCATTGCATTGTATTGCATTATTGTATTGTATTGTACTGTATTGTATTGTAACTTCGGTATACTCTAGCTTTAACTCAGCCATATGTGATGTTTCTTTCCCTCTTCTCCGTCGCGTGCATTCGTATTGACTTTCTCTCGAGAATGTCTAAACACTTAGCTGAAATAATGTTGATCTTAAATTCAAACCCACAAAAATGTATTGTACAACTGCGAATTGCCTGAAGTTCAATAGAAGCAAAACCCTGTAATGTTTGTGATATTTCTTGGCCACTGTACATTGGCCTTATTTTCGGAAGATCTAAACCTCTACCTCGTGTGAAAAGGTCTAGGTTTCTCCTGAATATGCCTAGGGTCATACAGTTTCTGCATAGCTTTTTTCATTGAAAAAAGCAAAGTGTATCCTCTGTGGGTTTTACCATACAACCTTTAGCTGCTTAATTTTCTTTGATGAAAATATTTAACCGTTTTCAGCAACACGTTACTACTTTTGATTCTGGCTATTTTTGCCGTCGTCCAAAATAATCTTCAACCAACCCATTCTCGTGGGTCGCTCGCCGTGCTGAATCGAATCGGGCCAGTGTAAGCGCCCACGAACGCCGTAAATATTTTACGATCGCGATTTCCTCCCGAATCTTCTCAAACGGCGAATAAAAACTTGGAAAACAGAATTGTAACCAGCCCTAGCAGAGGTTAGGTCAGGGAGGTGCGGCGCGAGGGAGTTGGCGGGAGTTGTCAGCTGATTTAATGAGTCAACAATGAGTCTGTCAGCTGATCCTGGCTGTTGTCAGTCCAGCTGACACCTGGCGTCTCAAGAGCTAGACGCGCCCTGCTCCCGCTTGTCTGCCCAAAATTCGAGACGTTTACAGTTTAAGTTTGGAGAGGTCATTCACATATCATTATGGGGCTTCGTTTTTAATCAGTTTAAAAGATAATAAACTGGATGTAAATCAAAAATGTCTTGCAACACTTAAAAGCCAAAAAACGTCTTACAACACTTTTTAATTGTTGTAAGACGTTTTTTATTTACATCCAGTGAATACAACAACACGTATCAGGCTAATCAAGAAATTATTTAAGATAGTAAAATAAAATTATATTTTACGAACAAACTAAGTATTTGTTTGTATTTTGATTCCAAAGCTTTATATTGTCAGTTAACCGTCTGCTGGTTCCATTCATCTTAGTGTGGAAAGTTGCCCACGCGTTATTTCGTGCAATTTCTTCGAAGAGGAACATTCGTTTCAGTGCACTTCTATGTGGTTTACTGACTAGTGTAGTAAATATCCTGTGATTTTGAATTTTACGTTTTATTTAGAAATTAAGGGGACTCATCAGATGATGAGTGATTTTTTAGTCTTCTTACGTTACTTATAAATATGAAACTAGAGAAAATATTTAACTGCTGGATAAATATACACTTTTCAACCATTGGATTGCATAAACTCCAATGATCCTCAGTAGATATTCAGTTTCAAAACTTCATTGGTGATTTCTATCATTAAACATTAAACTTTATACTTGTACTTTATACTTTTCTTGTAATGGCGACCTACCCCGGTAGGTATTTTAAGCGAGGTATAAATGACAGATGAGTGAAGGATGATTGGGCGCGATCTTGTAGTATGGTTACTGACTGACATGTTCCTTAGACAGGATTGTTAATTAAAAGAGCAACTAATGGCAACTAAGGGACCTACATTTTAACGTGGGATCCGAACCACAATTTTGCCTGGTTTACAAATTGCGAACTGAGGACTGGTTTACTAATTATAAGGACGGTGCTACTAACGCAGTTTTATTTTTTTTATCATTTAATCATTCTTAATAAGACAGGTACTTCATGGAGGACGTTATCCTGAATACGAGTGAAGCATATAAGTGTGATGATCGTGATGAGAGTGGCGCGATCTTGTAGCCTTGTTACTGACTAAGTTTGGCATGTTCCTTAGGCAGGATTGTTAATTAATAGCCCAACAACCAATGGAAGCTGGCTCCAGAAACAACCCTTCAAAAAGCTACTAACTTTTCTCGGGATCGATCCGGCTACCTACATGTTTGTAGGCGGGCACCACTACACCAACCAGCCAGTGTAGTGAATAAAATAGTATTTAAGGTGCGGCCGTTAATTCCCACTGGGGAACACCGCATCCACAAGCCATCGCTCACAACTATCCACAATTCGTGACCTCCAAGTAGCTGGATTACAAGACACGCCACAGTCCCAGTCTCTAAAGCATAACAGCTTAAAACGTACACCGATCCAAGCACGCCACGTAGGCGACAAAGTTGAAAAAGGCTACAACGTTGACCGACTGACAACTCAAGTTGTATAGAATCTCCTCATTGTTACATTCCCGTATGATCGGCCGAGATGGATTTGCGTGCGCGGCGGCGGCGGCGAGGAAGGCGGGCTGATTCACCGAGACCACACAAACCTGCGTCCCGCCTACTTCCGAATTATTAATTAAGGAGCAACAACACCACAACACCCGGACGCGACCAGGAGCCGGTGAACCGTGTGGTCGGCTGAACCACCTGCTTATGATGGGAACATGGACTACTCTTCATTATCTAGTGACTAGTCGATTACTTTTGAACATCGACTAGTCGTTCCCAATAGTCGATTAGTCACCGTGTAAAACATCGACTAGTCTAGTCGATATAATTAGTCGGACAAGCAAAAACCGGAAAAACAGCAATATATAATCGGTTAAGTTGCCGACTAGTCGGTTAAAAACGTAAAATATCGACTAGCCAAAATAATCGATGACCAACTAGTCGATGAAATAACTATTCGACCCCATCTCTACCTACTTACATGTCGGATGGCTTAATGCCGACTACTCACTGTGTTTACGTCCTCAGAGAATGATAAAAGCGTGTTAAGCAGCTATTTACGATGCCTGTTTAAGTATTTTAGCAAAGAGGATGCACTTGTATTATTTTATTGAAAAATCTAGACACGAACTGCTTGACCCTGGAATATTCAGGAGACAACATTTCCACATCACGAGGCGCAGGTATAGGACAGCAATTGGAATGTACAGTTACAGCTGGTCTTACTTGTGCTCTTCAAATCGGTCGAATTGTATTTTTTGTAACTGATTACAATTAATTATATACAACTAGCTGATCAACACGGTTTTACCCGTGGAAATTACAAAAAAATTCCTTGGATTTATTATAAAGTAGCAGTTGCCCGTGGCTTCGCTCACGATAAAAATTACAGCTGATCTTACTTCTGCTATTTGAACTGTCAAATTGTAATATTCATAGCTGTTTATTTCGGTATTTGAATGTTTACATCCTTATAAAATGTAAACATTGAAGCAAATGACGTTCACGGGGCGTAGCCCGAGGGGATTTTAAGGAAGTGAATAGACCTATATGTTTCCCAGGTTCAAGATCTACCTCTGTGTGAAATTTCAACCCAGTCGGTTCAGTATTTTTCGAGTTCACTTATCCCATACATACATACAGAAACCACCTCTTCTTTATAATAGTATAGATAGATAGATATAGATAGATAGATAGATAGATAGATGTTAAGGTTGCCATGGCAACTACATCAGCTTCCCTATACTTTAACATTGAAATTTTGATGTATCAGAGGGCGTAGCCCAGAGGAAATTTTTGGAAATCCGTTCTTAGTGGATGCCTATGTCCTGAGAGGAACGTTCATGCAAAGTTTCAAGGTTCTAAGTCAAGTAGTTTGGGCTGTGCGATGATGGGTGAGTGGTATTTGAAAAATATATAATTAGATAATAGTCTATTTATATATATTCTCATAAAATGTAAGCATTGAACACTGGTCGTCCGCGGGGAGGAGGTGAAGCCCTCCGGGTTGAAAATTTAAAGTATTTTTTTCAGTTGAGATTGCCCGGAACCGCCAGATCAAACAAACAGAAATGAATTAGCGTAAATACACTAAGCAGCAAAATCTTGTTTCCCCTAAGGAAATAAATGATAAAACCAATAGAGAGAATCTTACTAGCAAAACAATAAGATAAAAGAAAATAAATAATAACCCAATAATTCTGAGAATCGCATCAACAAAGCAATAAGTTAAAAGAGCAACAATGTAAGACTGACGTCAAGTACTTGCTCCTCCAGAACGCCTGTTAATTAATTGATGTATTACTTTCCCGTTCCTTTTAACAATTCCGCCAGTCCGGCTGTAAGTCACTCATGCTGATTCTGGTTCACAATTTCACAACTTTTGCTCTTTTACAACCTAGAACGACGATACGTCTAGAATTTATGTTTATTTTTTCGCACTTACAATACTGTTAAAAATTAAAATTAATTCTGTTCAGTCTATCGTCTCCCATCCAAATTTCGTTCCATGGTTTCACAATTATTGCTTATTGATAGGCTAAATCTGCGCTACGCTGAAAATGTTTATTTTTCCCCCGCTTACCATACTTGACAACAGCATGACTATTTCTGTCCAAAGTTTGAAATATTTGATTCCTCATAATAAATCCATACTTACCACATTAAAAAATCAAAAATTGTTGTCTTGAAATAAACGCAATTTTCAATGACAAATGATATGTTTTATTTTTAAAATAGAGAGTAAACTATTAACATTTTAAATATCTGTTTTTTCTTTACAGTACTTCAAAAAAACAGTTCATTTCTACACCAATTTCTTCATTCATCTATTTTTTACCTTCTTGCAAAAATCTAATTGTCTAGATGTCAAAAAACAAACATTATTAACAATACTTTAAAAAATATAACATGTCAAAATTTAAATACACATAGTTGAAATCCAAAGACATGTAATAAAGAAATATATTTTATAAGAAATATAAGATTCACGACAATTGTTATTCAATTTAGTTTAAAAACTCTTCTTTGGGTACAGATCGCGCATTATACCTCCGGCTATGGCTGAGTCAGCTGGTTGCAAGACGAGGGGGGAGAGGGGGCACTTTTCTGAAAATATTGTTCTACATCCTCGCTGTTTGTCAAACGTTGTTTTACCAATATAATATGTTTAAAATATGACGTAATATGGTTAGTAGTACAGCCATACCCGAAGATAAAATGCGCGAACTTTACAATGAACAAATAAATGTCACAAATTATAACGAGCACAACATTTTAATTTAATAATTTAACAGGTTGATTGGTACCTACATTGAATTTGGTACGACAAAGCGCGAATGATAAGGATGTTCTGAACTCACAGGTTTCCCACCATGGATCTCCGGCCATGGTTGACCTAAGCGAACGCATGATGTCACATTACGTACAGGTGGGGCTGCGATCAGCTGATATCAACTCGTCACTGATTGAATACGAACTGCGGCGGAACCGGATCACCAGCTGATTGCCAGTCAATGAGGACTTCGGCATTGGCAACCTCACAAGCCACTATGTCATGCATTTATTGAATGTGTGTGGTCAGTTGGCAATCGTGCTACCGAGTAAAACGGCTTTTGTTGGTGATTCGATCAAAGAAAATTTGAAAATCTAATTGGACAATGAGTAGAAAACATTTATTACAATAGCTCCCTGAACCGCTCAAAAGTGAGGTTTGAAAAGGTTTAGTCACTGAAAGAACCGTCTGAGCAGGGGCCCGACTCTGTAATAGTATATTTCGCAACAAGGGCCGAAAATGAGGATTTGCAGGCTCGAGATCGTGTTTCAAATTCTCGACTTCGTCTCGAATTTGAAACGTTCGAGAGCAGCAAAACCCTTTCGGCCGAGGTGCGAACGCTATTTTTCACCACACTAGCCTACCCAATGTAATATACCCTAAATAATAAAAAAACTGGTTATTATTTGACTCACTTGAAAACAACACTTGAAGGTTATGAGTGACGGTACAACTTATTTATTATGACCCAAACAAACACAATTATAAAAATCATATGATCGCAACTATCCTATCTTTGGAACCTATTGAATGTCGTATAATTATGTGATGTTCTGACGTTGTTTCAAGCAAATAAACGATCAGCTGACTTTCGGCCATAGGGCCCCAAACGTTTTCGGTCTTGTGCCGGCAAACAGTGTGTTTCGATCCGCGTTTGACGTTTGTATAACAGGTGATTTCGTCGTAGTGTGGCGAAAAAGAGTTTATTTAAGACTAGAATTATTGTGAAATTTTGCATGTACAAGGTCAGTAACAAGGCTACAAGATCGCGCCACTCATCACGATCATCATACTCATCCTTTACTCATATTCAGGGTAACGTCCTCCATGTGGTATACCTGCCTCAAAAAGAATGATTAAAATGATTAATGATTAATGAATGAATGATCAAATAAAATGTATATAAACTTTTTTTTTTTTAAAAAAAAGAGGGTGGCGGCCTCTTTTTACCTTGCATTTGCCCCCCCCCACAAATGCACAACTTATGTGACACTTGTAAGAAAATCTTTATATCAAAAGAAAAAAACTACTTTTGTGGAGATGATTGAGGCTCAAACACCAGGTAAATTATGACGTATTATAATATAAAGCCCTTAACGTGTAGATGTGCCTTTCGAGGGCCTCAAGTCGGAGTGTCCAACCAGAAACCTGTGGAAAGCCCTCAAGGTTCAGGAAAGGCCTTCGAAGCACATTGAACACACCACACAGCCGTTGGACAACAATATGGAAACAAATGAACAGCTGAATATGTAGCAAGTAGACAGCTAAACTGTCAAAATAACACTTTTGGGAGCAAAACATTAACACATAATGAACTGCTCATCTTAGAAATTAATGACAATTAATTGAAATCAAATTTAAATTATTTTATTTGTGAGATTCAGTCTATACGTTTTTAGATTTTTTCTGTATCGATGAGAAAAGACTAAAAGCATTGATCTCCTTTGACCGATGATTAAATATAAAACTATTCCAAGTCACAGTGATATAACAATTATTAAATATCGTGTTAACAATTAATTTAAACTGATACCAATAAAATAAAAGTTATAAATCTGGTTAAAATTAGAACAACAACCACTGGCAAAACCAATGCAGATTAGTTTACAATTCAAGGTTCAATGCTTGATTCAGTTATACGTCCCATGATAATTAATTTGCAAATGCACCCTAGGACACCAAAAAGTCGCCCGCGATTTCTACACATGCGCCGTAAACACGACGCTTCACGCACGCGTATCGCAGCAGCGCAGCAGCGGCGCGGCGGCGAGCGAAGGCGTGGTCAAAATCCCAGTTGATTACATCATAATGAATGAGTCATCACATGTTAATTGGTCTGGCCACCGCTGCGGCCGCCGCGCGCTGCCGTCGCCGCCGACACGCCCGCGAATCCGGCTCCTGAATGGACACTCTGTAGTATGGGATACGGGACACGGGGAAGAAGCTTCATTCACTCTTCATGACGTAGAAGTAATACGTCATTCATTTAGTTGACCAGCTATAATACATCCGATTTAATATTTTAATTTGGATTTTGCGGACATTTGCCATCACTGATTAGTAAAAAACAAGTTTCACGACGTTTCGGGATCTGGAATCTGATCCCGTCTTCAGGTGGAAGAAAACCTAGAACATAACAAGATTAGTAACACATAGCCAGGAAAACCTGGACAAAAACAAATAAGCTAAAACAGAGATCTGTAAAAACAGCTCAGTCTCAGCTCAGCTCCGATTGGGTGTGGACGTGCTCTCTCCTGTCCGGTGATTCTTGATACTTGTGATTTCTGTGTTATTTTGTGTTTTTGTTTTTCTTTTCAGCATAGTGTTTTTGTGACTGCTTTTACAGTTCTCTGTTTTAGCTGTGTTTTGGTCCAGGTTTTCCTGGCTATGTGTTACTAATCTTGTTATGTTCTAGGTTTTCTTCCACCTGAAGACGGGATCAGATTCCAGATCCCGAAACGTCGTGAAACTTGTTTTTTACTAATCAGTGATGGCAAATGTCCGCAAAAATCCAAATCGAAACGTAAAATCACCATCACCAACAATTAATTTCAAACAAAGGACATCCGATTTCGCGCGATATTTTCAATTCTATAACTAGTTTTAATGGGTTAAATAAACAAATTTGTAATTTAGTCAAGCTAGAATTATTGATTGATTTGTTAATTTGCTAAACGACTGACAGTTGATTCATAAACGAACACCAAAGTACTTTCGAGTAAAAAAGGTATTTTGAGTAAAAGTATAATCACAGAAGGGTTAGTTTTTAATGAAATCATAAATACAAATTCTATATCAATAGGAGAAATGGTTTAATTAAAAAACAACATATTCATTAAAACGCTAAAAGAATTAGCGTTGATTCAATCGGTCTTCTACGTTTTTTTTAGTTTCCCACTGTTTATGTTGTTTTAATTTTTAGGTTTACGATGATAAAGAGGTTACAAATAAGCTCTCCAGATAAAGCTCATCCACTGAAATATTTAAACAATCATAAAGAGATTTTTAAAAATTTGTAGAATGTACATTTGTTGAAGCTATTGATATATTGTTAAAGCTAAAGCAATAAGCAATAATTAACAGTCCAATGAAATATTAGTGGTCAATAGCGGTATAGTGTGTACCTCTCTCAAGCCCAAACTTATTCCATAACTGAGTTATAAACCACACAAAATTGAAAACTACACTTACTTAAGAGTCCTCCCTACCCAGCCAAAAAAGTTCAAAATCAGCTCTCATGCGGACCTATATAGACGCCCCATGAGGTAAGGGAAAATTTTAAATTCAATATAGTTGTAACGGGAAATGTCAAACTACTAGAACTGCTTTTTGGAATTCCGAAAACTTAAATTTTTTTCTGTGATCAATTTAAAATAATTCAACTTTGGACGTGTTTTATGACCTTTTTCAAAAAAATAAAAAAGCAATTTTAGTAGTTTAGAGTATTATTTATTTAAAAAATATCGCAGAGAATGGATATGTTAAAAAATATGGGCGCTAAATGGGTTCGCGCGAAACCATCGCAAAATGTGTACTGATTTCTGATTTTAGCATGGGCTCTTACGGAGCCGAAGTTTCAAAAGCCGCCGCTAGTGTCGCAGAAAAACGAAAACTGCCGTGGGAAGGGAGGACTCTTAAACATTTACCACATCATAAGTGGGTTGAATGTTTTCAAAAAGATTACTAATAATTTTACGTAACTCGAATCACCTATATCAACGTTCATTACAGTTTTCGATTTTCTTTTCAATCCATGAAATACATACCGCGCCGGTCGTAGTGGTACAAGGCGAGACACAGACAAGCTGATGGTCGCGGGGGCTCATTCAAGCCTCACAGCGCGGCCACAGACGGACATGCCCGACACTGCGCATGTCTGTTTGATTTACAGCGCAGCGCGCAATCAAGCGACACCCCGAGCGCGCAAGCCGGTAAATTAATCGGCCGCTTAACGAATGCGCGGCTGTGGGCAACTGTGGGCTCAGCGCCGCGCTGTCTGCGTCCGCCCTGCGCCACCTCGCTCAGATCGGGCGGATGAGCCGGGGATATCAAGGTCACTGAAGTAAGTGGCTAATTGGAAATTTAAATTATTAACATCTTAAATGTTTATGTATTCACGTTGTTCTTGCGCTGAGAAGATTAAAGATTTTCACCATCACTCATCTTTCATTCATACCTGGTTTAAAATACCTAGGTTGCCATAAAAAACAGTATAAATGTACAGTACAAAGTACAAAGAACAGTATATGAGTCTGGAGCTCGTATTTGTGCCGGCCGGTACCATAGGTCGTGTGATAAGTGTTAGTGAAAATGAAATGAAATGAAATTTGTTTATTCCTTCAAAAAATAACACTGTTGTATTGTTTTTGAAGGAATAAACAAATTTCATTTCATTTCAGTGTATGTCAGTGTTCTTTTTAACTTTCAATAAATGTACCAAATTTTAAATAATGACGACTGAAGATATTCTTGTATTTGGATTTTGAAAATGGTATCTTGTATGCCGAAACTTGAGTAAATCATAAATATTGATTACTGAGAATTGACGACAGTTTAAAGGTACGTAACCTTATTTTGATAAATTGCATCAATTCAGGAGGTGAATAATGAACAAAATAAAGGTACGGTAAAGTAAAAGTATTAATGTACGTTGTAAGGATAACTGATAATTTTTCACTGTGTCAGTATCGATCATAGATTGAAGTTTTTGTTTGAATGAAAATGCACGGATTAGGATTTGACAGTTGCGAGAAAAATCGTGATTTAGCAAATCGTCTATGTAATATAGCCGACATCACCCATCAGCATATTTGAAAAAAACACGTCAGAAAAAAATCTGACCATTTCCATACTCGAGTGAAATGTCTCATTGTCAAAAATAAAAGATTAATATTTGTTTTTTATTACATTCTCCTTAAGAGCGTAAATGTAAAGAAAAGGGCTGAGTTTATAAGATTTAACATGGAAATAGAAATTTCAATGAACAGCTGATTTTATTAACAAAAGTTGCTGAGCAGCGATTTTAATATGAAAATTGGATGCACACTATGTATAAAATCTGAAAAATTCACAGTTTTAAAGCTGGTTGTGTTAACAACTCTAAAACGTACTTTAAAAGAACATTTTTTACGATTTATATTCAACTTGCTGATCAACCCAGTTTCACCCATGGTAAATCAGAAAAACTTCCTTGGATTCTGATTTAAATTTATTTATCATACTTCATTAGGTTGACATGACAACTTCATAAGGTTCCCTATAGTTTAACATTGCAAATTTCAGGTACCATATTATGGCGTAGCCCTGTGGAAATTTTGAAAAAAAAACTTTTCTTAATGGATGCCTACGCTCTAAGACGAGTGTCCATGCACAGAAAAAGATATAACTTTCTCTGTGGTCCATGCAAATTTTCAAGGTTCTAGGTCAAGTAGGATGGGCTGTGCAATTATGGGTGAGTGGTATTTGACAAATGTAAAGTAGATTTATCATCCATAATTTGTATGCCATTTAATTTCATATAATTTTACAAAATAATCAGTAGATTTTTAAGAAGTTGTTTATTTAATTGTTTTAGCCTTTTACCAACTTACTCCACGGGCTTTTTCAAAATAGCGTAAAAATAATTTAATACAATTTCAGAACAAGGTTTCAGGCTATGACCTAGAACTAAATTAAATTTAAAGAGAACTATATCTGTAGCTAGCTGTTAAACTCTCGAACCACTTCTAGCTATTTCATCAAACCAAACTTATCTGTACATTTATCACAGTTTTGCCCGTATTCAGAAATATTTTCACTGTGAATTGCAAATGTTTCAACAGCATCTATTTCCACGTGGGTCATAATAGCTCATAACCTATTTACACCGACTAGACATATTATACACGCCGGCGCCAGCTCTGCTCAGTTAATCGCGTTTTAAAGATTACTTGATGCAAGCCTGTCGTAAGTTTTACATCATTTACTGCTCACTGTTGTGTACCTTGTTATTGGTTGCTCTACTTATTAGCGTCACCTCGGTTGCAGGCAGTTATGAGTTATTTTTATTCAGGAATAATAACAAATACCTAAAATGCAGAATAACTGGTTAAATAAAAAAAAGGATTAACTATCAGGTTTGAATATTTGTGTGGTTTGGTTGTTGAACTTATTGGAAATAAATTTATGATTCAGATTCCGGCTACAATGTAACTTGATCCTGGCATTAGCGAATTTCCCCAACAGGGAAGAAGCTATTACCGTAGATCTCATGGTAAGACCTAAGCCCGAGACCATGATAACTTTTCGTTTTGGGGCCACTAGAAGCAAAAAACACCATTCGTTCGAATTTATATATAATATATATGTGTCTGTCAGCACGATAGCGGCCGTAAAAATGGTCCGATCTTAATGAAATTTGGTACAGACATGTAAAGTGGTAATCCCTCGGACGAGTTCGTCAACCAGCCCGATCGGTCCAATGTAAGGGGGGGGGGATAAAGGGAGATAAACCCTCCCAAAAATGGATTTTTTTTGAGGTTTTATACATAGAAAAATAAAATTTATCGAATTTTTTATGGCACCATTGGATTCAGCTAAAATAAAACAATTTAGTATTTTGAATCACTGCTCTATGTCCATTGGTTTCCGAGATATTGAAAGTGGTAAACACAGTACGTTGTCCCAATGATAACCTTATGGGAAATAAATAAAATTCCATATCTCGGTTATTTATCAACATATCTTGATAAAACTTTGGAAATAGGTTCTTCAAGTTCAGATCTACTAAATATTGAATTAAAACCACCCAGTTTTAACATAACTGTAACAGCAAACCTGCATACTCATTCCCCATGTTATTCTTATGGAGCTTACCAAAACATGTCAAATCTCGCTATGGATTAAAATATGTTGTTTTGCATTTGAAATTCGCCAAGTATGCAGGCATGCTGCAACGGGGGTATTTATTTATTTAAACCATCACTTTGCAATTTGGAATAATTTTAGTAACTTTTATAAATTATCACTGACATGACAAAAATTAATTTCTGAAACTTATTCAAATTGATCAAAAGTTGGAAAGCGAATTACTGCCTTTCAACAACTTTTTGTCGGCTATTTTTACAACAATAGGCACAAAAACACAAAGTTTCACATACAAAAACGTGGGGCCTGCGTGGGCCATTGTGGGTCTGTGTGATTTTTGCCGGTTTTTTAACAATAGGGTATTTAATATTTGTGGATTTTCCCCTATTGTTTGTTCTGTTCAGTCGAAGAAACATGTTTGATCATACTTAGCTCGGGGAAAAGGCAGACCATGGAACATAATGTCTTGTTTTTGAACAAGTGTTTAAGGTTTCAACATGTTTAATGTAATCAATTTAGTTTTTTATGGAGAAACAAAATTGCATAGGTGCACTTACAGTTCGCGCATAGATGGCTATGCTACTACGCTACTAACCGTATCATAATTATGATATTTTAAAGATATATTGAAAAACACTTGATTTTGGTGAACACAGCGTTTGGTAAGCAGCGAGGTTGTAGAATAATGTTTTCACAACAGTACGCGCCTTGCAACCAGCTGACTCTGCCATAGCCGGAGATATAATGCGCGAACTGCAAAATACTAAACTATATATCTTGATATATAATTTCTTTAAAATCGTTAGAGGTGTATCAGAGATAGGCATAATATCTTATTACGATAAATGAACAATTTTTTTTCGACAGGTAAATATATTTTGCATATTCCGAAAACGGCCCAAAAGCGATTTTGTATTCTGATGACGCATTGCTTTCTAAGTCAAGTGTGAAATTGAATTGGTTGAATTCGCTCCAGAAAAATTTATTTCAAAGTCGATAATTTCTAGCCAACAATATAATATGAAGTTAAACCACGATGGTTGCAGAATAGTTACGACAATATAAAACTGTTAATAAAGAGAACCGAAAATAATATTGATAACTTATAGGATAACTATAATTGAGGTAAAAATGTCAAAGAGTATTTATAACCTCCGAGCAATGCTAGATGCTCCATTAACACAACGATAGAAGGAATTGTCCATTTAAAGAAATACGTAGAATTCATTCATTTTTCCCTTTATAATGGTAACCATGCCGAGCCACTGCGAGTTAATAACTTACATTATTAGAAGCATTGAAGTATCGATTTGATGTTTGCATCTCCCGGCACTTTAATTGAGTGTTATGACTATTTCCTGGCATTTTGACAATACCCGCGTTCAACCCAGTGTTTCACAGAGTAAAATATAAAATCCCTGCATGAGCGCCAAAAAATTCCCTTGCTATCCCTCAACATAGCGCAACCGAAAAACTCCTTTATCCCTCTAAACCTTTATCCTCAGTATCGAATCTATTCAATTTTGTCATTTTGTATTCTTGTGTCGCATTTGTGTGTATTCATTCGTAGCTAAAATTTTGACTTTGTGTGAATAAAACAAGCTTATTGCAGTATATAAAGGGAATAAGCGACTGTTAAAATGTTTTGATCTTGTAATTAGGAAAGACATGGATAATACAAGAGTTACCACAGCTGGCTAGGAACACTGCAAAACACGGATGAAGTTTAATGACATTTTTATGTAAAATTACTTTAACAATTTGAGAACACCATTGTAAAATTATACAAATAAATGACGTATATTGAGGCTAGGAATAAATCATGTTTTGTCCATTTAATTACGTTATTTATTTTATTTTTCTTAATTATCCCTAGAAATACCTCAATCCCGCAGTATCCTTCAAAGTATTTTGTCTCCCAGCGGGAGTAAAGTGATTACTTTATAAGAATAACATTGAAATCAATAATACAAAAATCGAGAACCTTCAAATTTCTACGCAGACATGCAAATATGTTGAGGTTTAACAGGCAGGCGCTAACAGCTGATTTATCCCTGAAAAGGGATAAATCTCTTAAATGGAAACACTAGTTCAACCTCAAAAGGTCCATAAATATTTAACCAACACATCTATTTTTACCCAACAATCACTCCTCCAAACAACAAAAAATATTAGATATTGACTGGTGGCTGCAGCAGTATCGCAGTATGGCAGAGTGGCGGGCGGGCGGCGCCGCGGCCCATCGCGCCAGTTGCATGTTCCGTCTGCGCCTGGCGCCTGCAGCACTGACTCCACGGTAATAGACCAGACGGCTGCAACTGCGCTGCCACGGACTGCGAGCGTAGAGTACAGAACTACAACTGCCACAAGACGACTGCGAGCGTAGAGTACGTGGAGACATACAACTGCCACAAGAAGACTACGGGCTTAGATGATAGAGAATACGTTTGTTGTTTCCATTACAACATGTCGTGAGCACAAGTGCTCGACATGTGCCCTGAACATGTCCCGCGTAATTTTTCATGCTGTTTCCATTTCCCAGCAAAGCGTTCGGCACAAGTTCCGCAACCGATGAATTATGCTTTTTTTCATTATTCTTCTTTTCTTTCTTTTTTTCGTACAAAAAGACAATTGAAAAGGGTCTACGATTTATTAATGAGGGACTTGCATGACGCAGAAAACAGCTTTGGGTTATTTTATTCCGGATTGACACAAAATATCCGAAATGCAGAACAACCATAAATAGGATTAATTATCAGGTTTGAATATTCGTCTGTTTAAGTTATTGAACTTATTGGAAATACATTTCTGATTCAACTTCTATAGGTAAAAGGAACGTGATTCTGGTGATTATTTATTTAAAGGACAACCACTTTGCAATTTTGCAACTTTGTGCCGCACCTCGGGCACATGTTTTGTCGCCCGCACTTGTCGTGCCCGATAAAATGTTTTTTGGTAATGTATCTTATTACAATTATAGAAAGACTCCGGGCACTTCCTCTATCAGGCCTTTCCCAAAAATGTGTTTTATTTAGGTAAGAAGCATACGTTAAACATAAATATATTCCATTTCATTCCCGGATAATCTCATAGTTTTGGTGTGAATTTCCTAAACCCAAATTAGTACAGTACGAGGGGCAGAATTAAAGCCCTAATATAGAATAACATATGAATAATTCAGGCTGAATCAGTTTTCAATGATTACGGTTAAACAATATTTATGTATAATGTATATATACAGTTTGGGTGTAGATTTGGTTGGTTGTATTTATGGTTTGGGTGTATTTAGGTTTAGCTACAAATGATGTAGCCAAAATGTAAAACATTTTAAAATATGGCATTTGTAGTGACAAATTTTCATTACTTTCATTATAAATTTAACTTATAAAACAATTATTGAACTACCTTAAATTGAATGCAACTCTTAATTAGTCAGCCCTAATTTGAGTTTACACTAGAGAAATATAGATAGAAATAGAGAAATATAATTTTACGATACAGTTTTGGAGGATGAGATAGATAAAAGAGAACAAGGAAATAAAAGAAATATAACAACCCAAATAATTGAAGAGACTCTAAAAATGTAAATAACATTGAAAATGCATGACTTTGTTGACGAAAGTCAGTTGCCCCATTAAGCCTCACGAGCCACGAATTATATATAATAAGCGAGGAATATATAATGGACACTGCCTAATGTCCCATATCCGCAATTATTAATTTTGAACCCTATTTTAAAGTTTGTTCACAGTTAATTTCCCAACCTCTGGTTAAACAGGCTCTACAAATAATTGCTAATGCGTGAGTAATTGAATAATAGGTGAATGCTTGAATAATTGAATACCATCAACCCATTAATTAGTTACACTGTAGCGAAACTAAAACGATTGGAGTTAATAGCTTTTGGACGCCTTAAGGGTTACTGTATAGATTATTCTACATTTACATAAAGTACAACTGAATTTGTGGTTGAATTTGAATCAATATTGCAAACACTATATACTACTACTATAGCACAGAACTATATACTACTAACTTGTAAGAACACAAGATTAATATTCTTTACACTAACGGAGGAAAACTATATTGTCATCTGATAAAAATTAAAGGAAAACATATGAAGAAGTTCAGGTAAAAGTAAGTAAATTTTATGTAATGGAATATTATGTATAAAATCAGATTTTAAAAATTGAAGGCCTAATCTTACATACAAAAAGACAAAAGACTTTAAAATGAGTACCAGCATAGGTAGGCTAAGTAAGCTTTATTTGTATTGTTCAACAATGCAAAAATATTTTTTTAATGACAAAATATTAATATTATTTTTATATTAACTGTTCAAGGAATTTCATAGAAGAGCTTTTTATTTATGAACCGAATTCAGTGTATCATCATTATATTAACGCTGCAAAGAAAGAAAACGTACTTGAACTGTAACTCGGTAAGTGGGAGTTCAAGGATAATTGATAGTAAGCATGTATAACCAGAAATGGAAATAATAGTAAAGGCCTCATGATAATTATAAGGCCTTTCCTATTATTTCTATTTCTCAATTGACAATTATTGTCATCGTGGTCCGGGTTGAGACCACTTCTACACAACACAACCCGAAATGGTTGAGAAAGCTAAAGCATCGCAACTACAACGTAATTCCAGGGGAAATATATTATGCAACACATATCGATAATTTTACTTGTTTTTTGTTCAAGAGGGAACCTAAATATGAATTATACTTTAAGTGTCGCTTATAGTGCTGCCTTGACTCAATAATACAAAAACTTCGTTAACAAAAGTACTTTTCAAATCTTCTAGAACTTTCCTTAATACTCAGAGGTACAACTCTCCAATTCTCATAGTAAAAAAATATTCATTCCGAATTCCCTTGAAAGTCTTCTTGTCATTGTTCTTATCTATGTAATATAAAATTCTAAATTCCTAACCCATTGTGGAACATTTTCGTGATCAGTGATAAGAACCCTAAACAAATCTTTGTACCTTCTGAGAAAACATAAGGTAGAATCAAAATTCTTTGAAAAAAATTAATCAGTGAAAATATTTTAACTTACAATGCTCATAAAAACTTCATATTTTAACAAGAGAACTGACGCCAAACGTAAGATCACCTATTTTTAAAATAATATCCAATTCACATAGACATTATGACCAATCGCATACAATACTGTTGGGTTATCATTGTCTCTATAGTCATTCCAATGCCTTAACCATCCCTCAAGAAATAAAACAACATATATATTTCAACATGGTCTAACTCCTCTCAATTCACTTCCACTACCATTAAGGCCAGCCACGTTCAAGACAGAAATTAAAATTCTTTTTTGAAGTTGGGGATGGAAACATATCCATTAAAAACATTAATTTAAAACAACGCAAATTATAAAATTTACGTAGGTAATGCAAAGAAGAAATAAAAAGTCGCATTGCATTTAGACCTTTATGTAAAAGAAAGTACGCTATAGGCCTAGTCACCTGTACCTTGAATACGTAGTTGTTAGCTGTATGACATATTTATGCCAGAATCATTGTAAAATTAATTACCAGGAAGAATCACATTTTATATGTCTGTAGAAACGTTTTGTGTTTAATTTTCTCACATTATTATAAAGTTTAATTTTGCCAGTTATTAATTACAATTTACAATGACAATAACTTATTAATTACAATGACATTTTCAGTTTTAAATTTATAGTTGGACAGCGTGCTCTTCATCCTTACTGTGTCAAGTAAGTTGATGAAACATATTGGTATAGAAAAGTTGTATTACCTTTTAGTCAATATTTTCTTAACAGTAATGTTTCAATAGATCATATGTAGAAATTATTCATTAAAAAGGTCTAACCAAAAAGTGATTACCTACTTGCACAATTAATTGTTCTAATTCAGGATACACATTTTGTTGGCCAGTATTCAGAATAAGCTCTATATTGTTTTTTTTTCTTACTAAGCGAAAGTTAAATATTTTTAAACATAACCAATTTATTCAAACTCTGGGTTAAAAGATTAAAAAATGTAGCCTATGATTGATTGGCAAACAGAAATAAGCCACAGAAAATATTTTAATAACTTTTTTAATGGGATTTTTGTAAGAATGGAACAATATAATTCTCGTAATTATTTGGGCCAATTGACGTTTTTCATATCAGTAAATGTAAAATTAGACGCGGCGATACGCTTTTACAACTCGAAGATAACCGATAAACCAGAGAACACACGTCACAGCCTAACTTTCCGGTTACCCTCAAACCTAGTTCATTTTTACTTCTATATTTGAAACTTATTATATTAGAGGGCGTCTTGATAATACATGGCATTAAAAGTTGTTACAATCGTTAAGAGAAAAATAATTGCTTACCATTGTTATTATTTATCGTTACTACTAGAAGAAACTCAAAATTAATAACGTATCAAATTAGTTAAGAGCAACTCTGATCTTGAATAAATTTTAATAATTAGGTATTTCTTGTTATTAAGGTGACCTCTTATGGGCATTTGCCTAGGGGAACCAAAATTATTCTCCAGAACTTTTATAAATTTCTGGTTTAAGTTGAGATAAAAATACCGAACATTTATACAGAGGTTAAGTTGTAACAGTGGTGAGTAAAGTTATTGCTAATTATAATTATTATCACGATAACAATAGAAATAATAATATTTACTGTTATTATTAAAAAATATATTTTATATTTAATAAAAAAGTTAAAAGAAAGAGAGCTTCTATTCGCTTAGAACTCGTCTCTATTGGATTTTATAATTCCAAATTCAATTATGGATAGGAAATTTTATTCGTTTAAAATGTTCTAGTCAAATCCGCTGATCAACATTGTTAAAGCTACATTTTTATCAAAGGGACTTTCATTGAAGAAATATGTACAATAATATAATGTTTGTGTGAAAATACGATTGGAGCAACTGGGGAAGACGCAGAACACAGGACAAGACTATGGCTAAGTTTTGTTGTATAAATGTTTCCTTCGATGGCAATGACCCCGGGAGTAAAAGTATATGCAACTATTTATTAAAAATTAACAACGCTCGAAACTGACATTTTGAGTAGTTAATACATGGTCTACATGAAGTACATAAAATTTCTAGAGCGACGAAAATAGCTAACATAAGACGGTGAAATTTTCACCCTCAGTAGGAAACTGTATAAGTATTAATTCACTACTGTAATTAAAAACATTGTCAAAGCTGTATAAGAATACCAACAGCGAGCCTGATGAAAAAAGTATGTATCACTCTGGAAGTAATAGACCGTATCCTTCTCAAAGATTATATAAAAGTAGAACATTAACGAGTAAAATACTAGAATTACTGAGTGAAGATGAGATTGATTTGATGGTAAGTTTTTGACCTAAAGTAACGCTTCATACCAAGAGAACAAAAGTATTATACGATTTTATAAAACACCAAGATTATAAACAATGAAATTATAATCGCTTATTTAAAATTGTTAAGAATATATCCGTTGTTAAAAAAAAGGTGTGAACGGCTGTTTCAGTTGGGTATAAGTAAGTATGTATGTAATTGTAAAGTAAGATGATAAACTACTGTAAATAAAAAAAAAATGAATGTATAAAAATACCAATCCTCGCATGAGGCTGTCAACCAATAGATTTATTATGACATTTTATTATTTATGACAAAGTAATTTTACATATTTATATCATTTAGATATTCATTAAGTGCTAAAAATATTTATTAGCCTATATTTATGAGGCGGCATCAAAGCCATCAATCGCAAGGACGGCATCCCTGTACAAGGAAGTGCGAAGAAGGCACAAGAGGAAGTCAAAATAACTTTTTTGCAATAAGCACGATGGAAAAATATTTAATCTTTAGGGAATATTATTTGATAGTATTTCCCAAGCGGGATAATTCTGCATTAAGTGTTCCATTACTCTTCACATAATGTTTTTTGTAATTTATATAAGGTTGTATAATACACTCATAGCTTTACCTCTTCATATTGAACATTTTCATTTTATGGAGTTAATCGGTTTGACTTCTGAAAGCCTCATATATACAATAAACATATCTTCACACCCATACATTCGAGTTAGAAGTCATAGAATTGATTATATCCAAGTTTTTATACATAATGTGATATTTGTGCACACACTTAATGTAATTGCACTGTGTTGCTCAGTAACGTTTAAAAAGTAAAGTAATTAGAGTAATAAAGTAAATGAAGTATTCAAATGAAAACGGTGTTGTAACTGATGTTGCACTCATTATAGTTATTATTACGCTTGTTATTATATGCGCATTATTATTACCCACATCGAAATCACTGGATATGTATATTTTTAATGGCAAATACTAAACGAGTACCCTTTCACCTTTCACATTCTTAATAAAAAGAATGGGTCATTGAATCACTTCTAGAGTATTAATTTTTAATGACAAATACTAATTAAGTATCCTATTCACAAACTTAGTAAAAAGAGTGAATCATTTAATACTTCAGTATTGATTTTTAATGACAAATACTAAGCGAGAATCCTGTTCATATTCTTAGTAAAAAGAGAATAGAGGATTGTTTAATCGCTTCTATACAGTATTAATTTGTCCACATAATGTTTCCAGGCTTATGGTTATCGGTTTGATATTGCAATTGTTCTGTAGAACTAAGAGGATTAAAAAACTGAAGTATTGCAACTCCTTGACTTAAACACTCATGTATTAAATTAAAAACACACATAGTTAGCTATGTACATGTTTTAGCTATTGCCATACAACGATTTACTCCTCCCATATCTTTTTAGGTATATTTTTAATGACAAATAGACTACTAAACGAGTATCTTCTTCACATTCTTAGTAAAAAGGGCGTAGAGGATCGTTTAATCTTTTCTACAGTATTAATTTGTTCACAAAATGTTTTCAGGCTTATGATTACCGGTTTCCGGTTTGTAATTTTAATTGTTCAAACTGAAGTATTGCAACTCCCTGACTTAAACACTCATGTATTAAACAATACAACACATACATAGCTGTGTACATGCTTTAGCTATTGTCATACGTCGATTCACTCATCCCACATCTTTCAGGTACACCCTAGACAGTCAACCACACAAATCACTAAACCCCCTTAAACTTCTTAAAACAAAACACAAAAAACTCACTTTTACTTCCGGTCACAAAATCCGCTGCGCTGTAGGAGTCGGCGACGTAGTTCCATGTTGGACTGTCAGGTAACACGCCACTGCCGCGCACTCCACACACCGCGCTGCAATGCCACACTGCGCACACCGCGCCGCACTGTAGCAGCCGGGGCAGGCGCCGCCAAGCGCCCCCCACCCGGGGCGGTATATAGGGGGAGGCCCCGCGTCCGCGCCCGCGTCATCGCTGATTGGGGAGTAGCAACCCAGAAGTGAGGAGAGTAAGGTCGAATTTGATTAGGAGTCGTGGTAGATCGGTTTAAGTATGACAGAGTAATTCGTTCGTAGAAAAATGTTAAATACAGCTGGATGGGGTGGATAACTGGATAACGAATAGAGACTCGTGAAGGGATTTGGAAGTTCTGCACGCTTCGTTTGATATTGTAATTTGTTTTATAAGACCAACTGGTAAATTGTGTGATTAATTGCTACCTTAATAGCTATCAACAGAAGTTAAAATACAGTTAATAGGTTTAAGTATTGAAATCGTATCGGTTCGTAGAAAACTTTGATAAATACAGCTGGATGGGGTGCATAATGAATGGAGACTCGATACATAAAAATTGTAGCATTCACTTTTTTCTAAATTATCTCTTAATTTTTAAATAACACAGTAGACAAGTGGATTATTTTATCAGATTGAATAATAAAACTCTTATCTTCACAAACGTGAAATATTAAATTTTGGCATTCAAAAATGTACAAAAGAAATGTTAGTTGTTTTGTTTATATAAGAACTAGAAACATTCATAAAGGCAAAAGCTCAAAAATGTTCAATAGTGGATTCTGAAAGTGGACTTATGCAAACATTAAATAAATGTCAAACAATGTCTAAGCTTTGACAGTCAAGAATTTGACAAAAATTTTACAAAATAATTAAATGGATATTTTTGTGAATCCCCAATGTGTGGATTTTAGAAAATAACAGACTTCACCAGCTGTAAGAGAAAATATTCAATTAAAAGTAAAAATATACATTTTTTGATAAAAAATTTGTTTTTTATTTTTACAATATTGTTTTGCTATTTGGGTCTTGCTATACTAGATATATGCAGAATCTGCACGCTTCATATTGTAATTTGTTTGATATAATCTACTAGTAAATTGTTCGATTAATTTTTACCTTTAGCTATTAACAAAAATAAAAGTTCAGTCAATAGGTTTTTAACACTGTAATTTTAAAACCACATATTATAGTATGAAACCTTTAGGATATGTCTGAATGTCGAGCTCATTGGTGTTTCCGTGTATCTCTTTCCTTTTAAAACAATGCCAACTTCCTTTTAAATCAACAGGAAGTTGATCAACAGGAAGTGCCAACAATCCTGAAATCTACAGTGGGAGTTTAAACATCCACGCAAAAGGAATGGCTATTTACACAGAATTATTTCAAATATTTCAAATTTTTAGTTGAACGTATATTACACTTCTACTAAATTTTTAAAATAATTACTTGATTAGCATGATACGTGTTGTTATTTGTATTCACTGGATGTAAATAAAAAAATATTTACACCACTTAAAAGTAGATTTACACTTTCACTGTATTTACATAAAGCAAGGTAAAGCAAGCAAAGTCCCCACCACCATGATGGACCCAACGCAGATGAGTCAGTTTAATACGCTCCTGGTCATCTATACATTAGGGTAAGTGCAATTATACTTATAGATTCGGAATCTGCATTAAATCATGTACAAAAATGAGTTGGGAATATACAAAAAATGGTGGAAAATACCGATCCATGTCGATTGGTCACACCAATCATCATCAGGCCCATTGAGAGACTCATTGTATAAAGACTCTCTATAAGTGTAAATATATTTTTAAGCGTTGTAAGATATTTTTTATTTACAAACAGTACATTTTTACTGAACTTAAGTGTAATTCAATTCGATTGGAATTTTTTTAATGTTCGAAGGGTATATCAATCTTAACACAATAGTGCAAACTTCTAATTTTACCAATCAACATTTAACCCAATACTAATTTTTATAAATGTCACATTTTTGCACTTTTTCTATTGTTAACTATCTTACTCTAACCAAATACAGTATAAACAGTTATTACTCACATCTATCTTGACCTTTACGTGTAACCTGGAGGCACAAACTCGGTAGTTCCCAGGCAGGACCACGCGGTGGCGAAACGTGTATTTCGGTCCCGAACGTGCTCCTGTCAATAGCGCTCGCTGGCGCCGCCCCCCAAACTGGGTCTGTAAACTACAAAACACCACTTTCGGGGTTTCCACATGCCAGGAATGACTTTCTCGGAACACAAATCGGTGAATCAGGACACTGCAGTTGAGGGAAAAATTTGGTGAGGTATAGGAAATAGGATTTAATTAATGTATAAAACGAAATTATTAAAATATCAACAGGCAAATCGTAAAAAGTCAGAGGAAATTAACAAGAGGAATTTAAAGTCCAAAATATGTCGCGTATGTAAGTCAAGGACTAAGAACAAATACACCAAAGAAGAATGGTTGTTTGATTATCAAGGGAGTAAAGTGCAAGATTTTCTCCCGAGGGGACAAGTTCAATAAGGATTTGATTCAATGAGGACAAGTTTTCTTAGGGAGACAAAACACTTTACTCCCGTAATACCCTTTCCCCCCCTGTGCGAATAAATAAATACACAATGTATTTGTATTGGTAACGAAAGGCGATTGTAGCAATTATGGAGGCACAGTTATTCCTGGTAGGAGACAAAGTTTGACTTTAAGGTACTAACTAATTGTTTGCAGATATGTTCGGCTTTTGATTTGACAAGTGTATTCTAGTATTGCAATTTTAGATTTTTAAGATCTGCTTGATGTTTAGTTGTAAAAAGGTCTGCTTTGTTTACTTAAAACCAAATGCTAGATAAAATCATAATTTTGTGGATCCAAAAGCCTATTTTCTAAAAAGGTATTTTGTACTATAGTAAAGAAGGATTTTTCTTAGGGGCTATTAGCCCCTTCAAGCCTCTAGTTTGTCTCTAATCTATATAATTAATACGCCAACACGAAATTTGTCTTATGAACTCCTCCGTCATTTCTTAACCGATTTTGATCATTGACGGCTCATTGGAAAGAGCGTGACGCGTAGATTTGCAAACTGGCCATACATTTTTGAAAAAGTCCCTTGGGCTCTGCCCCATTGGCTTTTCAATTCCCCATGTTATCCTTATGAAGAACATAATTGTTTACATTTTGATCAGCTGGATAATTTAATTGCTGTTATTTTTTAGTTTTTGTAAACATAACCCTCAAGACGGATCGAGTTAGCATGATTGTGTTTTAAATTTGTCGCCATTTGAATTATCGCTCTGCTAGAGTAGCGCTCGATTCCGTGCGCTCGGATCCACTAGTTAGGATATAAAAAGAAAACTCATGTGGAGAATTCATTGAATACCGATAAAATTAATCCGACATTGGTTTGATAAAACCAATGTCGGTGCATTATAAAGATATAAACCGATGTTGAAAGTTGAAAGCATTTAGTCAACGTCAAACAACGTCGAGTTAATTCCAAGGTGATAACAATGATTAATGATGCGTCAAGTTAACGTATGCATATTAAACTGAAAACAAATCAATCAAAGTGCTATTTATTGTACATTACACAAGGATATACTAGGATCGTTCAACACTACTTTGTTTGAATCGTTAAGCAATTTGGATGAGAATGATAACATAAGAAATTCTACAATGGCAACTAAACTGTATGTGCTATATTCCAACCCCTTTCCAAAGGAACCTTGAAGGTAAATCCTCGAAATTAAGAAATTAAAATTGTATATATGAAGATAAAATGTGGCCTGCCATCATCTCGGGTTTAAACATGTAAAATAAATATAAATAAATAAACAAATAAATTTATGTATATATAATATGTTATTTTACATGTTTAAGTTATTTTTAAATGTATTTCATGTATTTTGAAAGTTAAAGTGAACATTTACATCTTATACTGTATTATAAATGCACATATATATATGTATAAAAATACTGCACAAATTACCAGTTTTTACCCAAAAATATTGCTATTTATAATTAGCGATTAAAGTGATACTAAAAATCACGATAAAAACTACCCTCTTACCTCATCTCTTTTGGTTATTGTTATTTCCCTAAGGCCTGCAACAGTCCCAAAGAGACTATTGATTGTTTTGTTTAATCTAATAACCGCCTAGCCACTTACACTTTAAATTTATGAAGTATTTTTACGTATTTTTTAAGTAAGTTTTATTTTTTTAAGTATTTTTTTTTATTTAAGTAAGTATTATCAAGTATTTTTTCATTTTTTGTTTATTAACAATACATGAGAAAAGTTACAATAATTATTTATCCAACCTTTTTTTACCCCCTGCATTTGAACTCTCTCTCTATATACAAAAGATCTTAGAAATTCTAAACCATTAAATTAATCAAAGTATGCTATGAATTTTATAGAGAAGGTTAATGTTTTGGAATTTTAACTTGTTGTTTTGACAATACATTGAATTGTCTTCTTACATTATTTTGCTTTTCTTATTACTCTTTTCGAATCAATCATGCTTGTTTTGCCTATGACTGTGGTCATTCTGCCTTTCGAGCGTATTCTCCAGTCATTCACTTCCCAACAGACCGTATTTACCCGACATAAATTTTCCAACAGAGCAGATTCTCCAGTTATGCACCTCCTCACATAGCGTATTATTCAGTCATATAAGTCGCAACAGAGCGTATTCTCCAGATATAAATTTCTCAACGAAGCGTATTCTCCAGTCATACATACAATATCCAATGGAGAGTATTCTCCACTCTCCAGTCATACACCACTCAACAGAGCGTATTCTCCGTTCTTACAACAGAGCGTATTCTCCATTCATACAACAGAGCGCATTCTCCATTCTTAAAACAAAGCGCATTCTCCAGTCATACTACACAGCGTATTCCCCAGTCATACTACACAGCGTATTCTCCAGTCATATACACAGCGTATTCTCCAGTCATACAACACAATGCATTCCCCAGTCATACAGCAGAGCGCATTCTCCACTCATATACTTCCCAACAGAGCGTATTTTGCAGTGACTCGAACATTCTGCGAATCCTCGTCATTTCGGCATAAAACCCACCTAAATCCCAACAGTAACAGTTTATCCAGCATAGCCACCTGGCAGACTGGTCCAGGACAATGGCCCGGGAGCGGGGGGCGCCAGGACACACGAGCCCCCGGGTCAGCTGCCCCCAGGCGCCGCCGCCCCAGCTGCCGTCTGCCGGGTAATTGCTTATCACCTACCCGCCCCCACCGCCCCCGCCCACCCCCACCGCCCCCGGAGGGGGGGAGTACAAAGCCTCCTGGGGGTGACGGGGTCTGAAGTTGACAGGTAGGGGAGGGGTCGGGCAGTGACAGTGATGGGAAGTTATGGTTGTCAACAAATAAATAAGGAGGGGGGGTAGATCACGTTCATACGAATAGTTTTTTCCTCGGGGTGTTTGGATTATCAAAATTTTGAGCCAAGAAAGTTTTATGTAAAGATTCACATTCCAGAAAAAACGATTTGGTATTTACAATAAATCACAAAAAATAAGTCATTAATATCTATCTATCTATACCTTCTATATAATATCATAATTTACATTAAATACTGTAATAATATACAAATATTACAGTATTCTTTCTTTAATTACCCTTTAATTTGTAACTATACTAGTCTTAATTATTTATATATTATAATTTAATTATTCATAATATATTTTAATAGACTGCATTCAGGAAATTTACGTATTTGATTACTACAATAGTAATGGTAATAATGTTTATCTTCGATCTCACCACTATTAAATTTGCAGTAAACTAATTTAATCACGTTTTACTGTATTTATAAATAATCATAGATGAACGGTTTTTATTATATATTATCGTTTATTATTACAAACATTGCCAACGAAAAAATAAATAGCATAGGCCTACCTTATTTAGGTTTTACAATACAATAAGTGAATATATAGTTATAATTTTTAAAAAGTTGAATATAGACTCTATTTAGAAACCAATTGTACTTTATAAGATTGACTAAACTTTTTCCTGAAAAAAGTTTAGTCAATCTGAAAAACTTTTGTTGATATACAGGCCGTTTCAAAATTAAAGAGCGTATTTTATAAGTGCAATTCTTGAAACCTATTAAACAATCAAATATTTACCAGAAAACAAGAAATAACGAAAAACACCTACCATTCAAAAAGTACTGGTATCTAAAAACGTATTTTTTGTTTTCACCATAACGTGTGGTGATGATTCAAATCTATAATGGTTGTTCTGGAAGTTGTTTATGGTAACTATGTTATGTTAGTATACGGTGGATTTATACCTAAACCTGGATATCCAAAAGAAATTCTAACCAGAGCCAATTCGTTCAAAATGCTCCCCCCAATTTGTAAACAAAAGTTACACAAATTTGCACGTTGGATTCGGGGGGTTTTAGAAGGGTGAAATAATAATTTTTATAATTTTTTTTTAAATTTTTCTAAAACAGTGCATTTAAAACATATTATTTTCTGCAAAAAGTAACTTGCATTTAATTTAGAATAAAACGAACCATATTTTTTCTACATAACGTAAACTACAGTTCTTGAGAAAACGAGGGGAAAATATAATTTCATTATTTATTTGTAATAGCCAAATGCCCAAAAATATTCCACTCTCAATAATATAGACAAAAATATAATTTAAATACCCCCCGTTACAGCAGACCTGCATACTCAGCGAATTTCCAATGCAAAACAACATATTTCAATCCAACGTAGCAAGATTTGACATGTTTCGGTAAGCTCCATAAGAATAACATGGAGAATGAGTATGCAGGTTTGCTGCTACAGGAATATTAAAACTGGGTGGTTTTAATTCAATATTTAGTAGATCTGAACTAGAAGAAGCTATTTACCAAGCTATTTTTAACAAGATACGTTGAGAAATAACCGAGATATAGAATTTTACTTATTTCCCATAAGGTTAACATTGGGACAACGTACTGTGTTTACCACTTTCAATATCTCGGTAACCAATGGACATAGAGCAGTGTTTCAAAATACTAAATTGTTTGTTTTTTTGAGCTGAATTCAATGGTGCCCACAAAAATTCGATAAATTTTATTTTTCTATGTGAAAAACTCAAAAAACCCATTTTTGGGGTGTTTATCCCCCTTTACCCCCCCTTTCGGTGGTCCGATCGGGCTGGTTCACGAACTCGTCCAATTGATTACCACTTTACATGTTTGTACCAAATTTCATAAAGATCGGTCCATTTTTGCGGCCGCTATCGTGCTAACAGACACACACATATATATATATATATATATATATATATATATATATATATATATATATATATATAAATTCGAACGAATAGTGTTTTTTGCTTCTGGGGGCCCCAAAACGAAAAGTTATAGTGGTCCCGAGCTTAGGTCTTACCATGAGACCTACGGTAATAGCTTCTTCCCAATAGGGGAAATTCGCTAAAACTCGTTGAATTCCGATATTTTTTGCAAATATAATTTTACATCCCACGATGTAATACTCCAATAAAAAATTAGTAGAGTAATAGCTCTAAACGTTAAATATTTTGGCCGGAATATAACTAGCAATTAATTGTCCTTAATCATTAATAATTTCATTCTTAATCATTCTTTTTGAGAGAGGTACCTCATAGAGGACGTTACCCTGAATATGAGTGAAGGATGAGTGTGATGATCGTGATGATAGTGGCGCGATCTTGTAGCCTTGCTATTGACTAAGGTTGGCACGTTCCTTAGACAGGACTGTTAATTAAAAGCCAAACAACCAATGACTATTAATCATTTGACTATTTGAGTGGAAACAAATGTAGCCTTGTTTTGCTTGAATGTCCATGAATGGCGTTACTGTTCCGAAATTTCAGCCCTTTACTGTACTTTAGTGGCGCCCTTTTTTAAAATTCTGAGACTTGATGACAAATCTATATAACAATCCCTTTAATTTGACACCTCAAACGTTAAAATCCGTCCAGCCGTTATTGCGGTTGGACTGTGAAAAGAAAACCGCTTGCGTATTAATATATAGATGATGATGATATTATTAAGGTAACCCCAGTGTAAACTATAAAATCTAAAACTACTAAAATAAAAAACTAAACATTTTTTTTTAAATAAAACCTGTTAGTTTTAGTTTCGAATATCATTGATTTAACTAATCCTTGGACCATTGGGATGCCATTCCACCAGTGTGCCAGCTAGTTAAATATTTTATTCGAGTAAGGTTCGATTCAGCCATAATATCAAAGGGAGCTAGGAAAATAAAAAAGCATATATACATACAGACACCTCCCGAGATGTTATCATTTCTGACACGAACGTTGCAGTAGCACTTACATCTACCTAAAGCAAATAAACCTTTGCATGAGTTGTAGGAATCGGAGTATCGGAAGGCAAACAACAACAGCTCGGCGACCGGCCGCGCCGATGGCGGGATCAAGGCTCGCGGACACGGCGCAACAATGGCTGACATTCGTGGCGAGACTGTCAGCCGACTGACAAGTTGGTGGGTAAAATACTGTAAACGCTAATTGTTCAACGGGGTGATGATTAATGGCCAATAATAATTTACATGTTCCGATTTTAAAAATAGAATAATACGGCAATACTACTACTAGCCCATAATAAAACTTGTAAAACTTTATTAATCCAATACTAAAAAATCCCAAAGATATTTCGTTTAAATCTAGTAGGTATATCTACCATAAATAAATTTAATTTATATCTTAAATTTTGTTTGTTATGAGAAAATATGGCAGAAGCACAAGATAGACGACATGTGCTGCAAATGCTCATATGTATACTTGCGTTATACTTGCGTTTGATGCTGACAGTTCTTTGATTAAGTACGCCATAATTCGTGAACCAAATTATAAAGCCATGTTGATTAAAAGAAACACAACATAAAAATTAAAATTTGCATCTACGTTGACCATATTATAAAAATAATGGTCCCCTATATAAAAGTAATGACTCAAAACAAAAATCCCGTAAATTATAATTTACGGGATTTTTGTTTTGAATACGAATAGTCTTTTTAGATTTGGAAAGAATATTTTGTCTTGCGACAAACTCATCAAATCGATTTATTTTTAAATTAAACGTATATGTCTAACATAGCCTATTACACAAAGGAAAATTAATTTTGAAAATAGAGTAAATACATATACATATACGTAATGTAATAAAAAAAAATAATAAATAGCAACAAACCATTGCCAACTGAGGAGAGGTAACAACCTAAAACCAGCCGTATAGGTTAGGATGAATTTTGTTTTTAATTTGTTATTTTCCACTATTATTAATTTTAGTGTCTGGATTTGTGTGGGTTTTTATAGTAGTGTTAAAATTATAATGTATTTTGAATGTATTTTTATTACTTTTGTCTTTGGTTTAATTATTTGAAATCGCAACTTTAATGTATACAAAACTACGAAACTATTTCCAATTAGATATGTATGTATCCTTGTCATGCGATTTCCTATTAACTTTCAACACCTGACAGCTTAACAATTTCAATGACCGTAATGCTTTTTCATTTATATTTTCATTCAAAATGATTAACAACATGATTTTTATTTTTAATAATTCGAGTTTTCACAGGATTTTTCTTTAAAAAATTATAAAGCAATTAAATGTACACCCAAAAAATTGGCATTTGGGGCAAGCCGGCAGCAATTAGTTGAAGTTTAGTCTCGGGCAAACTGCCCAAAAATTCTTTATTGTTTCTTTGCTATAATTTCTTTAAACAATAGCTATCTCTTAATTGTTTCACGTTTCTCTTATTATATCATAAATCTTTCATTAATAATAACTATGTTTATGTTTTACTAATAACTACTAGATGTTACTCGTGGCTTCGCCCACATTCAAAAGGAAAGTAAGATATTTTCGTAATAAGATTCTAGTATTTCTATCGGTTAAATAACAGCTACATAATTTTGAGTGAAAGGGCGTAGTTTTTCCTTATTAATAATAATAATAATAACCATAATAATCTTTATTGTGACAGCAAGATACCATAGGTACATTTCACATACGTCATAAAAAATAAATAATGTCAACTGAGAAATAAATTAATTTTCAAGGATTCATAAACATGTATTTAAGGGTATCATAAAAACGTTATAGTGACACCAAGTAAAATTTGATGCTCTGATAAGCATTAAATGAGAAAGCTAAAAGAAGGAATAAATATACTGGACTTTATACTGAAATATACTATACAGTAACATAAAAGAAAAGATTTATAGTAATGGACTATTAAATTATCATTATGACTGTGCGAGGAGGAATGCATGACATATATGATAAAAATAATAGTAAAATACTTCGACGATAAATATTACAACTCCAGACACTCTCCGGTAGCCCATGGGTGTTGTCCGGGGTTCCCAGTGCTCCAGACTGTACTGTACCGGCTGCTCCCGTGGGTGCGGCTGGATACTGCACTGTCACGCCGGACCCCGGTGGGAGTCTCCAGACTGTACTGTACCGGCTGCTCCCGTGGGTGCGGCTGGATATTGCACTGTCACGCCGGACCCCGGTGGGAGTCTCCAGACTGTACTGTACCGGCTGCTCCCGTGGGTGCGGCTGGATACTGCACTGTCACGCCGGACCCCGGTGGGAGTCTCCAGACTGTACTGTACCGGCTGCTCCCGTGGGTGCGGCTGGATATTGCACTGTCACGCCGGACCCCGGTGGGAGTCTCCAGACTGTACTGTACCGGCTGCTCCCGTGGGTGCGGCTGGATATTGCACTGTCACGCCGGACCCCGGTGGGAGTCTCCAGACTGTACTGTACCGGCTGCTCCCGTGGGTGCGGCTGGATATTGCACTGTCACGTCGGACCCCGGTGGGAGTCTCCAGACTGTACTGTACCGGCTGCTCCCGTGGGTGCGGCTGGATACTGCACTGTCACGCCGGACCCCGGTGGGAGTCTCCAGACTGTACTGTACCGGCTGCTCCCGTGGGTGCGGCTGGATATTGCACTGTCACGTCGGACCCCGGTGGGAGTCTCCAGACTGTACTGTACCGGCCCCTCCCGTGGGTGCGGCTGGATATTGCACTGTCACGCCGGACCCCGGTGGGAGTCTCCAGACTGTACTGTACCGGCTGCTCCCGTGGGTGCGGCTGGATATTGCACTGTCACGCCGGACCCCGGTGGGAGTCTCCAGGCTGTACTGTACCGGCTGCTCCCGTGGGTGCGGCTGGATACTGCACTGTCACGCCGGACCCCGGTGGGAGTCTCCAGACTGTACTGTACCGGCTGCTCCCGTGGGTGCGGCTGGATACTGCACTCTCACGCCGGACCCCGGTGGGAGTCTCCAGACTGTACTGTACCGGCTGCTCCCGTCGGTGCGGCTGGATACTGAAACTGTCACGCCGGACCCCGGTGGGAGTCTCCAGACTGTACCGGTACCGGCTGCTCCCGTGGGTGCGGCTGGATACTGCACTGTCACGCCGGACCCCGGTGGGAGTCTCCAGACTGTACTGTTACGGCTGCTCCCGTGGGTGCGGCTGGATACTGCACTGTCACGCCGGACCCCGGTGGGAGTCTCCAGACTGTACTGTACCGGCTGCTTCCGTGGGTGCGGCAGGTTACTGCATTGTCATGCCGGACCCCGGTGGGAGTCTCCAGACTGTACCTTACCGGCTCCTCCCGTGGGTGCGGCTGGATACTGCACTGTCACGTCGGACCCCGGTGGGAGTCTCCAGACTATACCTGTACCAGCTGCTCCCGTGGGTGCGGCTGGGTACTGCACTGTCACGCCGGACCCCGGTGGGAGTCTCCAGACTGTACGTTACCGGCTGCTCCCGTGGGTGCGGCTGGATACTGCACTGTCACGCCGGACCCCGGTATGAGTCTCCAGACTGTACCTTACCGGCTGCTCCCGTTGGTGCGGCTGGATACTGCACTGTCACGTCGGACCCCGGTGGGAGTCTCCAGACTGTACCTGTACCGGCTGCTCCCGTGGGTGCGGCTGGATATTGCACTGTCACGCCGGACCCCGGTGGGAGTCTCCAGGCTGTACTGTACCGGCTGCTCCCGTGGGTGCGGCTGGATACTGCACTGTCACGTCGGACCCCGGTGGGAGTCTCCAGACTGTACTGTACCGGCTGCTCCCGTGGGTGCGGCTGGATACTGCACTGTCACGCCGGACCCCGGTGGGAGTCTCCAGACTGTACTGTACCGGCTGCTCCCGTGGGTGCGGCTGGATATTGCACTGTCACGTCGGACCCCGGTGGGAGTCTCCAGACTGTACTGTACCGGCCCCTCCCGTGGGTGCGGCTGGATATTGCACTGTCACGCCGGACCCCGGTGGGAGTCTCCAGACTGTACTGTACCGGCTGCTCCCGTGGGTGCGGCTGGATATTGCACTGTCACGCCGGACCCCGGTGGGAGTCTCCAGGCTGTACTGTACCGGCTGCTCCCGTGGGTGCGGCTGGATACTGCACTGTCACGCCGGACCCCGGTGGGAGTCTCCAGACTGTACTGTACCGGCTGCTCCCGTGGGTGCGGCTGGATACTGCACTCTCACGCCGGACCCCGGTGGGAGTCTCCAGACTGTACTGTACCGGCTGCTCCCGTCGGTGCGGCTGGATACTGAAACTGTCACGCCGGACCCCGGTGAGAGTCTCCAGACTGTACCGGTACCGGCTGCTCCCGTGGGTGCGGCTGGATACTGCACTGTCACGCCGGACCCCGGTGGGAGTCTCCAGACTGTACTGTTACGGCTGCTCCCGTGGGTGCGGCTGGATACTGCACTGTCACGCCGGACCCCGGTGGGAGTCTCCAGACTGTACTGTACCGGCTGCTCCCGTGGGTGCGGCAGGTTACTGCATTGTCATGCCGGACCCCGGTGGGAGTCTCCAGACTGTACCTTACCGGCTCCTCCCGTGGGTGCGGCTGGATACTGCACTGTCACGTCGGACCCCGGTGGGAGTCTCCAGACTATACCTGTACCAGCTGCTCCCGTGGGTGCGGCTGGGTACTGCACTGTCACGCCGGACCCCGGTGGGAGTCTCCAGACTGTACGTTACCGGCTGCTCCCGTGGGTGCGGCTGGATACTGCACTGTCACGCCGGACCCCGGTATGAGTCTCCAGACTGTACCTTACCGGCTGCTCCCGTTGGTGCGGCTGGATACTGCACTGTCACGTCGGACCCCGGTGGGAGTCTCCAGACTGTACCTGTACCGGCTGCTCCCGTGGGTGCGGCTGGATACTGCACTGTCACGCCGGACCCCGGTGGGAGTCTCCAGACTGTACTGTTACGGCTGCTCCCGTGGGTGCGGCTGGATACTGCATTGTCACGCCGGACCCCGGTGGGAGTCTCCAGACTGTACTGTACCGGCTGCTCCCGTGGGTGCGGCTGGATACTGCACTGTCACGCCGGACCCCGGTGGGAGTCTCCAGACTGTACTGTACCGGCTGCTCCCGTGGGTGCGGCTGGATACTGCACTGTCACACCGGACCCCGGTGGGAGTCTCCAGACTGTAATGTACCGGCTGCTCCCGTGGGTGCGGCTGGATACTGCACTGTCACGCCGGACCCCGGTGGGAGTCTCCAGACTGTACTGTACCGGCTGCTCCCGTGGGTGCGGCTGGATACTGCACTGTCACGCCGGACCCCGGAGGGAGTCTCCAGACTGTAATGTACCGGCTGCTCCCGTGGGTGCGGCTGGATACTGCACTGTCACGCCGGACCCCGGTGGGAGTCTCCAGACTGTACTGTACCGGCTGCTCCCGTGGGTGCGGCTGGATACTGCACTGTCCCGTCGAATCCCCAGGTACCACCATCCTCTTGAACTCGCTTGCTTTAAAATTTATATGCCTTTTCTAAATGCATTCAATTAAATAAATTAAGGAAATGAAGGTTTATATAATTAGATGCATTGGCGGTTTCCCTCTCGATTTCACATTTAAACTCAGCTTACTGGTCGATAAGGCCACCCAGGTTCAATATTATACAAGGTGTGCAAATACGTAATAAAACTGTTTGAGACGCAGCCGAATTTCATCAACATTTAGAGATCAAGTCGACAAAGAGCGATCAAGCCCCGAACAGAACGCGGACGCGATTCCCAACCAGTGACATCACGGACCAATCAGACCTCACACTTAGCATGAGAACTGCGGGCAACATTGTTAAACGCCAATCACCGACCTATTACCATACACACAGTCGTCTGATCACTCGTATCAGCCGCTACCGCGCAGTCTGCGTCTGCATACAGTCGCACATTCTGTTTACAACTCATTGTGCGCTGATGAGGGAGTGCGACGGGCATTAGAGTACACACGAAGGTCGCGGGTCGTGGATCGTGCCAAGTCGCTGGCGCCGGCACCGCGAGCCGAGCACGACGGCTTTGTCATGGTAAAGCGCACATCGACATACATTAGCTGTAATAGGCAGGGATCAGAGACACGTCAGCGACGTCTGCGTCTGCCAGACTCTTCCGGGACTGCGGCGACCCGAGGAGGCGAACAGTCTGACAATGTTGCTTGTGTGCAAATTTCGTACAGAGAATTTAATGTTTTAATTTTGTTATAGGGGTCTAAAAAAGTGTTTTCCACTCGGGTGTCATGCACGCAAGCGGTACGTTCTCCGGCTGTCACTTCATCAATATGGCGGATAAGTAATTTTGAAATGCGTTTTAGCGAATTTCCCCTATAGGGAAGAAGCTGTTACCGTAGGTCTCATGGTAAGACCTAAGCCTAAAACCATCATAACTTTTCTTTTTGAGGTCCTCAGATGCCAAAAACACCATTCGTTCACTTTCATAAATATATATATATATATATATATATATGTGTGTCTTTAAGCACGATAACTTGCGCAAAAATGGTCCAATCGGAATGAAATTTGGCATAGACGTGTAAAGTAGTAATTATTCGGACGAGTTCGTAAACCAGCCCGATCGGACCACCGGAAGGGGGGGTAAAGGGGGGTAAACCCCCCAAAAATGGTTTTTTTGAGATTTTTACATAGAAAAATAAAATTTTTCAAATTCTTATTGGCACCATTGAATTCAGCCCAAAAAAACAAACAATTTTGTATTTTGAATCATGGCTCTATGTCCATTGGTTGCCGAGATATTGAAAGTGGTAAACACAGTACGTTGTCCCAATGTTAACCTTATGGCAAATAAGTAAAATTCTATATCTCGCTTATTTCTCAACATATCTTGATAAAACTTGGTAAATGGCTTCTTCTAGTTCAGATCTACTAAATATTGAATTAAAACCACCCAGTTTTAATATACCTGTAGCAGCAAACCTCCATACTCATTTCCCATGTTATTCTTATGGAGCTTACAAAAACATGTCAAATCTCGCTATGTTGGATCGAAATATGTTGTTTTGCACTTGAAATTCGCTGAATATGCAGGTCTGCTGCAACGGGGGTATTTTAATACTATATTCAAGGTATAACATCCAAGCATTAAGGTTCTTCGTCTAAGCTATTTTTGTCATGTAGAGTGTACTGTAATTAATGCGTCACTTAATTCTGAAGATAGCGAGATCGAAACTGTATAAATAAAGACCTCAGAAAATTTCATGGATCGTTATTCCAGATAGGATGGATACGAGTGCTAAACGCGCGTCACTATACTTAATTTTGTTATTTGATTCAAATAAAGCGAGCACGTTATCTATTCAGATGCCCATATCTACATAAAACAGAATAGGAAAATTACATTGTGATATAGTTTGAAAGGCGAAAAATACATGCATGCTAAAATCGGACTTGATGATTACAGACCATTAAAGATTTCATAAGGAAATCTCGGGTATTACAAACATTTATGAACTACATGAACTACCATGAAGGGTTTGGTAGAAAACTATTAAACGTGTTTCGCTTGATAATGATGTTTATGCTATGAAATAATAAATAACCTTGAATTCAAATTAATAAAAATAATTATAATACGACTTGCAAAATTATCCAACATTCTTGATTTATGGCAATTCAGCATCATTAATTTGATATATGATCAATATATCATAGTAATTTAATATTTATAAAAAACACTCTAAGGAATTGCTCTGATCGTAAAACTAAGTGCGTTTTGTAATTCGCTTGTTTCCATTCTTCGTATCGCAATAAAAATGTTCTATTTATTTTACCCACCAACTTGTCAGCTGGCCGACAGTCTCGCCACGAATGTCAGCCATTGTTGCGCCGTGTCCGCGAGCCTTGATCCCGCCATCGGCGCGGCGCGGCGGGTCGCCGGGCTCTGTTGTTGTTTGCCTTCCGATACTCCGATTCCCACAACTCATGCTAAGGTTTATTTGCTTTAGGTAGATGTAAGTGCTACTGCAACGTTCGTGTCAGAAATGATAACATCTCGGGAGGTGTCTGTATGTCTATGTTTTATTATTTTTCTTACCACTGCATGGAAATGATCACATTGCTACTCCTGTGAACAGTACGCAAAACGGTTCATTTCCGCTTTCGTTTCATTCTCTCTCCCAAAGCGAGCGGGAATGTACATTCGCGCTCGTTAAATCAGGGTTACTTATTAGTTTAAGGTGGCACATAATAGAGATAACTATGACGTCAATCTCCAAAGACCAGTTTCTATTGGTCAGAAATCCCATGGGACCCGCCGTATTCTAAATTCTAGTTGCCTTGCTCTAAATAGTTGATTTCACAGTCGGCGTTTCTATACACTAACTTCCGGTTCGTTCCAGTAGAATAAGCAAACATAACCCAATGAACTTTTGAGTACAGGTTAGTTAATAAGTTTTAAACTGTTTAAATAATGGTGGTAGGAAAAATATTGTGTGTATTACAGCACCAATAGTCATTGCCGCTCTCGAAAGTTTGGCCGCAATCAGCTAACCCTTCGTGAGGCCATCTACAATCCTCGAGCGGCAATGACGTACTTTGCGCTCTTAATACACAAATAGCTATTCCTTGCTCCCCTCCCTTCAATATTATGGCTGAATCGAACCTTATTCTAATAAAATATTTAACTGGTACACTGGTGGAAGGCATCCCGATAGTCCAAGGATTAATTAAATTAATGCTATTCGAAACTAAAACTAACAGGTTTTATTAAAAAAATGTTCAGACAAGGAAACCTTTGGTATGGCGGCATGCTTCGAAAACATCCAGACTTAGCATTGCGGTAATTCATGCCCGCTGCCCACGAACGTCAAAAGCCAAAAGGGAATTATTGTAAACAGTATAACGTAATATTATGGCAAATTTAATGATTTAGGGCTGTATCCTCCACCCCAGTTTCAACTGAAAGCTGCTTCAAACAAAAATCTTACCATTTTTTCACATTGAACATTATTTGGATTAGTTTTAAGTTGGAGAAACCGCCCCATAATGTAGTAGAATATGTTGATTGATTTACAAAATTGTTTTAGTTGTATGATATGAGAAAACGTCATTATTTTTGGCCGGACTAGGCCACGTCATTAAATTCGACTTTGCAATAACTAACAGGGATAAACTAAGCTAAGGAGTTACCAAGCTTGTTATACATTAATAGACATACAGTCGACTCTCGCTAACTCGAAATACCACGGGACTGGGATTTTTCTTCGTGTTACATATAGTTCGTCGTAAGCATAGTTCGAGTTATAGAGGTAAACCAAATTAAAATTCGTGATACAGAGGTAAAGAAGATTATGTAGTTTATTCACTACATCTTCGACAAATCTAAGCTTTTAACTTATTTTAATATTGTATACCAATGAAAAATACAGTATTTATAATATATAACCTGTAAAACACAAAGCGGATAAGATCGCATTAATTCTGATTAAAAATTCCATAATATTCCTTTGCTTAAACATGTAAAAACAATTACAGTATCGATCATAAGTTTTATATTAAAACAATAATATAAAGAACTTTTACTGTATCCCCTACAGCTGCAAAAATTAACTTTTAACTTTTACTAATTCCACTGATTAAAAAGTCTGTAATCTCCCTCTTTGTAATAAAGAAATATTTACTGTATCCCCTACAGCTAAAAAAATAAACTTGCAACTTTGAATATTACTGTATTAATAAATAACACTTACAGTTCGGTGTAGTACATGACCAGAAACGTGTAAAATAGAGTAAACAATTCACACCGACAAGTTGCATCCTGAACGACGGGATTTCATATTATAGAGGTCCATTCTTAAAACCTCGTGGTATAGAGGTAAACTTTGAGTTATAGAGGTAAAGTGCGAATCGAATTCGTCTTATCTACTGAACTTCGTGTTATAGAGGCAAATTTTGTGTCCGTTCGAGTTATAGAGGTAAAATATAACCAGAAAATTAGTTCGTGTTATGTATAGTAATTTCTTCGTGTTAGACAGGTTTTTCCAAGTGGATTAAAAATAATTCGTGATGTCGAAGAATTCGTGATATCAAGGTTCGTGTTAGCGAGAGTCGACTGTAATAGCTGATACATGATGGGAGTGTGGGTTGGTAATACATATTTTTCTTAATTTATCAATGACGATTTTATTAAGCTTAAAAAGTCTCGATTGCAAAGTTATCGACTAACACGTTTTTACTTGAAATACAACGATTGTTACTAGAGATCAATTTTCAAAGTGACAAATAGGGGTAGCTAATTTTATAAAATCCCCGCATAAACCAATGCGTTTCTAAATACATTTCATATAGTACATATTTTCCATGAAACACATAATATAACCAAACTGGGGGCCCAAAAACAAAAGAGAAAGACTCAGTCCTTGACTAATTATTTTACTTCATTTCTGGCTTATGGCATGGATTTTAGTAATTAGAATTTTATTGAGATAATGACTATTTTATTAAGATTTCATGTTTTTTTTAAGAATAATTATTGAATCAGAGGAAAGTAAAACTTCAGTCATCAAATCAATTTATCCTGTACACCCCTTACCACAGTTCTCTCCCTCCCTCCATGAATTCCTTACTCTCTACTTCCGACCTTCTTTCCACTTTTCCCTCCTTTTCTCCTTCATTCTCTTCTTACCATATCTCCTCCCTTCTTTCTTACCATTTGGAACTTTTTCCCTCCTTCCCTCTCTTCCTATTATTATCACTAAAATGTAATATATATTTTACCCATTATCCACCAATAAAAACAAAATTTGAATATAATGTGTCCATTTATACTCCAGTTGCCAAGTCCGGTGACAGGATTTTCGAGCCCCTGTGCAATTGAGAAACCCGCCTTTTTTTACTCATCTCGATTCTGGGCCCCATTTTTACTAATCTCGCGTGGATCCGGGCCTCCTGTGAGTCCAGGCCCCTGTGAGTCCAGGCCCCTGTGCATTTGCCCCCCCCCCCGTCACCGGCCCTGCCGGTTGCATGTCAGTTAGTACATTGGGTGGTAGAAACTTAATGTACTTTTTTCTTCCCTTTCTATCAGAACATTTTGATCTCTTAATCTTATTTAAGCAAGTAAACTTTATTTTTCCATATATATGTAAAATGGAACACATTTGAGTGTGATATCCCTAATCTTCTCTAAGTAGTCCTGATTTCAATCAAATTCTATATTTTCACTCCATGCCCCAATTAACTGTGGCTTAATGTTTCTACATCAAATCTTTACTCTACGAAAAATAGCATGTGATAATAGCTACATGTGATGCTAACTTTTTTTTACATTTGGTTGTTATAATATCACCAAAACAGCAACTCATAAGGCTAATGTTAATGGTTTTGAAATTTTAAAATGAATTTTCTACATTTCTAAAAGACTAATATAAATTTCAATGGGATTCTGCACATCTACAGGAAAATACAATTTTATCGGTGTGCTTAGATTTTTGCTACGTTGCACACAGGCTGAGAAAAAAGGAGTACGAAAACCTTATGGAAAAAATGCTTGTCTATTAATATCTATATTATTAATTCTGTAAGCGATTTTTTTCAATCAAAATTGTGAGAGTTTGACAGCTCGCTGGATGATGGGAGAGGGCTCAAATTAAAGGTCTTGGTTCCAGGGGGTCGGGAAAAATATCAGATTATGTCCAAATCTACCAGAAAATGAGAAACAACGAAAAGTATCTTCCATTTAAAATGCATTGGGATTGAAAAACGTCTGCTTTGTTTACATTAAACATGTGGTGCTAATGCTTGATTCAAAGCCATATGCTAGATGTGACAAGTGGGATTTTTTTCAAAATGCAGCTAACTATGCACGTCCAATGTACTATAAGCAAAAATATTTTAAATTTAAGATTTTACGATTTTATATTAACTAAGGGTTTGAGTTTTTTCATAATTTAAAATTATAAAAAGTTAAGTACGTTTTTTAGTTTATGTTATAACGATGCAGATTTAGTACCAAGTGATTTATATAATATATAATTACGTAAGGACAATTTTTTTGCCGAAATTGTGGGCGTTTGGAAGGTCGCAGGATGATGGGAGGGGGCTGAAATTGAAGGTCTCCATCCCAGGGACTCGGGGAAAATACTGAAATTGCTTTAAGCTTGCTATAAAATGAGAAATAACGTAAAATAGCTGTCATTTAAAAACATTGGGATTTAAAAAGGTCTGATTTGTTTACTTAAAACCAAATGCTAGATATAATCATAATTTTGTGGACCTAAAAGCCTATTTTCTAAAAAGGTAATTTGTACTATAGTAAAGAAGGATTTTGCTTAGGGGCTATTAGCCCCTTCAAGCCTCTAGTAAAGATTATATAGTTAACAGTTTCATATCCTAGAAGTGTCATTGATAAGGAGAATAACAGATGTTTTTCCCTGTTAATCTATATACTTAATACAATAAGGTTTTTTTCTGTTAGATCCCTTTTTCAGGCGTCCTACTGAACCGATTTTCACGATTGAGGTGTCATTTTAAAGCTTATAATGTAGCGCACCTGCGACAGACAGTTAAAATAGGCATTTCTTTTTCGGCTTTGACCCCCAAGCCTTTGATTTATTTGTAGAGGGCGCTTTCAACGCTCAAGCGCTGAACAACTTGCGTTAAAACGGTTTTAAAATGTGATTTTAATTTAACAGCTGATTACCTTCAGATGGATTTGTAACCTATATAAGTCAGATTGCAAACAAAAATAAATAGTCTGCAACTAACTTTTAACAAGATTTTGATACATTTGATGAAATATAATTCTTAAATCAACATTAGTTTTTATCTAATTGAGGAGAGAGAGGCAAAGAGAAAACCGAGTCAATTAGATTAGGGAAATACATAATATACCTTCGGCGAGAACCGAGAACTGCCGAGAGACGAGGGACACTGCATCACCTACCTACTTGCAGCGACTTGCGATGATGTACGCAGTTCTAATGGTATGAATACGCGAAGAAAAACTTCCGGTAAACTACTGTTGTGCCAGAAGACAAAAAAGTACATAGTGTGATGAACAATGTGTGTGTTTTGTTCAGCTAAGCTTTTATTTATTTAGGTGAGACCTTTAAATTTCACTTGAAATGTTTACTTGATTAATAATGGCGAGTTTAAAAAGTTATCAAATTTCTACAAATCGTAGGTGAGTTTCTCACAAACGGAAATAATATTAAAATGCGCAATTTGCGCATGGGACCCCTAGTTTCTTAATAATACGTTAAACCTACTGCTACCTCTGTCTGACCTCCTCTCAAACCGAACTATTCCTTGACCCGATCCAGTCACTCTTGATAAAACTAAATTATTATTCTCATAAAGTTCGACCTTTTAACTGTTCATGACATAATGTTAAGTGCACTATTAAATTTATATATAGAATGGGAGTGTCTCACTTACACCCTTTGGATAGTGCAATACAGTATAAAATATTTCAAGATTTCCTTGTGATTTACAGGTATCCTTTATCATTTTAGTGCTGTCTATGGGTGTAAATGATTTATATATAGGTGCGACTTAAGGCGGATCGTTGATTTACTTGAGTGTAAAAACGGGGAGACGGAAATATTCACGCGGAGGAGACCTTGTAAATTATCTTTTTAAATAATGAAGTAATTTACAAACCTTAACCTCCAACTACTTTGACTTTTCTGACACCCCCATTAAGTTCATATCGCACCCACGATTTTTCTTTTTGTATCGACTTTATCAGTCTTTTCTTGCGTACAAATCACACACTTATATGCCAAATCGCACACTGCAGACAATGTAAAATAAAATGTGCATCGTGCAATATCAAATTAACCAATAGCCCCATAACATAATTGGTCAAATGGTACCGAAGTACCGATACCAAATATATTTAAAACTTCTTTAATAATTTTCCTGATTGGATAAACGATTGAATTACCCAACAATCAAAGAAATCAATTTAAACTCTTTGAAAATAAGGATTCCCTGAAACGAAAACTACGTCCACGTCTAGCTACGGATAGGAGACGGCACAGAGAAGAATCAAACAGAGGTCGCTTTTAAATGGGCTTTCCGTTGCGCCCAAGTACTACAAAGTTAAATCCATTTAAATTACTACATTTAAGTTACTAGTTACTAATTACATCCCAGTTACTAGTTACAGTTGAGTTAAATCAGGAGAAGGCAGCAACGATACTGCTCTCTCGCGGCGTTAATGGTGAACTATATAAGTCCTCGACACCAGCGCTCGACACAGTCGACACCCGCTGAGCGCAACATTAGAAGATACCTCTGTTTCATTCTTCTCTGTGAAGACGGGATGCCGTGATAAGACGGCGCGATGTGTCAGCGTTGCCGTGATAAGAAGCTGCGGCGCCGTCCCTTGGCTTATCTTTACAACTGCACACGTCATCCTCCCAACCATAAGCTGATTAGGAAATAATCTCTGACATAAACTTGTTGTTATTATGCTTTTGAGTGTCAATGTTCTCTGTACAAAATGTATTTCATAAAATGAACTTTAGTTTGAATACCATAACGATGGCCAAGTCAAATGCATAATTATTATTAGAGTGTTAAAAGATTTGAATTAATACATTTAATTTAATTAAATTTATTAATTTAATCGTTTAATTTAATTTGTTAAGATTAACAAATAAGTATAATATAGTCAGTTTCGGCAATAGTTCTATTCATCATAATTTTTATTTTGGACTGCAGAACAATTACAGTATTTAGTTGAACAACGCCTCCACCTGTGCCTGGATTTAAAAAATTAAGTGTTTTCCTGGTAGAATTTAAGACCTCGCTGTTAAGCTAGGCTTAGTGAGGCTTATTGCAATTGTACTTTTGAGTTAATAAATAAAAATATAAAAAATTTATTCCATTATCTGAAAGTATCAATTTTACGATTTTACAAGGAATAAATCAGTGATAGTAATACTTTAAGTTTAAACTCCCAACATTTATTGCAAATATCATCAGTAATTAACTTGGCCATCAGGGATTTCGTTCATATACCAGAAACACTTTTGGACTATCAATGTTTAGGGCCTGTAGCATTTGCTATTAAATAATTAATAAAAATAACTGCTGTGGATGGAGAAGTCCTTCAAAATGTCTGTTAACGTCATCGATCATCTATTATGTTATTTTCAGGTCTTGTTAATATTAACAAATAACGTTAATTCTAAAATATTTAGGTAAATTATTAAATTAAAAAATAACCTAACTCTATAAATTAATTTTAAACATAAACTTTTAAAATATCTAATATTTGTGCTTAATTTTGTCAAATATCTTAAGCGGCCTCTGAGCTGTGATAATATTAAAATTCCCAGAGATGATGTACTTAAAACTACAGAAAACAAAGCGACATAATGCATCTTATGATAAACACAAATAAATAACACAATACATGACCAATGAAGTTAAAATAAGAACACACATTTTTAACCCTTCCATTTCCACGAGTGTCGTTTGGCAACAGGTTTTTCTTATCGATTTTAGTGGTCCCTGATGTGTTTACAGGTTTATTAGGCTTTGGAAATCAAAGTCTGATGTTTTTTAAGGGAAACATGGTGTTTTCAGGTTGCCAGCACTGATTTTTGCATTTTATAATTCATCGGTTATATTCAATATCACGTGTAATGCCGCCATATGAATTTGGTCATTTTTGAAGGCAAGTTTCATTAGATAATACGTCACTACAGTCATTGAAGAAATTATTCTCATGCTAGTTGTTATTTTAATTTAGTAAATACCACGTTTCTATGATGACAGTTTTATTTTTGTCAATGAAGTAATTGCAATGGAAAATCCTGTTCCAATTCGCACCTATGGGAAGATAAAGTTCTCATTTTGTTTACGAGTACCGTAAAATCATTTTGTTCCCGCATGTGCCAAATGGATACAAGTTTTTTGTCAAAAAAGTGCCATTTGGCATCTATAGGAAAGAAGAGGAAATCACTAATTAAAATTGAAATAAAATATTACCTTTATATTACCAAAAAGAGACCATAGTGTTCCCTTCGATGCCATATGGATACAGTTTACTAATTTTTTTATTTATAAGGAAAATAAGAAATGATTATGAATTATGACTATGATTTTTTGTATTTTTTTGTATTTTGTGCTTTCTACGCCAGTGGCATTTTGTAATGTTTTGATCGGGAACGGTCCAAACCCGGGTCTTGTTACTATCTATCGGAGACCTTTTGTTAGATAGCATCATTAATTCATAGCTCAATGACAAATGGCAACTCGACCCAGTTTCGATCCTGTCAGGAATTAGGACCTAAATAAAAAGGTCTTACCAAAAAAAGGTTCCAAGTTTTTCATAATTCGGGAAAGAAAGGTTTAAGGACTTCTCTATCCACTAATGTTTTTAATTTTACAGTAAATAAATGCTGCAGGCCTTAAACATTGTTAGTCCAAAAGTGATTCTGGAATATGAACAAAATCACTGATAATCAAGTTATTTATTTATATTTTTCTAAAACTGATGGGGCTTTAGACTTAAAAGCTTCACTATTACTGATTTTGCTTAATACAATCATAAAGTTTACATAAGATGCAATATATACAATTTCTTTAAAGAAATTGTACTTAATTATTCTAAACCCAACAATCATCATACAGCTATTTTTCATTACGTAACATATTTAACAGGCATGTGTACATGTTTCAGAATAAACATAAAGCACAGAGAAAGGACCGGATATCCATTCATTTCTCTGTGCTTAAAGTTTCACAGAGATCCCCCCCTCCTACCCACCGCACTTCCTACCATACTATGTAGTCGTGCCAGCTCACACGACACAACACCAGACTTGAATGGAGCCGCAGTGTTGCCCACCTCCCTGCATTAACGGCGATTTGTCCATTTTGATTGATATAATTATTTTTTATACCGATTTATAACTATAATTTAAATAATTTATAAGGCGGTGGGTCGTTCAAATAATGAGGTGCAGTATTAGCATGAGGAGGCGGTGTATGTGAGCGTGCGTGTGCGTGAGTGTGCGAGTGTGTGTGTGTGTGTGTGTGTGTGTGTGTGTGTGTGTGTGTGTGTGTGTGTGTGTGTGTGTGTGTGTGCGAGTGTGAGTGAGTGTGTAGCTTGGATTATACTATACGACTCTTGATGAAAACCTACATTGGGAGATTGGGTGGTTAGTGTTTGCCGCCGGTGAGGGGGGGTTCAAATTTTCTTTTACTCCCGGCCAATGCATTTCTGGTTGATGTAATTGGGGTAAAACGTAGCTTCCTTCGTAATCTTGTATATTACGTTACTAGGCCGGAAAATACAGTTTAGCAAGATAGTTCCTTCGCGAGCAAAAGCGAGTGCGGGATTTTCATACGAGTTCCGTAAAACTTTTCGGCCGTTAAACGAACGATACTTGTCATCATACTACTCAGGAAAAACATACTTTCAATCATAGCGTAATCTTGCCTAAACCAATACGTTTCTCAATCCTTCGAACATAACCTTTAACAAACAGGACAAATATTTGCTACTGCTGCCAGTGCTGCCACTACATTCCTCTAAAAAGTAACCAATAAGCAAGCATTAAACCCGGTTTGCTGCAGATTAGCTGATGTATACTTCCGTTTTTCCGGCATAGGACGGCAAAACGTTTTTGCCGGCATAGTACGGCAATGAGTAACTTTCGAGCCTATAAAAAGGAACTGAAAACAGACGTTTCTGTGTCAGTATGATGATAATCTCCTATTAATTTTTAAAGTTAAGTGAGAGATACAAAAGTGTATTTTATTTATTGTAGTGTGTATTGTTATTGTAGAAATGCCTCAAAACCAACAGTCAGATCGCACCATATCCCTGATCATTCATATACCTCCTAAAAATGGTGAAGACATATACCAGAATCAGTCGAAATACAATATTCTGTTGATATCAATTTCTTTTTGTATTGTAAAATCAAGTTTCGGGGTCAGTAATCTGATTTCTGAAGTGGAAAAGACCTATGACATAACTAGATTATTAACATACAACCGGACGTACCTAGGCAAAAACATGGCTAAAAACCGTAAAAGCGCTATTTGCTGTTGTCGGTTCCGTTTCGGAAAGTTTTACGATTTTGTTTATATATAAAGCAGGGGTGGACAATAAATTTCCACTAAAATTTATTTAGCAACATAAACTTCCAAATACCAACAATGAATAAAATAGGAATATTGTCTTATTTTAGATACGTAAATTAAAAACTGTCAATTTTTTAGAGAACATCATCATCACGCGTATCTTCGCGTCAATATAGTTAACGTTAATCTTAAGTGTAAAATAAGAAATGGTGTATTTTGATTATATTTTAAAACTATCCACTGATTTGTTATGGATGACCACTATTAAGGACTATAATTTTAAGAAATATCAAATTTCTACTTTGTACCATGTTAAAATGGCTACTGATTATTGTTTTCAAAGCTAAAATATCTTAAAAACTGTTAATTTAAGAAAAATTGTACTAAAGATCAAAACGTTGCGAAGTTTAATCTAATTAACGCTTGTATTAAGATTGTAATAATCGGACTACTAATAATGAAGAAATTTTAAATTTTCCGAATAAAAACATGCAAATTTTAGAGAGTAAGTTATAAAGGACCATGTTTTTATTCAGGCAAGTTAAAATTTCTGTTATTAGTAGTCCGATCATCATGGCGTTAATTGGAGTAAATTTAGCAGCTTTTTGGTCTTTTCTAAAATTCGCTATTTTTAAGATATTTAGCTTTGAAAACAAAAAACCGTCGCCATTTTGAAATGTTATTAAGTAGAAATTTGACACTTACAAAAATAGTTCTTAATAGTAGTTATCCATGTACCAAGTTTGAAGTTTATAAGTTAAGAGGTTGGTGAGATATGATTGAATATGTAAAAATCACAAACAGACACACAGACTGAAAACCAAGCACTTTAGGACCTATTTTTATATAAGATTTTTTTCTTATATTTACCTCTACTATCATATACTAAAATATTTTATACCCTAATTTCTAGACACCCTGTATAGTAAAAAACAAACAAAAAACTTACTACTGTATTACCTTAGACAAAAACCTACTACTGTATATAAAGAACAACAAATTACTAGAGGTCGCTGCCTGGTTCAAATTTAACCAGAAAATATTTCGTTTCAGTTCTTTCTCTGTGGTTTTTACTCGTTGCTCCAATAAAACATGTGACTGCCTTCGTTTACATTTTGATTTTATTCCGTAACCAACATAGCAACTCTTACAGCTCATGTTGATTTTTTTGCCATTTTAAATTAAATTGCCTACAATTCTCAAACACTATGGTAAATTGTAATGGGATTGTGTGCGTCTACAGGCAACTACTTGTCTAACAGTGTGCTTGGATTTTTCCTACACACTGAGGCTGAGAAAAAGGGATCACAAAAATCAATTTTGCTTATTAATTTTATAGACAATAGAGATAATGGTCGAAATTCACCCAGAATATAGCCTATTTGAGATTAGTTTTTACTCTTAGCTCCATTTGACTGCATTTGTTTACATTTTGTTGTTATTCGGTAACCAACATGGCAACTTGTAAAGCCAATGTTAATTTCTTTGTAATTTAAATTAATTTTTTTACAATTAACAAAAACTATGATAAATTAGAATGGGATTGTGCACTCCTAAAGGAAAATACAATTCTGTTGGTTTGCTTGATTTTTTCCCAGTGTTCACATAACAAGAAAAAGGACCACCAAAATTATGGTTGACTATTAATTATATAGATAGTGTCACAGAGAAAGGAATGGATAAACATTCTTTTCTTTGTGATACAGTTTGATAGTCGAATCATTTTGCCTACAGATTTTGTGAAATACGTTCTCATATTAAGCTTAAGGATTTTAAGTTTGCAATTGCTTGAGCGCAGTTCATATGTTTAGACAAAATACAATATTACCATGAAATGTTGTAGCGTTTATTATTAGGTTTATATTGGTTTTTTTTAGGTTTACATTATATTGGGGTGAGCAAGTTTTCGAGGATCGGACTTGTTTCAAAATTTATTTGGTGGGTAAAACGCTAATGCAAATCCTTGTATTGACAATGACAATACACAGCCAGTTATGAATCATTTTAAAAGCATGATTTTTTATTTAAATGTTGTTATGATTGATGAAAGACTAAAAAATCAATGTCTGGTCAGAGTAAATTTAAAAAGGCAAGACCGGCAAGAGTGAGTGTGATCGCCTGACACATTACTCAATGACCCCCTACATACCTCTGAGCGCTGCGGGTAGTATCCTGGTGGGACGTGTAATTTGAAGGCGCAAAACAAACTCGCATTAAATCAGATCTTTTCATTAGAAATAAAAGCTTATTTACGGAACGGCGCTGGAACGTGATTTAGGTGCAGCTGTGTGTTGGCAGCTTTGCCTACTTATACGCCTGCATTCCACTGAAAAATGCAGTGCAATTTACTTTTTTTGCTTCTGCCTCACGTCTAATTCTAAGCAAAGGCAGAAAATGAAAGTTTGAATGATGTTGTGAAACAGGCTTACGAATTCTTTCTTTTACATATTGGATTTCTAAATTATGTAGGAAATTATTAGGGTATGTATTCAATTTAAAAATAAAATAAAATAATATTGACAAATCTAAATTAAACTTTTATTCAAAAGTATCCTCCAATCGCGAAGAGAATTTCTTTTAAGAAGTTGGCGGCCTCATTTATCCATGGAGTAAAGTTTAGTGAGGATAATTCCAAATAAAACAATAGAAACAAGTCATATTTACCCGTACAGTAAAAATGTAGAATTTTTATCAGTGCAATTTTAGTTAGAAAAGAAACGCAATATTCACATACTGACGGAGGGTTTATAGAAAGCCGCTAACACAGAATACAAAAATGAGATAAAACAATAATACTGTTTCCTTTAATTTCAATAAAGGCCTATAAATTGTAGTTTTTCTTTAACGCGCAAAATACAGAAAAAATTAATCTATAAAGAAAATGAAATACTTAAGAGTTATTTTCATATTTATTAATTGTTCAACAATCAATAAATAAAATGCTTTACGACAAATGTTAAAATCATTGTATGCTTATTAAAAACAGGCTTTGCTATTGATATTTTATCTTCATAATTGCGTATACTGCGATCCAGTTATCCAACTTCAAAACAACAATTCCTTAAAAAAGTTATGATCTTAGACTTTTCATAAATTATCATCTGGCGTCATCCTATTATTGGCGTTTTAATGTGATTCAGAAAAATATAAACACATTCTCCTTAAAACTCCTCCCTCTACGCAACACTCTTGGAAGAAAACAGCAAGCCTCGTCGGTTTCAAGTAGCGCATACATTCGTGCACCCTCTGAGAATGCACGTCAGACTCTATTTTCAATGGTACCCAAAACACTGTAACTATATTAACTAGTTAACCAAATAAGTAAAACTGTAACTTATTTTACCAAACGGCTAAATTATCCATCTGAGTTTATGTCTAATTAGGAGAATGTCCTAGGCTGTAGACGAGGCTGGGTGCGCCAGATGATTTATAGCCGATCTTTCAATTGATTTTGACGCGCCGCCTTGTGAAAAACTACAAACCTTCTGCCACACGGGTGTCAAATCGTATGATCACCCCCAATAAATATAGTCCTGATTGTCGACATCGAATTTGTGTTAACCTTTCTCTGAGTGATAATAAGTTCATAGTTTTAAAACTAAAACCTAACTGTTGTGTTAATTGTGATATGATCTCCTTAATATCGTTACCATTACCTCTCGTGAATAAAGGGCGAAACTTAAGAATCCGTCTTTACCGATAAAATTGAAGTTAAAAATCGATATTATTCGATTTTTACAATCACGATAATGCTATCAAAACAATATATCGATGTTATTATCGAAACGATAATTTAAAGCATTTATGTTTATCTACATGATAGTAAAGTAAATAAACAATGATTCTAACAGATTTAATCCAAGTAAAACATTAAAGATCACAAAACATGGTTATAATTACTGTGTGAGTACGTGAACATCAGCTACACCTTAAACATTGAGAAAATGCACTTTGCACGATACTTCGGTAGGTACTAGGGACGCATATATCGTAGAAAAAAATAAAAATGTGACTGTTGAGCCAAGTAATGCATGTTGCTGATGAAATGCTAGTGGTTCGTGATTTACCTACAATCGAGTAAACATTATGACTCTACATATAACTTAAGAGGGTTCCCTACCAACGGCAGTTTTCGTTTTTCTGCGACACTAGCGGCGACTTTTGGAACTGCAGCTCCATAAGAGCCCATGTTAAATTTGTGCATTTTTCGCCGCGCAAGCCAGTGCAGGGGTAAACGCGGTGTCATTTAGCGTCTCCAATTCCTAAAATAAAAGTTATTCGGAAATATCATTGTAAAGATAAAGAGTTGCAGAGTGTTTATTGCTTCTCCAAAATCGTTTATGCTCACTCGTTAAAAAGATACATGGCGTTAAAGTTGGTCAACTTCAACGGAATGTATCTTCAGAATACGTTAACATGACGATTTTGGATTAGCAATTAACATTCTACAACTCTTTGTCTTTGAAATGCTACGTTAAAGTAAATTTTATTTTGAAAACTGTATGCGCTAAATGACACCGCGCGGAGCGTGTTTTAGACATATTTTGGGGTAGGTAGGGTTACTCGACGACATGACGACATATTCGAATTTTCGAACCATTTATCTACCAACAAGAAATGGTGTTGGTTACATTGCCAAATATATCCAATTCTTCTATCACGTTTCATTCATCACCGAAATAACACATGAAACAAAATTAGTTAACAAAGCAATTTTTTGCTTCATGATCTATGACTGAGTGGATGACTGACTCTAGATTTGACAGTTTCTCTAATTGTAATAGGATAGTAAACGAACTAACTGAAACTCAATTTTAATAAGAGGTTAAAACAGTAAGCTAAACTGTTTATTAAAAAATCTCATCGATAACAATAAAACATATTTTATAAAAGAAACCAATTAATTGAAATCGAGAAATTTCGATTCCTTCGATTTTAACGGTGGAGAGGATTCTAAAGTTTAGCCGCGGAGTGAAACAACTCTCCAAACAGCTTGTCATCGTTCCCACCAAATCCGCTATCCAAAGACAAACCTCCGCCCCCCGGAACTAATCCCTTTGTCGCCGCCGCCGTTCGAGGAACGCCACAAAACAGCGGCCACCGCGGCCGGCCGTCCGGAAGTGGAGAAAAAAGCGGCGATTTGTCCGCGGCGCGGGGATTGTGGGAAGGCGTCGGTCTGTTTATTTAACATTACGGGCGATTCACCGATTCACCGTCCATTCACTGTCCATTCACCGAGGTGTGTCGGTGTGTGGCGGCCCGGCGGAGTCGGGGCATCCTGTGCATTGTCGCGGCGTGCCGGCCCAGAGGCCGCACAGATTACGAGGCGCCATTTTGAAACCAAATCCTCGCTTTGTGACTGACGACCCTTCTCTATTTTTCTTTGACTCCTTTTATTCGCTGGAATGCGCCGGGTTCGCCGGTTTTATTGTGATAAACGCCGCGCGGCTACATTCTTATCTCCGGAGGGTCCTGGGGTCCTGGGTCCTGGGGTCCTGGGGTCCTGGGGTCCTGGGGTCCTGGGGTCCTGGGGTCCTGGGGTCCTGGGGTCCTGGGGTCCTGGGGTCCTGGGGTCCTGGGGTCCTGGGGTCCTGGGGTCCTGGGGTCCTGGATCCGAAGGTGATGTTGAGATCGTAATTCTGAGTTTATTTTCGTCGTTGTTAGGGATGTGCCATATTAGATATTTTGTGATATTAGTTAATAAATATTACTTTAAAAACCTAATATTTGTATTAGGTTTTCAGATTACAGTTTTTTTTTAAGCTTTGGTTAAAAATTGAGCCTTAAACGTAAACTTATAAAAAAAACTGTTAAAAATATATTTATGCCAAATAAAAAAATATTAAAATTGAAAATCACCAAGATTTGATAAATTTTACGAAATTATTTTGTTATTGCTGTAACAGTTATTATTTAAAAATCAGTTTATGTAAAATAATTACTACTATTTTTTAAACAATCACAATGGCACAGAATGGACCAATTTTAAAATTACTTAAAACAATGATTCTTATTTTGTAACAGATAATAATAAATGAATAATATAAAATATTCGTAATTTATAAAATGCAGAACATGATAAACTTATGCCCGGTGACCGCCTTGAATTATCTAGATATTGTATTACATGAGACAACTCTCGCATTAGTTTTACCAAACCAAATTTATTTATTTAGTGCGTTACCAAATTTATTTTGTTGACGCAAGTGGTGAAAGGAACAGAAATTCGAATTAATTATATCGGGGTTGAGTGTAGAATGAGTAAGGCAAAGTTGTAATTAGTCAGAATCACATACAGTATTAGTTACTTTGGAAATCAGTTACTTTTACATCTAATATGAAAAACCTAATACTAATATATTCGTCCATTCCTAGTCGTTGATACACAAACGACAAACACATAGACACTTTTTAAGCAGATAAAATAAAGGAATTTCTCAAATTCTGTGAGGAATTTCTTACCCATATTGAAGTTTCAAGTATAAAGTAATAAGTTATTTAAAAAGTTTGCCCCGATAAGAAGTTCAATTACTGGACATTTTATTCCAGTGCCATGACACAAAGAATTAGTCTAGAAAAAAACTCCATACATTATCAACATAAGACTTAACCAAGTTTTTCTTAAGTCATGAAGTGACGCGGGCTACTAGTCTGTTTCATTTCATTGTATTACCTCTAAAGATAAAAATTACTGTTTTAAATTGTATTGAAGTATATACCAAAACCAAAAACCTGCTCAGTAATTAATTATTTACCACGTTGCACTCTATTTCTGAATTTCATCCCTTTTGCTGTTATAAAACATTACTTTTTACATATTTAGATTGTACTGGCAAAATTATCTATTTAGAACAATTATTATCTAAACAAGCTATATAATTATTTCTAGGCTGAATTAAATCTTTAAAGTCGTTTTTGAGGTAAGTACCAAGGAGACCGAGTTCTCCTTGGATAAAATGACCGAGTTCCTTGGAGAACCCGAATATATTATCAATCAATCAGCTGATTTGGTTAAAATTTTCTATAACGATAATATGTTTTCATCATACTGTCCCGAAAACAGCCGTTTTTAGTTCTCTAAATCGTACGCAAAACTATCGTTTTTGGATCACTTCGAATAGGAGTACTGAAAAACATATGGTAAATTTTGCCGTACTCTAATGTCAAAATTTGTTTATGTTACGTTTGAAAGGTGAACGATTTCTTAACTTGTGTTTGTAAACAACTAATAGATGTGTAAAATGACGATGACCATTTTGGATAACCTCAAAATTATGTAGTATACTTTTTTAACGATTAAATGATTATTTATACATAATGATGAAAATAGGTGTTCATCACATGGAGCAAAAGTGTCTCCTTGGTACTCGATCGCATTTCCAAGCTCGGCTGCGCCTCGCCTGTAAATTACGATCTCGTACCAAAAAGAGCCACTTTCGCTCCTAGTAATGAAAACTACTAATACTCTGAGGGGCTAAATGAGAAAAAAATGGATTTTCCCAGTCTTGTGACCAGTTCCAATCAGTTTCTCGTGGTAAAAAAACAAAAAGGTCAAAAGTTTTTGGACGCAGAAAAATATCGCCCATACAAGTACTGAACTTGTTTTAGAGCATATGATTGTTTGCTTGTTATTTTGAACGCAATTTTGAGCAATTATAACTCGATTATATTATTATAAGCAATTATAACTCGATTATATTATTATAAGCAATTATAATTCATATTAAGAGTACAGAATTACGAGATCCCAGTAATACGTAAATTACTGTTTTTCGTCTGTTACAAACATCGTCATTTGAGATATTCCAGTCAATTAAACCCGATAATTTTCACCAGCTGACAAGCCGAAACATGCGACACGTCCGCGTCTCCATTCACCACATTCCCGGTAGCCCCGCGACGAGTTGACGAGTTTTTTGTCGCGACGTCGTCAACGCCGCCCAGCCGCCCAGCCGCCCAGCCGCCCAGCCGCCCAGCCGCCGCGTATCGCCCATCCATCTGGGTAACGAGGGACAACTCCGCGGCCGAATCGCATTCCTGGGGTGCCGGGGTGAGTCACAGTCACTGGTCCTGCCGCGGCCACGGGGGGATGGGCGGGAGGTGGCCAGGAGGTGGTACAGCGGTATGAAAGTGTCTTTTGTATGTTTGACTGTCTGGAGAAATGCAATTAGGGAATCCAATCCTGGGGCCCTATTTTTGAAACGGTTGAGAGTTGAGTAGTGAGTCACTCGTCAAGTCACCTAACAGCTGATGGTAGCATTGTTTAATCCACCACGTGGGAAGTCAACGTTTCAAACTATACATCTGACAAACTAGAAAGTGAAATGTAAACATAGACCAATTTAAGGAATTATATCTTTTTCATGGCTTTAAGTAGACTACCTTGGTATATTTATAGGTAAATTTAGATGTAAGGCATTTTTTAAATAGTTCAAAGGCTATCCAAACGCTTTTAAATATTTAGTATAAAAAAGTAAAACATAACCTAACTGGAAAAGCTTTCCATGATTACTATTATTTCTTCCTCCAAAAGAGAAGAAGGAGAAGCTTGTTTACTGTCAACTCACCCGTTTTTACTCAACAGCCTATTGCTTGGTGAGTAAAAATGGTTGGATTGGTGAAATACTCAATGTATATTACGTCTGTATTAAAATTATGAATTTTTAAGAATAAGTGCCTATTGAAATGATATTCACATATTCAGATATTGTGGGGCTGATTTCATAAAGTTAGATAGGAATATTTTTATTTTTATCTGTGAATTAATTTTATGATTAGAAACAAATAACTTGAGGTATGAGTGACTCACTCAACCGCCAACTCACCCATTTCAAAAATAGGGCCCCAGGCCGATATTTTCAATCCCAGGATTACAGAATTGAGAATGTTAATCCCAGGATCCCGGGACAAATCCCGGGTATCGTACCATGGTATCTAGTTATAGGGCAATACATGAATCAGTTTGGGTTTAAAGTTGTAACGTTCACAATTTTCGAAATAACAAAAATTATAAAGTGTAAGAAATTAAATTATGGTCGACTTAATTATGGAACACTGAATAATAAAGATGTCAGGTCAAAAGAGAAAACATGATCAGATATATAACAATAAAATATGCAAAATAATTATAGAAATATTGATTTTAACATAAATGAAAGAAAGTTGTACACTTAATATGAATTGATTTATTTACTTGGTCAAATAACATTAGAACTAATAATGTATCAGAAACTATTTGAAATCTTTCTGGACAGTTTTCCAAGCCTGAAAATACCAACTGAATGAACAAAAAAAAGGTTCATAATCAATTCAATTGCTTTTCTGCTTTTGATGTGCTGTAAGGTAATTGAAATATTGATATACATATCTGTTAACACGATAGCGAACGCAAATACTGTCCGATCATAATGAAATTGGGTACAAACGTGTAACGTGGTAATTTTCTTGGACGAGTTCATAAACCAGCTCGGCTGGACCACCGAATTGGGGGGTAAAGGGGAACCCCCCCCCCAAAAATGGGGGTTTTTAGGTTTTTATATAGAAAAATAAAAATGATCCAATTTGTATTAGCACCATTGAATTCAGCTCGAAAGACTATTTAGTATTTTGAATCATTACTCTATGTCCACTGGATTGAAAGAGGTAAACGCATTACTTTGCCCCAATGTTAACTTTATGGGAAAAAGTAAAGTTTTATAGTTCGCTTTTTTCTCAACATGTCTTAATCAAACTTGGTTTTTGGCTTTATATAGATGAGTTTTATTTGTTGTACATTAGTCTAAAATCCCTGATATACTGTATCTAGTTTTATGGCAGCAAACCTCATTTCCCATGGTGTTATCCTTATGGGAAATAAAAAAAGTTCTTCATTTTCCTTATTTCTCAATATATCCTAATAAAACTTGGTATGTGGGATTTTCTAGTTCAGATCTACTTATATTAAAACCACCTGGTGTTAACATACCTGTTTTAGCAAATCTGCATACTTACACCCCATGTTATTCTTATGGAGCTTACAAATTCATGTCAAATCTCGTTATGTTGGATTGAAATATTTTCTTTTGCATTTGAAATTCGCTGAGTATACAGGTCTGCTGCCAGGGGGTATTTTATATGGCTGCATACAAACTCGCCAACATTTTTGGGACTGTTTCTAATATTCAAACTCGCCAACTTTTAATTAGGTGCAAAAACTAGGGTCAGGAATCCAGCCGGCCATATTCAAACTCGCCAACTTTTGACCGCGGGCAGGTACCTCTTCCCCTCCCCCGACTTGGTGACAATTGTTTGCCGGGACCCCTGCGTACAGGCCTCCGCTGCTGCACCTGCATTCAAGTCTATATTCCTTAATAACTACGCTTAACATTGCTACTTAAGAACTACTGTATTCTATAGCATTGAAATTACCTGTAGTTCGAGCATTTCAAATAAAAATGTTAGTCAAATCAGTTATAATTAAATAAATACTAAGCATTTGGAACATGTTGGTTTTAACGCGTTATGGTAATAAACGTTTAAATAAGAGAAAAAAATACAGTACAGTTTATCCTATACTCTTATATGAGTAATGTTATCGTGCTTGCTTGTATGCTTCCATATTTATCTCAAAAACGGCTCCGAGGATTTCCTTCAGTCTGGAAATAAGTAATTTATGACTCAAAAACGTCTTTTACGCAGCTTACTTGGCCAGAGAAAATCTAATAACGTAATAAATCGACTTTTAAAGTTGTAAAATTTTAAAATTGGCCTTATGGGTTGCCGTGATAGCAACGAAAATAAACAAGGAAAATGTAAACAAATGAAGTAATCATAACAGCTGTTTGGAATCTACAGCCATCAAGGGAAATACAGCAGGTGGGATGAAGCATGGAGCAATAAAAAAGGTTTCTATTTATTAATTTTATGACATTGAAATATTTTATAGTAACTGGATGAACTGGTAAACATGAAATAACACCGAGCAAGGCGCGGTTCACCAGGTACTTAACTATGAATTACCACATGTTAAGACGTCGATGAAACTGTTAGGTGACTAGTCGTCGATTTTTGTTGATTTTGCAGCAGTAATCTTCACTTGTCGTTTTGCGCTAAGACTCCGTATCCACTCATACATTGCTACAATGATCTGATAAATATACAAATCAAATCTAGCAATGTGATTAGCGGATTTTATTTATTTTCTCATTTTTCCCTTGGATGAATGTAGTGCCTACGTCTAATTACATTTTTCCATACAAAGAGATAAATCATTAAAGAAAAAAGTTATTCTCCTATATATTCAATTTACAGAATCTCTAAACAAAAAACAAGCAGGCCTATTGTTACTTTTTTATTATTGGACTTTTCCATCCGCTTCTAGTGTTTAAACTGTTCCTTAACAAAATTAATGTAATTTAAACTCTACAAGCGAAAGACAAGTCCAAATAATTAAATAGTAATAACCAATCCTCCGCTATAATGAATCTTAAAAATACAGGTATATCGTGTAACTTTAATGTAAAAAAAAATGTAATTCAAAATAAACATTAAAAATAAATCCTATGCTATTTGTAAGAAAATCACAGTTCGGTCAATTTGTAAGTTAACAATAAAATAAAACAAAATAATATTTTTCTCAAATGGAAAGTATGTTAATTATTTTTAAAATATGAACAATATAACTTTTACATAATTTGGTAACTCCTATCACAAAAACTTTTTTGGATACAAAAAAATCATGAGAAATCACAGATAGGTTGATTGACACCAAATGTGAAAATAAATAAAATCCGCTAATTAACTACAATTTTAATTAGTTACAATTTGTATATTTATCAGATAATTCTAGCAATGTATGAGTGGATACGGAGTCTCAGTGCAAAACGAAAAGTGAACATTACTGCTGCAAAATCAACAAAAATCGACGACTAGTCACCTGTTACAGTTTCATCGGCGTCTTAAAATGTGGTAATTCATACTAAATAAGCTGTACTGAATTTATCATTCTCTTACATGGTTTTAAACGTTTATTACCATGAACGCTTTAAAACCAACATGTTCCAAATGCTTAGTATTTATTTAATTATAACTGATTTGACTAACATTTTTATTTGAATTGCTCGAACTACAGGTAATTTCAATGCTATAGAATACAGTAGTTCTTAAGTAGCAATGTTAAGCGTTGTTATTAAGGAATATAGACTTGAATGCAGGTGCAGTAGCGGAGGCCTGTACGCAGGGGTCCCGGCAAACAATTGTCACCAAGCCGGGGGAGGGGAAGAGGTACCTGCCCGCGTCAAAAGTTGGCGAGTTTGAATATGGCCGGCCGGATTCCTGATCCTAGTTTTTGCACCTAATTAAAAGTTGGCGAGTTTGTATATTAGAAACAGTCCCAAAAATGTTGGCGAGTTTGAACGTACCCTGCATACAAACTCGCCAACATTTTTGGGACTGTTTCTAATATTCAAACTCGCCAACTTTTAATTAGGTGCAAAAACTAGGGTCAGGAATCCAGCCGGCCATATTCAAACTCGCCAACTTTTGACCGCGGGCAGGTACCTCTTCCCCTCCCCCGACTTGGTGACAATTGTTTGCCGGGACCCCTGCGTACAGGCCTCCGCTGCTGCACCTGCATTCAAGTCTATATTCCTTAATAACTACGCTTAACATTGCTACTTAAGAACTACTGTATTCTATAGCATTGAAATTACCTGTAGTTCGAGCATTTCAAATAAAAATGTTAGTCAAATCAGTTATAATTAAATAAATACTAAGCATTTGGAACATGTTGGTTTTAACGCGTTATGGTAATAAACGTTTAAATAAGAGAAAAAAATACAGTACAGTTTATCCTATACTCTTATATGAGTAATGTTATCGTGCTTGCTTGTATGCTTCCATATTTATCTCAAAAACGGCTCCGAGGATTTCCTTCAGTCTGGAAATAAGTAATTTATGACTCAAAAACGTCTTTTACGCAGCTTACTTGGCCAGAGAAAATCTAATAACGTAATAAATCGACTTTTAAAGTTGTAAAATTTTAAAATTGGCCTTATGGGTTGCCGTGATAGCAACGAAAATAAACAAGGAAAATGTAAACAAATGAAGTAATCATAACAGCTGTTTGGAATCTACAGCCATCAAGGGAAATACAGCAGGTGGGATGAAGCATGGAGCAATAAAAAAGGTTTCTATTTATTAATTTTATGACATTGAAATATTTTATAGTAACTGGATGAACTGGTAAACATGAAATAACACCGAGCAAGGCGCGGTTCACCAGGTACTTAACTATGAATTACCACATGTTAAGACGTCGATGAAACTGTTAGGTGACTAGTCGTCGATTTTTGTTGATTTTGCAGCAGTAATCTTCACTTGTCGTTTTGCGCTAAGACTCCGTATCCACTCATACATTGCTACAATGATCTGATAAATATACAAATCAAATCTAGCAATGTGATTAGCGGATTTTATTTATTTTCTCATTTTTCCCTTGGATGAATGTAGTGCCTACGTCTAATTACATTTTTCCATACAAAGAGATAAATCATTAAAGAAAAAAGTTATTCTCCTATATATTCAATTTACAGAATCTCTAAACAAAAAACAAGCAGGCCTATTGTTACTTTTTTATTATTGGACTTTTCCATCCGCTTCTAGTGTTTAAACTGTTCCTTAACAAAATTAATGTAATTTAAACTCTACAAGCGAAAGACAAGTCCAAATAATTAAATAGTAATAACCAATCCTCCGCTATAATGAATCTTAAAAATACAGGTATATTGTGTAACTTTAATGTAAAAAAAAAATGTAATTCAAAATAAACATTAAAAATAAATCCTATGCTATTTGTAAGAAAATCACAGTTCGGTCAATTTGTAAGTTAACAATAAAATAAAACAAAATAATATTTTTCTCAAATGGAAAGTATGTTAATTATTTTTAAAATATGAACAATATAACTTTTACATAATTTGGTAACTCCTATCACAAAAACTTTTTTGGATACAAAAAAATCATGAGAAATCACAGATAGGTTGATTGACACCAAATGTGAAAATAAATAAAATCCGCTAATTAACTACAATTTTAATTAGTTACAATTTGTATATTTATCAGATAATTCTAGCAATGTATGAGTGGATACGGAGTCTCAGTGCAAAACGAAAAGTGAACATTACTGCTGCAAAATCAACAAAAATCGACGACTAGTCACCTGTTACAGTTTCATCGGCGTCTTAAAATGTGGTAATTCATACTAAATAAGCTGTACTGAATTTATCATTCTCTTACATGGTTTTAAACGTTTATTACCATGAACGCTTTAAAACCAACATGTTCCAAATGCTTAGTATTTATTTAATTATAACTGATTTGACTAACATTTTTATTTGAATTGCTCGAACTACAGGTAATTTCAATGCTATAGAATACAGTAGTTCTTAAGTAGCAATGTTAAGCGTTGTTATTAAGGAATATAGACTTGAATGCAGGTGCAGTAGCGGAGGCCTGTACGCAGGGGTCCCGGCAAACAATTGTCACCAAGCCGGGGGAGGGGAAGAGGTACCTGCCCGCGTCAAAAGTTGGCGAGTTTGAATATGGCCGGCCGGATTCCTGATCCTAGTTTTTGCTCCTAATTAAAAGTTGGCGAGTTTGTATATTAGAAACAGTCCCAAAAATGTTGGCGAGTTTGAACGTACCCATTTTATATTTTGATAGTGATGTCGTGGAAGTGTAGAATGGTGGCGAGTGTGGCACAATGGGTTGAAAATGTCGTTTGTTTGACTGTCTACTAGAGGAACGCATTGTGGTCGGGGGTAATTTAAGTTTTGATGTTTTTTGTTGTCGATCATCTTTGGCGCTCTTTAACTGGTTTTTGTGTATTTTAAGTGTTGGCTCATCAAAGGATATTTTGAAGTGATATCTCAAGTAAAAGTCAATGTTTTATTGGAATTGCGCATTTGAATAGATAAAAAGTTTAGTGCTTAAGACTTTATGTTTTTGGAGAATGGTCTAACAAAATCGAAGCTATAAGTGAACGATTCAACGTGCGTCCTTTTCAAAATGTTGATGGTCTTTTAAACCTATTTTGGGGACTTTGATTTATCTTACACCTTAGATTTGCTAAAGTTGAAAAACGATTTTTTAATTACAATTTACGTTATTTCAACGTTATTTTAAAATGCGGGTGTCAAATTTATGACCATGCATTACTATATAGGCCTATGTATTAAATTACAGTACAGTACTTATCAATGTATTTGCATCAATCTTATGTAATTAATTACAATTATAGAAAGACCTTATTCATACCGTGATTAATTGAAAGGTCTTGATGTTATTGTGATAAACACCACATTCCTTGTAACGTGTCAGACGTCTAGGCTTGCAGAGTAGACAGTAGACGGTATGCCGCCGGACCTTATGGGTGGGGGGGGGGGGGTTAACCCCCCAGGTGTGAATGAGGCGGTGCCTGTGAACCCCCCCTCCCCAAATGATTTATACCCCCACATTCCATCCCTCCCCGACCTTCTCTTCAAAGAATTTCATTGTCCAATGTGAAGTGTACTGTCGAATTCCCCTGTCAAAAATAATCCGCGCCTGCAGGATTCTGACAAATGAAGTCGGATGACAAAAGTGAAACATGCCGAAAGGTTATTAATTTGTTATTAATCGGCTTCGGTATTTTTATATTTTTTATTTGATTCTTGTCAATAAAGAGGGTTCCAACTGCTGAAACCGTTGTTAAACAGTCAAACCAGGGTATCTGAATGTCTTATAAAAATGAGGAGTAATTGTAGAGCTATGCTATATAAGTGATGTAATCTACAGCTGTATACTGTTAACGCCAATGACAATTGATTAAAACGAATAGCAGATGAATTCAATCAAAATACCATTCAAACCCATTTCGTATATTACATGATACTCAAATACTTTAATGAGTAAATAGTTAACATGGAATACATTTTCACTCATGGCAACACAGTCAACACTTACAAGCTTGCAAGCAATAAATATACAAGAAGAAAATTCTTTAAAAATTTGTTTTAAAAGCAAAGTATTATTGACTTACCTTTAATGAAGGCACATATATAATTTATAGTCGAACAATTAGATTAAAAAAGACGTTTCTCGTTTTTTTAAAATTTTCTCAAAGAGGTGTCCTGAATGCGGTTTGACATACATAATACAGTGTTGTATAGAGTTATTCACTGTGTCAAGATAAGAAACATTTTTATACGATCATTAGTTTTTCGGCCTAATTTTACAAATGTCTATCTTAATAAGCTTTTTGCAGCATATGTTTAGGCTAAATATCATTGAGACCACATAAGTTAGCAATTTCAGTCTTGGTTTATGTACGATAAACTATTTCATATGAATTTTACCTCGTAAAGTATCAAGTTTCTTTTTATTACAAAACAATAATACCCCCGTTGCAGCAAACCTGCATACTCAGCGAATTTCCAGTGCAAAACAACATATTTCAATCCAACATAGCGAGATTTGACATGTTTTTGTAAGATCCATAAGAATAACATGGGGAATGAGTATGCAGGTTTGCTGCTACGGGTATATTAAAACTGGGTGGTTTTAATTCAATATTTAGTAGGTCTGAACTAGGAGAAGCCATTTACCAAGTTTTATCAGGATATTTTGAGAAATAAGCGAGATATAGAATTTTACTTATTTCCCATAAGGTTAACATTGGGACAACGTACTGTGTTTACCACTTTCAATATCTCGGTAACTAATGGACATAGAGTAGTGATTCAAAATACTAAATTGTTTGTTTTTTTGAGCTGAATTCAATGGTGCCAACAAAAATTCGATTATTTTTATTTTTTTATGTAAAATACTAAAAAACCCATTTTTGGGTGGGTTTACCCCCCTTTACCCCCCCTTCCGGTGGTCCGATTGGGCTGGATTACGAACTCGTCCGAATAATTACCAATTTACACATCCATGCCAAATTTCATTAAGATTGGACCATTTTTACGCGAGTTATCGTGCTTAAAGACACACACACACATATATATATATATATATACATAGATAGATAATATAGATATATATATAAATATATATAGATGTATATATATTTATGAAAATGAACGAATAGTGTTTTTTGCTTCTGGGGGCCCCAAAACGAAAAGTTGTCATGGTCTCGGGCTTAGGTCTTACCATGAGTACTACGGTAACAGCTTCTTCCCTATAGGGGAAATTCGCTAAAACATGGTCATATATGCCCTATACATGTTTTTACGACCCATGGCAATGAATGATATCGAGTTAAAATGGAAATTTAGATTATTTTGTAAAAAAAATTACTTAATCAGTTAGTTAAGTTAAACATGAGAAAAAAATAATAATAGATCTTTTTAACTATTCATCTTTAATTCAAACTTCAAAATAATTTCAAAATAATTGACTAGTGAGTCGGTGGCGCAGTTGGTAGCGCACTCGGCCCCGGTTCTGTGGCGGCAGCGTCGCAGGATCGAGTCCCGAAGATGTCGCATACTTTTAGCAGTACTGTTCATCCTTGTACTGTACCGGCTCACTCCTTGGGTTTGCTTGATAACTTCCACGCACAGGCCTAAGGCCCATGTGGGGGGGCAAATGCAAGGTAAAAAGAGGCCGCCACCCTCTTTAAAAAAAACGAAACGAAAACGATTTAACATTACGCACGGTTTAACCGAGATTTATATTAATTAAAACTTAAGATTCAATTCAAACGCTTAAGAAATAAGATACTGAATTTCTTCGTGAGTAATCAGCTGCTACTCGTTTTTTCAATTCTAATTATAAAGAATAGCCTAAGTTTACACAAGGGACATAAATTACTTTGCTTTTCTAGGGATCAGTTGAAAAAAAGAAGAAATTACAATCATTAGTTCTTTTGTGGTTGGTTTCGCAGAAATAAATCAATTGATTTTTTTTTAGTCGTACACTTTCTTTTTATCACCTGTGACGTATGCACTGTACGACCCATTTGCTTTATTTTGATGAAAACCTTATCGGACTAAATCTGCTTAAGAGAGTTTAAATGTAAAATTCCTTGATTAGAAAATGGTGGAATTTTTATTCCCTTAAGAAATTACATTCAGGTCTAGTTGTGAACTTTGGTGGGAACAGATAACCGCGGTCGTCATTACCATTGGAAACTTATTTTTTGAATTTTTGGAAGTTTAGGGGTTTGTCAACATAAATCAGGTCTAGAACTAAATCCGTTATTTCTACAAATCGTCGGTCTATGCAAAATTTACTCATTGTCATTACAGTGTCAGTCTAAGTCGAGGAACAATTCAAAACCGAATCAAAAATTAATTCAAGAACGCACAATTAATTTTATATTTGGATTCACACCATTGTGATGATAAAAAACAGTAATATTATAATAAAATCAATATTTCTGAAAAACTGTCCTTTATTACCAGGGGTGTGCGAGTACTCGATTATCGAGCTTTTTCGAGCCGAGTTTACACTACTCGACTCGACTCGAAGTTTTGAAAAATACTCGGAAGTTCGAGTCGAGTAGTTACCCCCGCCGTTTACCCGTAATCGGTACGCGCGATCGCATTTTACGGTTGTTTTTCTTACAGTCAACACCACTCATGACCAGCCACCATAAAACTTTTGTTATTTTTCTTGAATTAAAGTGGTTTTTGAGTTATCAATATCATTAAATGTAGTCTTATCTTTTTCCTTTCTATAATTTGATATATGTTCTTACTCAATGAGACTGGTTTAACTTTAATTTTTAAACCTATAACAATATGTTACAAAACCCCCTTTTTTATAGCAACAAGCGCAGATGTAGCTTGGCTTTTACCTCCTAAGGCTGAAAGTTTAATAAAATATTGAGTAATGATATAAAGTTGGTTAAAGATGGCCTGAATTCTTGTTTATTTTCATTTGAAAACAGGTTTGCTTTTAATGCTTAGGAAAACGACCCAGTTTAGTAAATAAATAAAAATTATTGCATTTTATGTGATCAATAATAAGCATGATAACTATTAACTTATACTATTCAAAATATTCGACTCGGAAAAACTCGAAACTCGCGGGTATTTTTTAAAACTCGACTCGACTTCAAAAATCAATACTCACACACCCCTATTTATTACAAAGGCGCTTGATGCGATAACGGCTGTTGATCCACAACTCTAAATACATGAATTAAACATTCATTTGCCATATAAGGCATCATTTCCTCTCTAGGGACAAAAATAATCAGCTGAAGTCGAGGACGTCAGCTGTTCCTTTTTATTACAGTAACGCAGGATCTGTATATAAGAAGAGAACAATAATATAGTCTCAATCGAGGCAACAGTAATGTTTCCTCTGATTGGTCAAGTTAATTTGTTGTCCAAGGTGGGAGTCAATAGTTTATTAATGTCAGTCTAGAGTTCCGGCCAAATCATTAGACGGGTGGCGAAAAATGGAAACTCCTGCTGTATAAATGACTCGTTGTTAAAGACACCTCCGCTCCTATACACAGTTAAGTAGTTGAACATATTTCCAACAGATAGAAGCACATTGACTTGGCTATGTTTGGAGAACTTACTCAGCTGATTTGGAGAACATAAACAAAGAGCATAACTGTCTATAACTTCAGACGGGTAATTTTTGTCCAAAAACATATTTTGAACGCCACCAGCGCACTCACTCACCCGCCTAATGATTTGGCCGGAACTCTAAGCTAAATGCAAATGAAACAGTCTGCTGATTGTTTTAAATAGCAAGAACAAGGTGAAACAAGTTATTAAATTTTGTTTTGTTTTTTAATCAGTTAGCGGAATATATTGAGTGGTATAACAAAAAATCAAGTTCGTCACACGGGACTAAAGTTGCTTTGTGTACCTCGGCATTGTTTCGACCCCGGCTCAAGAGCCTCAGTCAAAAAACTTGACCACGCACGGAAAGCGTCACTTTAGTTCCTAGTAAGGAATTGTACTATTATGGCCAGATACAATAGTATATTACATTACCAGGGCCTAAAGTATAATGAAATTACAGAATAACAATATTAAGATAACGAAAAGCAGCTTTAGGCCGCCACCCTCTTTAAAAAAAAGTGACGGTTTTCGTACAAGGTGAAGTTTTACGACCGAGGCTGTAAGCCGAGGTTGATAAATGACCAAGTAACGAAAAGCAGCTATAGTCCGTGTGATGAACTATATTTTTCGTTATATTGCTCAATACAACACGCAAACTACTTAAGGTAACCAAAATGTTACAGCTTGTTTACCTTTAAAGATACCTCCCAAAGATACTATCATCTTGTTCTTGCTATTTGAAGCAATCAGCTGATTGTATGTTTCATTTGTGTTAGGTTAGACTGACAACAATAAACAACTATCCATGTAATAATCGATTGGTGAAATGAGCGAGTTTCACAAATTGATTAAACCGACAACGACGTCGATCAATAAATGTTTCGATAATAACGATGAATGTTTCGGTTATTTGTAATCGAATGAATATTGTACGATTATTTACCTCGAATTTAAAGAATCATCAACAATGATCTTTTTGGTCCTAGGAGAATAATAATCATCAAATCATGTTATTATCCAAGGATTAAAAAGAACAACTTTTGAACCCCAACGCATGTGTCAAAAGCAGCTGTATGCGAAGTGCAACGTTTATTTCTAATATTGTTGTACGAAAAAGAATTTTTTTATCTTACGACAAAATTGTTCTTTTTATCCTCTCACTTTTTGTAATTAGAAGACTTGTTTTCTAAAATCTGATTTTATGCAAGTATTTGTAATAATGTAATGAATATTAATTAATCAGTTACAGACAATAAACTTAAAATGGATGATTGAGGATCTGGTGAAACACACAACAAAAGCAAATTAGATTTTATTTAAAATTCAATGCGTTAAGCAAAATTACATTAATTCTGCGCAAAGCAGTCGAAAGACATCGGGTAACAGCTGTATGGATTATACTAAGTAAAGAGTACATAAAGAGTTAGATAACTATACTGTAGAACAATAAACCATTACTAAACAATATGATGTGTATGGGCAAAGCCAGATTGTAAAATATGAATCAAAAAGGGTTTTACTAACATATTTACTATTGCTTCAGGGAGAAAAATATGCTATTTGTTACTTTTTACCATAGAAAGACAATATCACGTAATGCATGTATATAATTCAAGTTGAAAACTTACATCTGTTAAAAGTTTAAACACCAATCAATACTAATACTGTATGTGTTAATTATTTAGTTTAAAATATTATAATCTAGGCTTTTATCCGTGTATGGTTTTATAAACCAGTAGCATATTACGTTAAGCTATTATTTTTTTTAATTACAAAGGTTAGAATATGCAAGAATATAACGAACATAGTTTGTAATAAAATTGTGATTTCTTATTTTTAATGTAGTCCTACATTTCAATTAGGGTTTAATTTGTTTCGTAAAATATAAAAGCTAAGTAGAGTACTAAAGAATAAACAACAATGACTTTCTGTTTAGTCCAGTTAAGATTAAGTTTTACCAGATTACTTCAAGTCAAATATTTTATTGTCATAAGACTATAACTATAGCATTGACAAAGTGTCATAATAATTGCAAATGACAGCAGTACCAAAATACATAAAATAAAGACATTTAAACAACAAATAAAATATAAAACTATGGAGAAAACATGCCATCTTAATAGGACTGGGCACTATAATATTTTTTTTATCAAGAGCAGTTTCAACTTATCTTTAAACTTGCCAACATTGGTCTCTGATTTTAGATTGTTTGGAAGGGAGTTATATACAGTTTTATTAACGAGAAAGAGGTTTGATTTTCATAGTGTCGTATTGTGATATGGGAAGGAAAGAAGTTTAAAAGTACATAATAATAATAAATAATATTGCAATGTAAAATCATCTATCATCTATAACAGAAATTAAAATCAAGAGTTTCTGGGAAATCACTTTTGAGAGATATTACAATTAAAAAAGTAAACATTGATTACTTAGTATATTTGATAAAGGAAAGTTTAAAATAAAACCAATTTTCATAATCTTAAGAAATTGAACATACAAAAATATATACCTTGAAGGTTTATAAGGAAGTAAAATATAATAAATTATCTATACAAAAACTTGTAATACAACAAACTATTGCAAATTAAATGTTTCATTCCGAAGTAATTTTGTTTTCATTTGTAATATCTTTTAGATAGAACTATTCAAAGGAATTATCAGTTTCTTAGATAGTTTTAAATTTATTACATACTTATTTTACATACTACTGATATTACATTGATACTTACCGATATTCTTTATAGAGCATTAACGTAATGAAATTACAGAATAAGGAGATTAAGATTTTTGTTTCTGGGAAAAACATTCAATTGAATGGTAGTTTTAAATCTTACATGAACTTGCTTCTTCACCGTGTAATGAAGTTGCCTAACAATCTGAAAAATCGTGTTATGAAGATATAAAACACATATATACAAATTAGTTTGAAAGTTATAAAATTGATTTACTTTTACGATCCTATAATCATAGAGATTATTTACATGAGTAATAAGAAATACACATTAAAGCATCATGCATGTATTTACAAATGCACATTCATCTTATTCTAATGTATTACAATATCTATTCGTATAAAGTACGAAAACATAAGTGTTAGTGGTCCTGACTTTTTTGTTTGAATGAAAAATGTATTCAATTGTTGTACAACATACTCTCCTCGTCAAACAAGAGATCTAACATGACTTACGGAGAAAAAGGACTTATTCTCGCTTTTAGAAAATACCGAAGAATGATTTTGAAAATGATTGCATAAAATGATTTATTTATTCAAGTTTTTAATATGCTGCTACATTGTTTACATCGGGCAACGTCTAAATTATTGATGTATAGCCTTTTCAAACAATCTAAATTTAATGTAGTTTATGGCAATCCAAATTTTTCACTAGTCATATACTGTAAACTCTATATAATTCACAATCTATGGCGTTACACGCTCAATTTGTATCGTTCTGACACGTACAATTGAGTAGAATGGAAGCACAAATCAGATAAATTTTACAATTAATAATTCTGGTATGACATGTAGCATATAGCACATAGACTTCAAGCCTTTATACACGTCATATTTTCGAACAGCACATAGCACTTTTTATAACGCACATTTGAGTAGAATCGGAAGCAAAAATCAGACAAATTTTACAAATAATAATTCTGGTATGACATGTGGCATTTAGCACATAGACTCCATGCCTTTATACACGTCATATTTTCGATCAGCAGTCTCTATTTCTAACGCACATTTGAGTAGAATCGGAAGCAAAAATCAGACAAATTTTATATACAAATAATAATTCTGGTAAGACATGTGGTATTTAGCACATAGACTCCATGCCTTTATACACGTCATATTTTCGAACAGCAGTCTCTTTTTCCAACGCACATTTGAGTAGAATCGGAAGCAAAAATCAGACAAATTTTACAAATATTAATTCTGGTATAACATGTGGAATTTAGCACATAGACTCCATGCTTTTATACACGTCATATTTTTAAACAGCAGTGTCTTTTTCTACACGCATATTTGAGTAGAATCGGAAGCACAAATTCGACAAATTTTACAGCTAATAAATTCTAATATGACATCTGGCATTTAGCACATAGACTCCATGCCTTAATGCACGTAAGATTTTGGAACAGCAGTCTCTTGGCACAGTTTCAGCAGGCGGGAGTTCTGCGGATCTTCCTCTGGTAGAGCGGAAGTGACGTCGGGCACAACAATGCTCAGGAGCATGCGCAGACGCAGTCCTCCGGCACCGGATACGGAACCTTGATCCAGAGGCAGCGGTACTTCTTCCGCTTCTTCTTCTTGTTCTCCTGCGGCCGCCCGTGCTCCGTGGTCGCCGCCGCCCACACGTTGTTCTCGCTCTTCTTCTTCTTCCCGTGCATGTTCTTCCTCAGCCTGTGGAAAGTTGATAATCAATGAAAGTTTTGCAAAAATAAAGCTAACTACAATGAGAAAGAATCTGAACCTCGAATGAAAGTTTAATTTCCGAGTTCAGAGAACTTAAGGACAAATTTGTTTGAATCCACCATGAATAGTCACAATTCTTCAGTTGAGTCGCAAATCAAATATAAACAATATTAATGAAGAAAAAGGCAGAAAAAAGTCTTTGAACTCATGATGTTATGTAGTCTAATATAAAGTGTATGCAGTTTAAAACAAAATAACGTTTATTTTAAGATTGTATCGATAGTCTTTGAAATAATTAATTGATTCATTTTTATATTCATTTAAAAGATATTTAAGGACATTTTACGCGAATCTTGACATTGAACTTGAATACAACCGGTTTAATCTAATTATATTCAATCACAGATGAGAATCAAAGTGATTGATTCTTCTCTGATTCAATTCAAAGCAAGACTCTGAGTATCAGAATTTCATGTTGTAAAAAGACATTTTAAATTTTATTGGCACGTAGCAAGGAAATGTGCTCTATCCTGAGCCACCTCACCTGCAGTGCCACCTGAGCACGTTCAGGTTCCTGGCACCCCCAGGAACACATCCCATCCCGGGCGGCCAGCTGCACGTCGCCTCCTCCGCACACTCCCCTCTCTTCAGCCACCTCGGCCAGAAGTACGGCCCCAGGTCGTTCCAGACGAAGCGGATGGGGCAGGTGGCCCGGCGCACTAGCCAGGACTTGACCAGCTCGCGGTACTCCGGCGGCAGACCCTCGGGCAGCTGCAGCTGGTCCGCCCGCCCCGAGGTGGAGTTGTTCAGGAGGGCCCGGAGGGCCCGGACCGTCTTGCGTTCCGGCTCGTCGTCCGAGTCCTGCAGGCGAAGAAATAAACGGTATCAGGAAACTGACACATACTTTCTCCCTTCAAGTCATAAAACATATATAGTGAAATAAAACAAATTAACAATTAATTATCACACAAATATATACCAAATGTTAACAAAATCGGTTAGTAAATAACGGAGATATCGATTTTTAAATATTTGCCATAAGAATAACATTGGACAACGTACTGCGTTTACCGCCGAACTAAAATATCAATTATCTCCGCAACCAGTTGACGTAAACTCATGATTCAAAATACTAGATTATTTAGTTTTTCAAGTCAAATTTAATGGTTGCAAGTATATTTTCTTAAGAAGTTACAGATTTTGTGAAATTTGAAAAATATGAATTTTTTAATACGTAAACCTTTATAACTTCTGAACCTGAATTTTTGCAGACATGCGGGTGGTGTCATTTTGTTTGTCATCTTAAGCACTAAAAACATGAAATGTTTATCAAAATCGTTAGAGCCTTTTTTGAGAAATTTGGATTTTTGTAATTTTTTATGGGTTTTTATGGGGTAAACACCCTTAAAAATAAAAAAACTAAAAAAATGAAAAATACACCTGGAGATACCACGGCTTTATATCAACATGCCAAATTTCATGATAATTGGACCACTGGTGTCGTCTCTAGCTTTGCTTACATACACACACACATACATCCACACACACACACACACACACACACACACACACACACACACACACACACACACACACACACACACACACACACACACATTCAGACACCACCCCGAAAACCACTTTTTTGGAAACAGGGAGCACTAAAACAAATATATCCACTGGCAACTCAAATTCGAAAATTTTGACGAAAACAATACTTTTCCTCCGCCTACTATCTATAGTCGTCTTTTAGTCCCTGGAATAGAACACTAAAGTACTAGTTTATACTCCATGGGATTTACTTACTTACTTTTAGTCCCACGGGACTAAAAGTAATCTACTTTTAGTCCCATGGGACTAAAAGTAATCTCATAAGAAATACATGGGAAGAAATCCGGCAACGCCGCGGTGGACAGTGAGAAAATATGGCAACACTGTCGATTTCAATTTATTTCTCTATGTTGAAGAGTGTCACAGCATCTGAGCGTCCGTTTCCGTTGTTTACAGGACAGCGAATCCATTTTGAGTTTGCTGTAGTTTAGGCTATATTCCTGCATATTTGTGAACAAATAAGTTAGGCCTAGAGTATTTTTTAAGAAGAGTGTAAATAAAATGGTTAAAATTAAAGCCTAAATACCTTGCATTACTTATTTATATAGGCTATGTGATTTTAATGCAGTTTGTTGAAGCAAAGGATCATCTGAAGGTAAAGTTACAGTGTTATACCTAGTTATTGTTAATGGTGTAGGTGGAGGAAAAATTTTGTGTGCATCACAGGACTAAAGTACTTTTCTCCCTCGGGAAATTGTCGCCCTCGGCTCCGCCATCGGGCGACAACAGTTTCCCTCAGGGAGAAAAAGTTGCACTTTAGTCCCTAGATGCACAAATAACTATTCTCGATATACTATGTATAGGGGGAGAAAGTAAAAATTGTGATGAGATAAAATAGAGTTATCTGTTTCGAGTTAGTCAACTACTAGCTGATAATCCCGGCTTTTCCCGGGTGATTATTTTCTTCTTGTATTCTTAAAGTTTCTTAATGCTGCATTCTGATAGTAACTGTAGTAACCATAGCAACAACATAAAGCACTCCCAAAATCCTTTACATAGGTCCCTTCAGGACGATCCTGGGCCTAAGCCTTTAAAGATCTCAAAACTAAACCACCACAGTGCAAATTATGAGATACGAAGCTTAATTTGACACCAATATCAAGAGTCTGTATCAAGTAGTTTTGGCTGTAGCCCGTAACACTCAACTCCCTTACTACATGTCATAGACTCTTCATCTGGTGTCAAATTAAAGCTTGGTATCTCATGATGTGCACTATGGTGGTTTGGTTTTGATATCTTTAAGGGCTTAGGCACAGGATCGTCCTGAAGGGACCTATGTAAAGGATTTTGGGAGTGCTTTGAATTATCTCTTTGGTTACCATTAGAAAAAACTACTATGGTTACTAACAGAATGCCCACAGCACAAAAAAAACAACAATACGACAAGAAAAAATGATCTCCCGGGCGAAGCCGGGGTTATCAGCTAGTTAGGTATAAATGTCGTGTTAAATGATGTGGCCCAGGCTATCTAAGTCCAATGTTACTTTGGCCTTTGGGTCCATGTCATTTGACGCGGCTTATAACCCAGTTTTACTCGTTTAATCATATCTTTGATAGGAGATATTCAGTGAAATCTTCATATTGCCTAAGAAACATCACTCCAGTGTTTTTCCTGTTCAGCTAGTAGGAGGTTTGTTGCAAAATGTATTTTATTAGAAAACTCATGAATAGTCCTGTAATTAGACAATGATTTAGGCACCGCCAAACTCGGACACCTGGGTGTTTGTTTTTGAACAGCACCGGACAATCTGATGTGTCATTGGATACTGAAAATCACCAATCGGATACAGAAAAATCACTAAGCCCCCAGAAGAAGAAAATGTCCCCCTATTTTGTTGGGGTTACTTTTAGCCACTCTTAACTCTGTTGTATTGTTTGCAATTCCAGCTTACATTTTGAGTGTCCACGGAGGATTCATATTGACCTGTTCCTTTCCACAACACAGATTGTAGTTTGAGGAATTATTTTAAAGTCCTCACAGAAGAATCATCTAACGCCAACAATGATCCTTAAAACTTCGGGAGAATATTTAAAATTTACAGGGTGTCTATAAAAGAACTCCGTGGTTTTGAGATAAAATATTTTAGTGAAGTAAAAGACTTATAAATGTTTAATATACGAACGGAAAGGTTGAATTTTCAATTTTTTTAAACAATTTAATTAAGTTCTATTTGAGCTCCATTAATGGCACGGTACATGTCGTTACCCAGGGCGTAACCGCTTTCCATGTCCTGGCCAGCATGTAAGGGGGAGGACGCTTCATTGCAATTGATTATTCGATGCCTGAGATGGTTAATATCACGAATTTTCGAAAGTTCCCTTGTACCGTAACAGCAGATTTAGTTTCTATTACCCAAATAACGCAGTGAGCCTTTTGTATTGGCGTCGCCATATCGCGGCAGTCCAGACAGCTCTGACAGCTGCGTTACGTTGTTTCAAGGTTAATGCTCCGCAGCGCTGCCTCCTCTTGACGAAAACATCCCCAATTGGTATGAGTAAAACTTGATGAGCTACTCGTTTTAGAGAAATCAACTACTTTGCTATCTTCAATAGTTATTAAGATATGATTTTTTTAAATCCCTGAGTTCTTTATAGACACCCTGTAAACTTTCATCAAAAACTTAAGAAGCGTCTTATAACAATTGCTCAGTTTCACTCCTCAACAACGCTATGAGGCGTCGTCGGCCGAGATAAATCCGAAGGAATTGCCCGTCACAAGACAATGGCGGTAATAGAGCAATAGTCGGCCGGAGGAGCGGCGGACCCGTCTTGCCTTTGAGATGCTGTCAAGTCCTTACAGAAGAATCATCTAACGTAAAATGGACCTCTCCATTTTACGTTAACTTTTGTGTTGTTCATAATACAGGGTGTTTTTTTAATGCAACCCATTTTTAAGATTGAATAATGTACATATAAATATGAAAATGAGTATTGTTTTGTATTCTTTACATTTTATGTAACCTATTATTTAAGTTTGATCACGTTTAGTTTAGAATACGTGTTCGAACAATCCGCCATTGGCATTTTCATAAAGTTGTGCTCTCTCCATCAAACTCCCGAACACGTGTTTCAAGGTGCCTCTTTGAATTTCTTGCATTAAATTTGTTATGTTTGTTTTGAGGTTCTTTCTATGTATCCTTAAAGGAAATAATATAGTGGCGTCAAATCGGGGATCTTGGGGAGTAATAATCCTTCTCTGATAAAATAAAGTTTTCACCACACTACGACGAAATCATCTGTTTTACAAACGTTAAACGCGGACCGAAACACACCGTTTGCCGCCACAGGACCGAAAACGTTGGGGGCCCTAGGGCCGAAAATCAGCTGATCGTTTATTTGCTTGAAACAACGTCAGAACATCACAAAATTATACGGCATTCAAGACAGGATAGTTGCGATCATATGATTGTCATAGCTGTGTTTTGTTTTCAAGTGACTCAAATAATAATCAGTTTTGTTTAATTATTTAGGGTATATTTCATTGTGTAGTGTGGTGAAAAATAGCGTTCGCACCTCGGCCGAAAGGGTTTTGCAGCTCTCGATCGTTTCAAATTCAAACAAAACCTCATTTTTGGCCTTTGTTACGAAATATACTATTTGGGTTGCGTTAAAAAACACCGTGTATAACGTGTTCCACCATTAACGCTCCTTAAAACTTGGTCAACAATTCTCCTTAAAACCTCGGGAGTATACTTGTATGTTAACACATATACTTTCATCAAAAACTTAAGAAGCATCTCAACAACTGCTCTGCTTAACTCCTTAAAACACTACGAGGCGTCGTCGGCTGGAGATAAATCCGGAGGAATTGCCCGTCACAAGACAATGGAGGTAATAGAGCAATAGTCGGCCGGAGGAGCGGCGGACCCGTCTTGCCTTAGCGGCGGCGATGGAGGCCCCGTGGGTCGAGACCTCGGAATCTGCTTTATTGTCCGGCATAAAGGATATTACCTATTGGAGTCGACGTGGAATTGCCCCCTGATATATTTGAGGTCGGTTGCATTCATGCATTCAGCCTTGTGTTGCACTTTGACTTATCCGCTGCGGGTGGGTAGTGAGGGGGTTAAAAAGTGTGCGAAAGTGCGGAAGAGGAAATCTGGATTTTAGATTTGGTTTTTATACGTTCGTTGGATTTTTTAAAGGACAGATGGCCTTGGGTGGCCCTCACTGGTGTATCAAATAAGGGTTGCAGAAAAAATAAGGTGTATAATTTCTGATTTGTGATAATTCCTCTTCACCTTGGTTCTTTTTCGTCTCTAAGAGTTTTAACTTAAATATATTTGAGAGTTTGACCTTAAGCTGAGTGTAAATTCCCACTCAGTATAGAATCCGAATGAAAAAGTAGATATTGGAGATAACCTCTTGAATTTTTGCTATTAACGTTCAACTCTTTTTACGTGGAGACATAATGTCTCCCTATAAGGACGTGCTGCCCAGGGAAAGACGTACTGCGCTGGGTAGTATTCCCACTGTAATGTTTGGGGGGGAGGGTTGGTCTTGAATGTTATAGGGTCGAAGACTGAATCGCATGGAGGACGCACCAGGGGGTAGGTTGTGGCATCTCTTGCTCTCTTCTCCTTCCAGGACAAAGCTTACTGAACATGTAACCTTCTCCCATCTCTTCTGTGGATCATCCTGGGTTATCTATACTGATAATGAGAACAAGGACCTCTCCATTTCTCGTTGACTTTTATGTTAATAATATAAAATGTTTCATCCACGTCGTTACCTAAATATAACATTACCACGGTACGTGTAATGGATTCGTTTTCACAATCAAGAAACTGGTGAACAATTTATGGCCACGGAATTCTCAACCGACCAAACAATAGAACCCCCAGTTCCTGACTGCCCATTTCCCCCTGTGGATGTGGCGAACGGCATCACGTACAATCGGAGGAAGTGAGTGCATTGTGATGCGCCGCAGCGTCGGACGTGCGCTCTCGCATCCAAGACACAGGTCGTAAATCCGGCCTGACTCAATGGAAGTGTGCGAAACCTACGGCCAGCCTTGGCGCGGAGTTACCTGGCGATTTGTAACAGTCAGGGGAACATGTTACTCGAGTGGTAGTAAATTTTCATCTTCCATTGAGGAAAGTTACTTGATAAAGATCTAATGTTTCATGAAACATTGTATGTAAATATTTATGATGCATGTACGTGTACGTCCTCATGGTTTTCATAGCTATAATTGTAGCTTCTTTATTTAACGCATTGAATCATAGACCCGAGTAAGTCATGACTTACATTGGTCTTGCTGAGTATTAGGAGTCCGTACTGTAAACTAAACTTAGTATAGAGCTCCACAAATCGATACTGCGATTTGGAACCATCACGATTTCTTTAATGGCAGCTACAAGCTCTTATCTACGTACAATATTCACATGATCTCTCATTTCTTATATAATTGTTTTATCGACATGTTGATTTGGAAAATGGAGATGCCTTTACACCTTAAAGAGTTTTTGTCGCGAAAAACAATTTTAATCGCTAAAGATTCTCCGTAATAATTCTGTTTACATTATTTTTTAAATTTCACAGAAACTTTTTGACTAAACCAGAGTCCTTGATGGAAAAAGAAACAATAAAATGTATCTATCGGAGTGCAGATCGGAATCAAACAAATCTCATCGTTTGAGGTCAGGCCCTGTGACAGGATTTTCGGGCCCCTATCGAATTTTCAACCCCAGGCCCTGACCTGACGACCTATTTGTTATTACTTGTTCCAGTGCTTTTGTACCCTCTTTCAGTCGTTCTAGGCCCATTTTCGGTGTTTCCGGGGCCCCTGTGAGCCCGGGCCCCTATATAATTGCCGCCCCCTAACCCCCCTGTCGCCGGCCCTGGTTGAGGTACAAACTAAAGTCTGGCAGATGGTAACTGGCTTTTAGGAGATCCTTCGCCTACTTGGTAATGCATTGTGTAAAGGGGACCAGCGACCTCTGCCAGAGTGTAATTAAAGTTTTTGAGTTTCTAAAAGTCGACTTACGCCGTTGCTGTTGTGCCTGGCGGTCCTCATCCACCGGGGGTCGTAGTCCTGGCCGAGCAGCGTCAGCAGCGTGGGCTCGTGCAGGTCGCGGCGCCGCGGCTTCAGCGCCGACCGGCGGCTGTTGGCCCAGAACTTGAGCGGCAGAGTGAGCGGCGTGTCGGGCCCCTGCAGCAGCGCGGGGGAGGCGACCAGGCCCGTGTGGTCGGGGTCGTCCCCCAGGGAGGCGTGCAGGCAGAGGCAGACCGAGAGCGGGAGCAGGACCTGCATCTGGGGAAATGGGAACTACTTTACCGACAGGTACGATAAGTGCAACCTACTTTACCGACATTTTTTACAGAATTAAAAATACTTTACCGTTCTGGCAATGTATACTAACCCTCTAAGGGTAATGTCACATTGGGCGGTTTTTCCCGATGATGTTAAGCGGTTTTCATCCGCCGCGAGTGGCACCCTCCATAAAAATTTTGTGATTGTCTCAATTTTGTGAAAACCGCGTAATAGCAGCGGGAAAACTGCCCAGTGTGGTATTACCCAAAGTAGGGACATCCAATGTTATTTTTTTAGTCCCGCTGCCGAAAACCAGAGGAGAAATCAGCGCTGAAGCATCGAATAGTTCAAGCTGGCTCCGCCGTCCGCGTTTCTACTCACTATTAAAAATGTAAAAATGAGCAGGTTTTTTTAACAACAACAGATTAGCAATTATGGTCAAAGATACATAAAGCAATACAAAACAATAGCAAGCGACTGCCAAAATATTACAACCAGCTGCTTGACTTCGGAAAGTCAGCTTGATTCGAAAACTGCTATATCAGTCCTAATCGGACTGAAAAACGAAAGTGGCACCATCTCTTTTTCGGTGGCGGGAACTACTCATTCTTCTATAAGCTTTCCCTAAAAGTGACCTAGGGGGGGGGCAGCGGGGGTACCTGCCCAGGGGGCCAACCAGTAGGGGGCACCGCTAGTCAGGCTCCGGTAAAAAAAGTGAAAAGTTGGTTTGTGTCAATGGAGGGGAGGGGGCCAAAAGTTGATTTTGCCCCAGGCGATAGTTCATGTAGATCCGTCACTGTTCCCTACTATGAGGGTTAGCATTCATTGATTCTGGTTCTGGACTAGTTGTTGCAAGCCTGTTCGCACTCAACGTACCACTCAAGCTTGAGAGGGACTTCGAGACTCATACATAATTTACATAGGAAAACAACTTTTCATCATACTAAACAGAAACATATGTTTTCAGTTCCTTTTTGTTGGTTCGAAAGCTACCCATAGCCGGCCTAGGCCGGATAAACTCTTAATCCGACCTAGGCCGGAAAGAACGGAAGTAAACAATCAGCTGATTGCAGCAAACTGACGTTTAATACTTCTTTATTGGTGGTTTAGTCTATTGGTTTCTTTGTAGAGGAATGTAGTGGCAGCACTGCATCCGTAGCAAATGCTCCTCTGTTTGTTATAGGTTAGGATTGAAGGTTTGAGAAACGTATGTTTACGCAAGGACTACGTTATGATTGAAGGTATGTTTTTTCTGCGTAGTATGATGAAAAATATCGTACGTTACGCGGCCACGGCCGGGAAGTTTTGCCGTACTCGCATCAAAATCCCGCACTCGCTTTCGCTCGCGCGGGAACTATCATGCTCGTCCGGCAAAACAGTACTTCCCGGCCTAGTAACGTAATATACCATTTCAGAGCATGAGTTCATAAAATAACAATAACCAGCATAGGGAAAGACAACGAACGATGTAATAAAAAATTAACTTGACTGTGACGTTATACTAAATTACAGAATTTGTAATTTTATTGAATATAATCGTTTTTAAGATTTCGCATTCAAATTCATAATCGGAAAATCATATTTACAATGCGGAATAAGATTTTGCCATAATATTTGTGGTACCTTATTGGCAAAATATTGTTTTGACTAAACTTAATGTAAAAGGCCATGACCGCAGCAAATATTGCCAACCAAACTAGAAACTAAAGAAGGAAGTGAAAATTGGGCAGAGGCGAGACGTGGAGGCGTCAATAGAAAGAGCGTGGACTCTGGGCAAACATTCCCTGCACTGAGCACTGTTGACTCGCTGGCAGTCTGGAAGTGCTCTGAGGCCATCCATAGACCGGGAGCTGGGAGGTCAAAAATTACGTCAAAAGGTGCACATGTAAAAGCTATACCGTTTTGAAGAGGCATCCTGGGGGGTGTCAAAAATGGGTTTGTGAGCCCTCAATCTGGGGACTTTCTCCGGGCTTGAAAATAACCCATAAAAATGGGCATTTGAAATTTCCATGTAGAAAAACTTAAATGATCAAATTTTAGTTCAATTGAATTCAGGATAAAGAAACAATGAATTTCGTATGGTGAATCATTGCTCTACAGTATATTCATTGGTTACCGAGATACTGAGGTTGATGAACTCAAAACGTCGTCCTATGTTAACCTTATGGGAACTAAATAAAATCGTATAACTCCCTTATGTCTCAACATATCTTAATGAAACTTGATATGTGGCTTCAATTAGTTAAGAACTGTTGTATATTAGCCTGAAATCCCCCATTTTTGCATTTCCGTGGCAGTAAACTTGCACACATTTTCCCCATGTTATTCTTATGGGGAGGAAATAAAAGTCTATGTCATCCTTATTTTTTAACATATAATGATAAAACTTGGCATAAAGCTTCTTCTAGTCGAGGTTTATTGGATATTGACTTAAAACCACCCAATTTGTACATCCCTGTTGCAGCACACCTACAAACTTCATCCCCATGTTTTTCTTATGGAGAATACAAAAATGTCACATTCAAGCTTGTCCACCTTGGAAAAAGCCCCCAGATTGAGGGCTCACAAACCCATTTTTGAAACCCCCCAGGATGCCCCTTCAAAACGGCACAGCTTTTACATGTGCACCTTATGACGTAATATTTGACCTCCCAGCTCCCGGTCTATAAATTACGTAACGCCCCAAGGGGGAAAGGGGGTTTCGGCAGCGTTATGAACCGTTACAGGGGAAGGTGGGAGGGTTAGACGCAGCGTTATGTAACTTCTAAACCTCAAGAATGTATGTCTTATTTTATTCTAAATTAGTTTTTCAAAATTCAAGTTTAAAAAAATAATATTATCAGTATAATATTTACTTATACTGTAATAATGCAATCGGAACTAAGTTTGAACAACGTCTAACTGTATAAAAATTCGAAAAAACCTTCGAATAAACTGGGTTGGACTGAGTTGGATGCCCGGTTGAAACAGAAGTAAACGTTCATACCCAATTAACAAAAAACACCCAGAACGGAGTCATCCACGGTGTCAATCGTGACAGTGTCTGACCATATGACCACTCCATGGGAGGACGAGTGAAGATTTTATTTATTTTTTAACTTCTTTCTTTTTACGATGTGCGATATGATGTGATGTAATACATTAAGATTTGATCAAATATTTGTGTTTGTTATATCAATAAATTATTTGTTTCTTTGGAGTTTAAATTTGTCTTTTGCTGTACATTATGATGTATGAATAAGATTCGTGGGGGGGGGAGGTTTGTGGCACTGCGTAACGTAATTGGGGGGGGGGGTAGTGTCGCCGTTACAGTTCCGTTACAAGAGGGGGGAGGGGGGTTTAAAAATGCCGATTTTAGAGTTACGTCATTAATTTATGGACGACCCCTCTTCGGTCTGGGTCCATAAGTAGTAAATCACCTCCCCGCAAATCTTAGTTTCTTTAAGAGTAGTAATTGTATGTATATAATTACAGTTATCGTATTCAGAACAGATAAATGTTTTCCAGTAAAAAACCTGAAGTATTTTTTTAAGGGTCTTATAAAACAAAAACAAAAAGAGTTGTAGACAGGCTTTAAAAATCCCTGGAAGTTTCCAAACTTGAAAAAAATCTTTTTTTAATATATGGAAAGTTAATTCAAGCAAACTTACTGTAAGGAGGTGCTTGCAGCAAGAGTGTAACATAGGCCATTGTTGTTTGAGTCATGCAATTTTTTTATCTGAGATCCAAGTATTTAAAAACAAGCCAAACGAAATGTTAAGCCTGAGGGATAATGAAAAGGCCTACTTTATTTAGAACCATGAATCAACTATTGTGATGTTTTATATCAACATGTTCACAGTAACAAATCAGCGACTATGGTTTAAACATTTGATTAACTATTGAAATAATAATTTATTTAAAACCATGAATGATAAACGGAATTGACTTTACAACCAATTTAAAAGCACCGGGCCCAGGTGCAGGCTTTCTCCTGTAGTGGGAGGGGCGGTGGGATTTATGACATGGTCCCTGACCCTTCCAGTCTTTGACTAACTGGGTGAATGTAGCCTGTAGCAGAGACTAAGAACTGGTACAAATAAGAGGGTGTATTAGAAACAAAACTGCTTTTTAAAATTTAATTAAAGAGTTCATAAACATTTTTAATAGCTGTTTTAAACATTAACATTTTTAAGTCTATAATTACTTATGATTATTGATTCAAACTTATTATAATCTTGTCTTTAATCCCTTTAACAACTCCAGAGATTATTACATAGACAATTAATACGTAGCATAATCTGTTATTGGTATAAACATTGTCACAGGATCTCATGTACAGCAGAATTGTTTTTTTGTCGAAATTGAGTGCGTGTAAATAAATACGCATCGTAAGTGGTATTGATTTTACGTTTATTTCTACAGTGTTTTAGTTTGATGATACTCACTATCGAAACAGTAGAAATCATTCTCTATCAAAGTGCTTTATAGAGAAATGAATATGTCCCTGGTATTCCTTTTCCAAAAGATTGCTTTTTTTTAAATTATCCGTAGAGAGGAACAGTTAAAATCGATGAAATCTAAGGTAAAACTTTATAATATCTTTAAGAGATTAATACCAAAGTCTTAATATCCATCAGATAAAACTGATTTGATGTGTAACACATTAGTTAAGAACCCAAGCTTTATAATTCATCAACAAAATGGATCCTGAGATATGCCTTAAGAACACAACATTTGAACCTTAAAGCAGGTTTCAGCTACCACTGCTTATCGACCTACACTTAAATCTTTGATCATTGATTGCAAAATATTCGCAATAATACAAATAATTATAAATAATAAATTTGTGTAAGGGTGTTAAATAGTTTTAGAAACACATTTTATTACACTCAGAATATGGAGCTGGAAATACTTACTTGTTACTTGTTTTTGCCATCCGTCGTCCAAAATGGCTCGCGGATAGGTCAATGTTGCCCATAGAGTCAACAATTACAAAGAATCATTCAAACATAAACCTTACTTTAAATTTAGTGTTTAAATTTAAAAAGTCGTTTACTCCAAAGAACGTATGCTCACCTAGGAAAAGTTTTACCTGCATCTTAAATTTACTTATGTCTAATATATTTTTCAAGTGTGATGGAAGTTTTTGAAAAAGCTTAAGCCCAGCATAACTAGGCTTTTTCTCAAAGAGAGTTAATGTGTGAGCCTGGGCAAACCTATCCTGAAATCTCGTATTATATCTATGTTGATGGTTTGGAGGTGTTATTCTCTGTTTTTTAACATACAATACAGATTCATAAATATAAACACTAGGTACAGTCAGGATGTTCAGTTGACTGAAACACTCCTTACAGCTTGAACGGTGGCATCACTCTGATGGCCTTTTTTTGCTATTTAAAGATTTTTTAAAGTTTTATCTGTAGCCTCCCCAAAGAATGACTGAATAAGTGATACTTTACTCAATCAGACCAAAGTATACCATTTTGGCCAACTGGATGTTGACTAATGCACTCAATCTCCTTAGGACAAACAGTGCTTTGGCAAGCGAACGCTCCAGTTTTTCGACTTGAGCATTCCAACTTGGAAATAATTGTGTTCTTCATAAATTCCGATACCCGAGGAACTTTTTTCCCGTTAACTCAACGTCAAACATAAAATTCCTTGTCAAATTCGTCAAGTCATTCCATCGCGACGCCCGCGCCCACTCCCGCCTCCGAGGGGCAGGAAGGCAGACTCCTCGGTCAGGTGCAGGAATCCGAGCGAGGATTTACTGCTGCCATCAATCCATGCAAATCGCCCAAGATTATTCACACCTATCTAGATTTTACCGAGAGCTGGTTCTCCACACGCACGACTCTCCGCAAGCAAGACTATCTGCTCGGATTTTGAATTAAATTTTGTAGAAATAATTTCTTCAAGAGGATTTAGATCCATCGGATGACGATCAAAGGTCGCGAAGAATGCATGAAGGTCATCTTAACACAGAATTACGAAGATTATGCCAATCATATCATCTTGATCATCAAACATCTAGTCGATTAAATAGAGTAGAACACAGACTAGAGCTCACCCTTCATGATCCCTTAAAATTCTATTGATGCTCAAACAACGGTAATAATTTTGTTCCAATAGGAAACTTATTACAATCGATTGGTTGTAAAAATGAACAAAAAATACAACAAAAATACGACATTACGCAAAATATAGTGACAGCAACGTTGTACAAAGCTAAAGAACGTTGCCTTTCGAATTTTCCTTATATCACTGCAGAAAGCTATAAAACATGTGAAATTGTACTGGATCCTACATGTCTCATTGGCCCTATGAATGGCCAGGTTACGCCAGGCCTACCGAGGCTTACTCGTCATAGTGGCTCTATGAATGGCGAGGTTACGCCTTGGCTACCGAAGCATACTTGTCCCTGTGGCTCTATGAATAGCCAGGTTACACCAGGGCTACCGAAGCATACTTGTCCCAGTGGCTCTATGAATGGCCAGGTTACGTCAGGGCTACCGAAGCATACTTGTCCCTGTGGCTCTATGAATGGCCAGGTTACACCAGGGCTACCGAAGCATACTTGTCCCTGTGGCTCTATGAATGGCCAGGTTACACCAGGGCTACCGAAGCATACTTCTCCCAGTGGCTCTATGAATGGCCAGGTTACGTCAGGGCTACCGAAGCATACATGTCCCTGTGGCTCTATGAATGGCCAGGTTACGCCAGGGCTACCGAAGCATACTTGTCCCAGTGGCTCTATGAATGGCCAGGTTACGTCAGGGCTACCGAAGCATACTTGTCCCTGTGGCTCTATGAATGGCCAGGTTACGTCAGGGCTACCGAAGCATACATGTCCCTGTGGCTCTATGAATGGCCAGGTTACGCCAGGGCTACCGAAGCATACTTGTCCCAGTGGCTCTATGAATGGCCAGGTTACGTCAGGGCTACCGAAGCATACATGTCCCTGTGGCTCTATGAATGGCCAGGTTACACCAGGGCTACCGAAGCATACTTGTCCCAGTGGCTCTATGAATGGCCAGGTTACGTCAGGGCTACCGAAGCATACATGTCCCTGTGGCTCTATGAATGGCCAGGTTACGCCAGGGCTACCGAAGCATACTTGTCCCAGTGGCTCTATGAATGGCCAGGTTACGTCAGGGCTACCGAAGCATACTTGTCCCTGTGGCTCGATGAATGGCCAGGTTACGTCAGGGCTACCGAAGCATACTTGTCCCTGTGGCTCTATGAATGGCCAGGTTACGTCAGGGCTACCGAAGCATACTTGTCCCTGTGGCTCTATGAATGGCCAGGTTACGTCAGGGCTACCGAAGCATACTTGTCCCAGTGGCTCTATGAATGGCCAGGTTACGCCAGGGCTACCGAAGCATACTTGTCCCTGTGGCTCTATGAATGGCCAGGTTACGTCAGGGCTACCGAAGCATACTTGTCTCTGTGGCTCTATGAATGGCCAGGTTACGTCAGGGCTACCGAAGCATACTTGTCCCTGTGGCTCTATGAATGGCCAGGTTACGTCAGGGCTACCGAAGCATACTTGTCCCAGTGGCTCTATGAATGGCCAGGTTACGTCAGGGCTACCGAAGCATACTTGTCCCTGTGGCTCTATGAATGGCCAGGTTACGTCAGGGCTACCGAAGCATACTTGTCTCTGTGGCTCATTGAATGGCCAGGTTACGTCAGGGCTACCGAAGCATACTTGTCCCAGTGGCTCTATGAATGGCCAGGTTACGTCAGGGCTACCGAAGCATACTTGTCCCTGTGGCTCGATGAATGGCCAGGTTACGTCAGGGCTACCGAAGCATACTTGTCCCTGTGGCTCTATGAATGGCCAGGTTACGTCAGGGCTACCGAAGCATACTTGTCCCTGTGGCTCTATGAATGGCCAGGTTACACCAGGGCTACCGAAGCATACTTGTCCCTGTGGCTCTATGAATGGCCAGGTTACGTCAGGGCTACCGAAGCATACTTGTCCCTGTGGCTCTATGAATGGCCAGGTTACACCAGGGCTACCGAAGCATACTTGTCCCTGTGGCTCTATGAATGGCCAGGTTACACCAGGGCTACCGAAGCATACTTGTCCCTGTGGCTCTATGAATGGCCAAGTTACGCCAGGGCTACCGAAGCATACTTGTCCCAGTGGCTCTATGAATGGCCAGGTTACGTCAGGGCTACCGAAGCATACTTGTCTCTGTGGCTCTATGAATGGCCAGGTAACGTCAGGGCTACCGAAGCATACTTGTCCCAGTGGCTCTATGAATGGCCAGGTTACACCAGGGCTACCGAAGCATACTTGTCCCTGTGGCTCTATGAATGGCCAGGTTACACCAGGGCTACCGAAGCATACTGTCCCAGTGGATCTATGAATGGCCAGGAATAGCCAGGGCTACCGAAGCATACTTGTCCCAGTGGCTCTATGAATGGCCAGGTTACGTCAGGGCTACCGAAGCATACTTGTCCCTGTGGCTCTATGAATGGCCAGGTTACACCAGGGCTACCGAAGCATACTTGTCCCTGTGGCTCTATGAATGGCCAGGTTACACCAGGGCTACCGAAGCATACTTGTCCCTGTGGCTCTATGAATAACCAGGTTACACCAGGGCTACCGAAGCATACTGTCCCAGTGGATCTATGAATGGCCAGGAATAGCCAGGGCTACCGAAGCATACTTGTCCCAGTGGCTCTATGAATGGCCAGGTTACGTCAGGGCTACCGAAGCATACTTGTCCCTGTGGCTCTATGAATGGCCAGGTTACACCAGGGCTACCGAAGCATACTTGTCCCTGTGGCTCTATGAATGGCCAGGTTACACCAGGGCTACCGAAGCATACTTGTCCCTGTGGCTCTATGAATGGCCAGGTTACACCAGGGCTACCGAAGCATACTTGTCCCTGTGGCTCTATGAATGGCCAGGTTACGCCAGGGCTACCGAAGCATACTTGTCCCAGTGGCCTTTGAATGGCCAGGTTACGCCAGGGCTACCGAAGCATACTTGTCCCAGTGGCTGTATGAATGGCCAGGTTACACCAGGGCAACTGAAGCATACTTGTCCCAGTGGCTGTATGAATGGCCAGGTTAAACCAGGGCAACTGAACCATACTTGTCCCAGTAGCTGTATGAATGGCCAGGTTACACCAGGGCAATTGAAGCATACTTGTCCCAGTGGCTTTATGAATGACCAGGCTACACCAGGGCTACCGAAGCATACTTGTCCCAGTGTCTCTATGAGTGGCCAAGTTACGCCAGGGCTACCGAAGCATACTTGTCCCAGTGGCTCTATGAATGGCCCAGTTACGCCAGGGCTACCGAAGCATACTTGTCCCAGTGGCTCTATGAATGGCCAGGCTACACCAGGACTACCGAAGCATACTTTTCCCAGTGGCTCTATGAATGACTACGTTACGCCAGGAATACCGAAGCATACTTGTCCCAGTGGCTCTATGAATGGCCCAGTTACGCCAGGACTACCGAAGCATAATTGTCCCTGTGGCTCTATGAATGACCACGTTACGCCAGGACTACCGAAGCATACTTGTCCCAGTGGCTCTATGAATGACCACGTTACGCCAGGACTACCGAAGCATACTTGTCCATGTGGCTCTATGAATGACCACGTTACGCCAGGACTACCGAAGCATACTTGTCCCAGTGGCTCTATGAATGACCACGTTACGCCAGGACTACCGAAGCATACTTGTCCCAGTGGTTCTATGAATGGCCAGGCTACACCAGGACTACCGAAGCATACTTGTCCCTGTGGCTCTATGAATGACCACGTTACGCCAGGACTAACGAAGCATACTTGTCCCAGTGGCTCTATGAATGACCACGTTACGCCAGGACTACCGAAGCATACTTGTCCCAGTGGCTCTATGAATGACCACGTTACGCCAGGGCTACCGAAGCATACTTGTCCCAGTGGCTCTATGAATGACCACGTTACGCCAGGGCTACCGAAGCATACTTGTCCCAGTGGCTCTATGAATGACCACGTTACGCCAGGACTACCGAAGCATACTTGTCCCAGTGGCTCTATGAATGACCACGTTACGCCAGGGCTACCGAAGCATACTTGTCCCAGTGGCTCTATGAATGACCACGTTACGCCAGGACTACCGAAGCATACTTGTCCCAGTGGCTCTATGAATGACCACGTTACGCCAGGACTACCGAAGCATACTTGTCCCAGTGGCTCTATGAATGACCACGTTACGCCAGGGCTACCGAAGCATACTTGTCCATGTGGCTCTATGAATGGCCCAGTTACGCCAGGACTACCGAAGCATACTTGTCCCAGTGGCTCTATGAATGACCACGTTACGCCAGGACTACCGAAGCATACTTGTCCATGTGGCTCTATGAATGGCCCAGTTACGCCAGGACTACCGAAGCATACTTGTCCTAGTGGCTCTATGAATGACCACGTTACGCCAGGACTACCGAAGCATACTTGTCCCAGTGGCTCTATGAAGGCCCAGTTACGCCAGGACTACCGAAGCATACTTGTCCCAGTGGCTTTATGAATGACCACGTTACGCCCGGACTACCGAAGCATACTTGTCCCAGTGGCTCTATGAATGGCCAGGCTACACCAGGGCTACCGAAGCATACTTGTCCCAGTGGCTCTATGAATGGCCAGGTTACGACAGGGCTACCATGTCCCAGTGGCTCTATGAATGACCACATTACGACAGGGCTACTATGTCCCAGTGGCACTGTGAATGGCCACGTTACGACAGGGCTACCATGTCCCAGTGGCTCTATGAATGACCAGGTTACGCCGGCTACGAGACTTGTTGTCGTACGTCGGTAATTTTGGCGCCAGCGAGGCCGCCCGGCCGATTCCCATGGAAATGCCCGGCGATTCCCGGACTCGTTAGGTGTTCTGTATGACTCCTGCGTCTCCGCGGTGACTTATGTACGCCGCTGCACCGGACATACATATTCAGCCGAGTTTCTCTGGTCTCTCAATTTGTTTTGGTCGGCTGTGGCGCTGCACCATCAGGTAGCGCGGGAACATCTCTGACTCTTATTCCTTTTTGACAGGCTGGAGATTCGGTTGTGGGAGCTGTATTGAATCCTCTTTTATAAATGAATTAATTATACCTAGTTTTTTCATAATTAAAGTTAGCCTACTAAACAGATGAAAAAAAACCTGGAAATTATTTAAAAAATCCTTAGCTTACACTTCAGAATCCCTTAAAATTAGATTGCTTTTCTATACTCTCATGTTTGTGGATAGGCGTAACTTAATATCCATGCTATTGAACATATCTATGTTATTGATTAAGTTTATCGAATAAATCGGAAACCTTATTATTGGAAGTTGGTAGTTACGTAGCAGTGAAAAAACTATCAGTAATTAAAAATGATCTTAAAATATAAAAAAATCCGTAACTACTAAAAAAAACTTTAAATTAGAAGTAAATAAATCCACATATTTGATAGGATGGGATTTTATCAACAAGATTGATGAAACCCAATTGAATCGGTTTTAGATTATTACAAATTACCAATGTTTATTTAGGCTGAAGTGCGCTGCGCAGAAGGTCTGGTTCTGGTTCTTGTAACTTTTCAGTTGTTGGGCGTTAGTTATTTTAATCGCCATCTTGTTTACAAATCGCACGAGACGGCGCCGTTCCGCTTGTATAGATTCTTGTTGCGTTGCAGCGCTTTCAGTTCTAATCAATTTCAAACATGAGATAAGGAAACAACTCATTAAACATAAATTATTTAATTGAAATTTCCTGATCGTGTTTAATATTATCATGCCTATTTCCTCAGCTGGCGGTCATATTAAAACTGTAGGGTTTAGGCATGTCTTAGCTTCTTTCACACTATTAATGTCATCATTAAAACCTTTTGTGTTAAATCAATAACCAAAAATAACATCTGCCAATACACCACAAATATTATTTAACTGTTAAAATTTACGCTTTAATTGTACGAAGCTTTACAAACCGCTATTAGTGCATAGCAATTTGCACTTAGCTCCTGAAACTATTTTTCTCATATAGTAATGGGTTTCTTATATAGCAGTTAACTGCGGCTTTGCTCGCTTCAGGAGTTTATTATCGAAAAAAATAAAAATTGGATTCCATCTGTGGGTAGACGAACCTATTACAAAAACCATTGAGTTACATCTCTTCGAGTCGGAGCCGTCTTGGCTTGATACTGTGATAACGTTGAAAAAACCCGGAATTTAAAAATAATAAAAAAGTTAAAAGCTCTCATCACTTAACTGAGCAGGGTTTATTCAAAATAACTCTTAAACTTCGTGTTATTTAAAAACCACAACCCTAGCCATCAATAATTATTTCAGTCTTTTCGTCTCATAAACATGAAATTAGATTCTTTTTTCATGGAGGGGTTGATGATTTTGAGTTGAAGATGGATTAAGGATTAAAAATGTATAATTTATGAAGTTATTCTTAAGGAGAGAAAAGTGTAGCTTCCAAATAAGTTCACCTTATAAGTCCTTTTTATAGGCAGATTCTTCTTTGGATGATCTAGTTGGTGAGGAAATATCTGCCCAATACATCAACGCCAGTCATGTTATGAGGATTAAACTCGCATAAGTTTAAAGACTGGGTATGTGGCGTGTCCTTTAATACAGCTGAATGGAGGTAAGGAATAGTGGATAGTTATGAGCGAATGCTTGTACTCCCTATAGTGCGGATTAACGTCCGCACTATAAAATACTACGTTCATAAGACCGTCCTCACAATTAGACCGGTTCGGTAATTGTAAACCAGGCAAAATTGTGGTTTGGATCCCACGTTAAAATGTAGGTCCCTTAGTTGCCAGTGGCTGTTGGGCTATTAATTAACAATCCTGTCTAAGGAACATGTCGGCCTTAGTCGGTAAAAAGACTACAAGATCGCGCCGCAATCATCCTTCACACATTTGTCATTCATACTTGGCTTAAAATACCTCCCTGTGTAGGTCTCCATTTCAAGCAAAATATTATATTATACAGGGTGTCCGGGAATTATGGTAAACTATTTTAGTATATGATAGTAGACGTAGAAATAAGAAAAAAGTTTTCATAAATATACGTCCTGAAGTGCTTCGTTTTCCGTCTGTGTGTCTGTTTGTGATTTTGACATATTTAATAATATCTCATGAACCTCTTAGCGTATATACTTCAAACTTGATACATGGATAACTACTATTAAGAACTATTTTTATAAGAAATGTCAAATTTCTACTTTGTACCATTCCAAAATTGTGATCGTTTTTTATTTTCAAAGCTAAATATCTTAAAAACAGCAAATTTTAGGAAAATCATACAAGAGACAAAAAAGTTGAAAATTTAATCAAATTAACGCTGACATTAAGATTATGATGATCGAACAACTAATAACTGAGAAATGTTAACTTTTCTAAATAAAAACATGGTTATTTAGAACATACCGTCCGAAATTTGCATATTTTCATTCAGAAAATTTAAAATTTCTCCATTGTTAGTTGTCCGATCATCATAATCTTAACACCAGCGTTAATTGGATTAAATTTCCCAACTTTTTTCATCTCTTATATATATATATTTTTTTTTTTTTATTTGCTGTTTTTAAGATATTTAGCTTTGAAGACAAAAAACAGTCGCCATTTTGAAATGGTACAGAATTAGAAATTTGATACTTCTTATAAAAATTGTTCTTAGTAGTGGTTATCCATGTTCAAAGTTTGAAGTTTATAAGTTAAGAGGTCCGTGAGATATGAATAAATATGAAAAAATCACAGACATACCTATGTGAAACGTTTTTTTTATTTTCACCTTTACTATCATATACTAAAATATTTTACCATAATTTCCGGGGGGAGCGGCCTGGCATAGTGGTTAGAGCGCGGGCTTTCGATCCCGGAGGCCCGGGTTCAAATGCCGCCAATCACCAATGGCATTTTCGCTATGTGATAATGCCGTGACCACTAGGCCTAGCCTGAAGTAATGTGTAAATTGATTCCGGGCTAGGTCTAGCGTCCTGGGATGTGAAGGGAGGACAATAAAAAAACCATAATTTCCGGACACCCTGAATATAGAAGACAGAAAGAAGATCCCTTTCCACCAAGCATCATTCACCACATATACACCACTGCAGCCTCCAGTGGCCCCCCCGCCTCTCACATACATCCGCACACCCTTTGTTGACTCCCAATTAAGATGGGACTTGCCGATATTGCGTTGCCTTTCCAGTCGCCAGATAACTAGCGGATATTTCGCAGCGTGGTCGCTGCTGCAGCTGTTTCGGACTTACGTGGGTCGGTCGTTTTATTTTATGTGGGACTGTGGGCAGTAGCTATGTTATGGTCGGATAGTTTATTCAAATCATGAATCTAATCACTGATTTCAGATTGTGGTAGGACAGTGTTCCTTTTGGTTTCACGTTGGTATGCTTCTAAGGTATTTTTTTTTCTTTTTGTTCTACTTATCTTCGCAATTGTACCGGTGAAGGTATTATGTCGGAGGATAAGAAATTCACATTGGGGAAATTATCATGGCTGCTTAGTGGAAAAAATAAAACTGTTATTAATATTATTCCTCAAGTATGATGATAAAATCTACTTTCGATGACAATCAACTGTTTACATTGTTAACTGCTAGCATGATTTTTTCCAAGAATTTATATTCTTCCTTATATTATGCGTACCTATGAAAAAGAGTACCTTCACATCACTGTATTTGCTTCTTCTTGCAACTTTTATGCAAATTTTATGAAGAAATTATAATTACCTTCACATACGGAATTTCCTAATCCTTTATGTAATGATCTTCTCAACTCGGTATACTGCAATATTGAAAATCTCAAATAACTAAATGAAAAACAAAACAGGAATGACAGTGAGTAAAGCTATTTAGAACCATCAACTGACGTAATTTCACGTAATATGACGTTTCAGCACTAGGATTGAGCAGAAGGCCCGGTTAGGAGTAACTTTAAACAGAGTGAATATAAAGATAGCCTAAACACAAGTAACGTGCTAGCGTCTTCATCCAAAAATTACGTCGATTCTATATCCAAATTCAATTTTTGTAACCACGCATGCTATATAATACAAGGCTCTCGTTGGGTACAGGAATAACAAATCCCATGCATGGATGAATCGATCCCCTTTCAAATGTGAAAAATATTGATAATGTGGATGTGGTCGTGTCCCCTATTGAATCAAAAAGGTGCGAAGTAATAGAAACAAAAGAAAATGATAATATAGTTTCATATGGATTACTAAATATCAGCGAAAATGGTTTAAATTAACTTGCTTCTGTCAAGTATCCTTGTTATTTTTAATATTTTAAACTGTTTGACAACTTTTCCTCATTTGAAGACGACTGCTTGGTTTTATAACACTTGAAAATTAACCTATGAGAGGTTCGAAACCGTGGTAGTGAGAATACCAAAACAAGGATTACTTGAAAGAAGCAAGGTGATTTGAACCATTCTCGGTGATCTTTTAGACTTAAGGCCTTAATCATAGATTCCAGCAAATCTCACCGTGTAATTAAATTAAGCAAAAACTAGCGTTTTCGCTCCTCATCACCATTGTTATTTCCCCCATTGTTTTTTCCTACTAGCGAAATTGCTCCGTATGAATGATCCATTCGTCTTTTGGCGAATCAAAATTCCCTTCTCCATCCCAATCCATACACCTCCATCTTCCAAACTACAGCCGCCCAACCGACCTCTTATCTTTTGCCCACTTTCTAGTTTACAACTTAGCGACTTCCTACCACGACGGACCGGGACATTTCGCCAAGGCCCGCGGCCCACTGGTGTTGTCCCGGTGATTTATAGGGAGTGTACCGGGACGGAGTGGCGAGAGGTGTCTATAAAACGACAGAGGCGGCTGGGCGGCTGAGCGGCTGGGCGCTGGGCGGCGGCGAGGGCGGACCTGCTGTTGCCGCCCTGATTAAGATTGTCCGGTCAAAGTCTCCGCGGAGGCCGGAGGGAGATAGTGGGTGATAAGTAGGGAACCCGATGCCGGGCGAAATTTTCAATCCTGGGATTACGGGACTGAAAAATGTAATCCCGGGATTCCGGGACTGATCCCGGGATCGACCCAACATAGTATTTGCCGATGCAAAAAGAAAGTTTTAGTACACTTTCTATATATACAAAATACATGGTATCGCAACTACAGTGCAGTACTTAAAGCAGTCATTTTTTAGTTGTAAATGTATTTGTTATCAAAAATAGCAGTTGCCCGTGGCTTCGCTCACGATAAAAATTACAGCTGATCTTACTTCTGCTCTTTGAACTATCAAACTGTAGTACTCACAGCTGGTTACATTTCGGTATTTGAATGTTTACATTCTTATAAAATGTAAACATTGAAGCTAAGGAATTCACGGAGCGTAGCCCGAGGGGATTTTAAGGAAGTGAATAGGCCTATATGTTTCCCAGGTTCAAGACTTACCTCTGTGTGAAATTTCAACCCAGTCGGTCCAGTATTTTTCGAGTTTACTTATCCCATACATGCACACATACAGAAACCACCTCTTTTTATAATAGTATAGATTAGAACTTTAAAAAATTATCACATGATCAGCTTTATCATGAAACACTCATTATATATCTATTATACTAATTCCCTAAGAAATCTCTTGTATGCATCAAGATGTAAATAGAACACATTATCAAATAGGCCTTATTTAACTGAAAAATGTGTAAAGAACGATAGAATTATGCATCCATACATAAGTTAAAGAAAGTCTTATAAAAAATATGAATATTTTTAGTTACTTGACCAAACAATATTAGAACTAGAAGTAAAACCTCGCTTAAAAGATGTAAGTAAAAAATAGAACTACTATAAAAATTATTATAAAATAATCATGAGAGCTCCGTAATTAAACTTGATAACAATTACACCTTATCGAAAGTAAGGCCTCTTTGAAAATGTTTTTTAACGATTGAAAATACTGCAGCAGATACATATGAGTAAGACGGCAAATAACTCATCAAACCATGATTACCTGGTCAAAAACTACATACAACTGGTTTTTCTTGGTTTTTCATTTTGTTATAACTATATGATGGGAATATATAAAACATCGATTTTGCTCGTAAATTTGATAATCCCGAGAATCCTGGGATTGAGCCTGAGAATCCCAGTATTGAAATGCTCTAAAACCACGCGGCATCCCGGGTTTGGATTTCCTAGTGATAAGGGAGAGGTATTGAAAAAGTAACTGTCTGTAAGTTTGGTTGGTACCATATGAGAGCTTTTTTAATAGATTGGTTGATGGTTGGAGAAATTTGATAATTGTTTATGAGGTTGTACAAGAGTACAAGATATGATCAAGGAGTAAGATAGAGGTATCAAGAAGAAGAGGAGTTTGATAGTCTGGGTTCGGAATAAACGCAGACTAACTTATTTGCATTAAATTAGAAGAGGGTATTTTCTTTAGCTAATGTGTTTTGAGAGGTATGAGTACAGGTGGAAAGAGCTCTTCCATGCTTTCTGTAACTTTTTAATTTCAGCCCATGATCTTCCCGGCTTATGATCACACTTTCGAACTTTTATTAGTTTTACTTTGGTTTTTTTATAGTCTTTTTTGAACACGAGACCAGTTTAGTAACACACTCTGTAGGCAAACTGCATTTATTTATCTTTACAACCGTATATTTAATTTAATTCTGAGAACACCGCACGATGCGTTTTTTACCAAGAATCACACTCAAGAAAGCTAGAATGAAAAAAATTCATGTTCTCCGTGCATCCCTTTTGCATATAAAATAACTGTCTCTTAAATATACTCTTGTATTTAAGAATTATGACCGCGCCAGAAATATATAGTCCTCGATGCACAAGTTGGTTTATGTCCATAAAAGCATTGTGACTTTACTTTAAGATAGAAACCAACAGCAAACGAGAAATTACACAAATCCAACGATTTACACAAGGTTAATTAGTTATCAAAACAAGTAAACAAATTGGCAAACACTACGTAAATCAATAACTAAGCAACCAGGCCGTCAACTTACTGCTTTTGAATTTTATGAGTGTGAACAAACAAAAATACAAATCTTCTGCTTTTCATTCTGTTTCCTGTTTTTCAACAGTTAAACGAAAGTAACACTTTAACCTTCCGAAACACAAGACTTTCATTTAAACACTCTATTTACACGGGAGATTACTGCGGCTAATTTAAGCTGATAAGAGACGTCAACAGCCTGTTATCTCAGTCAGACAGGGTCTAGGCTTGGGTCACATACTCTCTCACTCATTCAGCATTGGCCATTCATGACATATCAGACAGGGTCTGCGCTTGGGTCACATCCCTTTACTCATTCAGCATTGGCCATGACATAACGAGTCTTTTAATCAGGAGGCAGCTAGATTTGGATTTGGATTTGATGGCTTTTAGCAATCTCATCCGATAGCTATTCTCCTATCTGAAATATGAGAATGTAAACTAATGCCACTGAAATTCACACTGAATGTTGTCTAACTCCCTTGACGTAAAAAAAGTTCGATGAAGATTCTTAGTCTTTTCTGGATACGTAACCGTTTTTGTAACACACTCTGTAGGCTAACTGTATTCATCTTTATAATGGTATATTTAATTTAATTTTGAGAACACTGCACGACGCGTGTTTTTACCAAATTAACGATTTCAGCGAATAACCCTCTTGAAGCAAATACAGGGTGTCCCGTACGGAGTTTGGCACTTTACGTATGGGACACCCTGTATATCGCACGACATGATCTTCCAGACAACTATTTTTAGTGACATTTAACATCATTAAAAGGGATGTATGATGAGGAAAAACGTGGACTTAGGTTTCTTGGTCAAACTAATTAAACAAAATTTTACGAATACAGCAAACACAAATATTTCTAACGAATCCTGATTCAACGATACATGACGATACAAGCTGAAATAAAAAACCTATCATGTTTTTTGTTGACATTTTCTCAACACTTCCTTAACTACTGGGGCCCGCGGATGTAAACACTATTACATCAAATGATTAGTATTCAAAACATACTAATGATCTCAACAGCTATAGGAATGTTCCCAGTATCTATTGTAAAAGTCTTACAATACTCGCGTATTAATGACATGCTGTTCGTGCGATACTTAGATAAGCATTTTACGTTTTTCTTCAGGAAATTGATATGTTAATAGAGAGACATTTGAATACATTTAGATTTGCTCATGACCTAGACTGTAGGGAATTTTAAAATTACAACTAACTACCTTATTAAGAAATCAATTATGTAATAATGTCGCACTTTACAAAAAAGTTTATATAAAACTGTATAAACAATACTATTAATTTAGTTTAATATTTAAAAATAAATGTATATGTTTGTGTGTGATTATCTTTTATTACCTCAATGAAACACACATAAGGAATTTTAAAATTACAACTAACTACCTTTTTAAGAAATCAATTATATAGAATTGTCGTTCTTTATAAAAAAAGTTTATAAAACTATATAAACAATATTATTAATTTAGTTTGATTTTTAAAATTAAATGTATATTTTTGTGTATGATTTTCATTCATAACCTCAATGAAATGCATGGTTCGTGGGTTGGGTTAGCCTTAACAAGGAGATCAGCAATCTGTCTTCTCATTGTTTATTGTTGTCTGCCATTCGTCCTCAGGTGTCATCGTCATCTATAGATCATGTCATCACCCTTTTTCAGTTTAACAGTTCTATGTACTGAGTTTTATTTTAAAACTCCTTTTGTGTAGATTTTATACACTTCCAATCGCAAAAACTATTACATGCTGTTGTGGATTAAATGTAATTATTGGCGATTTTCCGTTTGAACCTAAATTAATTAAAACTTAAAAAATCCATCTCTAGACTTATAAAATTCTAATAATACTTTCACAAAACCTAAGATTTACGGGATTTGGATGATAATGTAACAGATATAACTGAATTTTACTCACTAAAACTAGATTTTTTACCTCTGCTGTGAGCAACGATTTCTATATAAATACAGTACCATATTGGAAAAAAATAATATGGTACTTGACGAGAGTGCGTTTCTAAATGGCTTTGCTGTTGCCCGAAGTCTATGTCAAATATTTGCTAAAATACCTCAAATCTTGAGAAAAAAATAACATTTTCCCACTAGAGTCACCAACCACCTTTACCAGACTAGTAGGTCTCAATTCTACTAGAGAGCCACTAGACAAAGATTTGTAATTACAGTGCCATATTTACAAGGGGATTTACAAGGGGGGGGGGGCGTTGTAGCCCGAAGTTTATCTCAAAGATTTGCTAAAATACCTTGCATTTTGAGAATACCCCCGTTGCAGCAGACCTGCATACTCAGCGAATTTCCAGTGCAAAACAACATATTTCAATCCAACATAGCGAGATTTGACATGTTTTTGTAAGCTCCATAAGAATAACATGGGGAATGAGTATGCAGGTTTTGCTGCTACGGGTATATTAAAACTGGGTGGTTTTAATTCAATATTTTGTAGGTCTGAACTAGGATAAGCCATTTACCAAGTTGTATCATGATATGTTGAGAAATAAGCGAGATATAGAATTTTACTTATTTCCCATAAGTTTAACATTGGGACAACGTACTGTGTTTACCACTTTCAATATCTCGGTAACTAATGGACATAGAATAGTGATTCAAAATACAAAATTGTTTGTGTTTTTAAGCTGAATTCAATGGTGCCAACAAAAATTTGATTATTTTTATTTTTCTATGTAAAAAACCCAAAAAACCCATTTTTGGGGGGGTTTACCCCCCTTTACCCCCCCTTCCGGTAGTCCGATTGGGCTGGTTTACGAACTCGTCCGAATAATTACTACTTTACACATCCATGCCAAATTTCATTAAGATTGGACCATTTTTACGCGAGTTATCGTGCTTAAAGACACACACACACACACACACACACACACACACACACACACACACACACACACACACACACACATATATATATATATATATATATATATATATATGAAAATGAACTAATAGTGTTTTTTGCTTCTGGGGGCCCCAAAACAAAAAGTTATCATGGTCTCAGGCTTGGGTCTTGCCATGAGTACTACGGTAACAGCTTCTTCCCTATAGGGGAAATCCGCTAAAACTACAATTTTTCCACCAGAGCCACCCACCACCTTTATCAGACTATCGGCAACAACTTCTCCCAAGCAGAAATCCCACCCCAGTGTGAGGTCTTGTAACTTACGGTTGTCCGGTTTCATTCACGTTGTCCATTCATTTGTTGGACCGTGTTTCATGAATGAGTTCCCCGGTCGCCCACCTGGGCCCCGGGGGGTGACGTGGGGGGTGGGGGGTGGGGGGGTACAAAGGTGCGAACGTGCCTACGGAGTGACAGGTGAGATTGTGCCGTGATGAATGACGAGGGGACAATGTAGGTGGGGAATGCGTGGCGGAGATGGACACTAATTTGTCCCCTAGTAGTTACAAGCTAATTAGGGTGGAAGGGGGAGGGGTGGAGCAAAGAAGTTCAAATACTTTGAACGTTAGTAGTCCAACAAAAAATCCTCTAGCACCTTCAAAAGTTTATTTTACTCAGTTTCAATTGAAAAGCACGAGTGACAAGTTATTTTTTTAGTGGGATCTTGGATACAGATGGTTTCGGTAATCATTGACATAATACAATAATTAAAAAAAAATCCAAGAAAAATAATGCTGCAGTAAACTATGGTGATGAAATTATAAGCATAATATCGAATACCTAGTGTGCTGAGCTTTGCTTGGTAATGTTTCCTTTTTACCAGTTCATCCCATAGAGGAATTTAGTACAATGAGGAATCTAGTTTTTTTTTAAATCGTTATTGTATGTCAGTATGTCACACAGTCAGATAGTTAGAGAGTAACATAGAGTTAGCTTATTCCTTTTACAGTAGTAGAGAAATGGAAAAAATTGTCAATTTGCAGCACTGCCCATTGTTATTGTCCTTGAAATAAAAACAAATAGTGTATCTTGTAGGAAATTGTATGTACTTTCTTTTTGCAAATTAATGTTCATCAATAAAATTTATGCTAAGGGTTTTGAGTTTTGAGTTATAAGCAAAAAATATGTAAAGAAATTCAGAGTTTTCACCTTATTTTGCATTTTTTACAATGTTCCGTCATAAAGTTTTGTTAACAAACATAGGATTTGGTTTCAGCACCCCAAAAAATATAAGAAAAAAATTAAAACAAACTTAACCCAAAACTTTCCCGTGAGGGGATTTTTAAAGACAATTTTACTGGACTATAGTTATATTTTTAATATCAATAAGACCTGTGTAGAGTATGTTTTTAAACCATAAATGAGTTATTTCTAGCATTCGAAGTATGACCTTGGAGACTTTTCAGAGATAATTGTGTAATCATGCATAGACTGCCCAATTACGAGTATTAGATACTTAAGCTTTTATGTTATAGAAACATCAACGCCAGTACCAAAATGTATGTAGTTATTTATCAAATACTTGATCCAGGAGCAGTTAAATCATTAGCTTGTTTTCAAGTACTTAAATCAATAAATTCATATCATATTTGATTTTTAAGTTAAATAATGTTTCAAATTTAATAATAAAAAAAGGCAAGTGAAGCAAGAATTTATGGGCAAGTGTGGTTCCATTCTAAGACACCTTCCAGATGTTTTTGTGAGGATATTCCTGATAAATTATTCCAAAGCCCACTTGTACTCCACTGATATAAGACTTTTCCTCGCATTTCCCTCACTCAAGACTCATTGTAAAAGGTCAAGCGGTACTAAATTGTGGAACATAATGTCTCCTTTGCTACTCTGGCCCACGCCGACAAAAAACTGAGACCTCCATAAATTTAATTTTGAATTTTATTACTTGAGTTCCTGAGTTTATGACAGCCATAAATCTATTTAACACCTCTTCTATATCGGGGGTATTGAGAAAGGCCCAGTATGCTCGTTAAGGTGGTTATAAAATTCACAACTGTGCATTTCAAATTAGAGGAGTAAAACGATGTCTTTACGACAAAGTTTATTGTATTTAGTTTCAATTCATGAAATTCGAAACTACAGTTACTTTTTCTAAGAATTGACACAATAAGTTTAAAAAAATATATTTGGTAAAGTACGTGTTTAATGGGGGACTCGCGAATTAAATCCTAAATTACGTATAAGAAAATGCTTACAAAATCAATAATCTTTAAAAGAAGGTAACTCTTTTTTATTAAAAACTAGCAGTTGCCCGTGGCTTCGCTCACGATAAAAATTTCAGCCGATCTTACTTCTGCTCTTTGAAATGTGAAATTATAGTATTCACAGCTTTTTACATTTCGGTATTTGAATGTTTACATCCTTATAAAATGTAAACATTGAAGCTATAAGGACGTTCACGGGGCGTAGCCCGAGGGGATAGGCCTATATGTTTCCCAGGTTCAAGATCTACCTCTGTGTGAAATTTCAACCCAGTTGGTTCAGTATTTTTTGAGTTTACTTATCCTATAAATCAGAAATGTCTTAATACATTAGATTATAAATATTATCTATATTTATAATAGTATATAGATATAGATATCATTTTTATTCATTGAAAAACAAAATGCATTAACGGTCAATGCAGATAATGGTCTTACAAGTCATCTGCATTGACTTATTGAGAATTTATTGTCCTTATTTGTTATATGATTCTTTTTAGCGAATTTCCCCTATAGGGAAGAAGCTATTACCGTAGGTCTCATGGTAAGACCTAACCCCGAGACTATGATAACTTTTCGTTTTATGGCCACCAGAAGCAAAAAACACCATTCGTTCGAATTTTTATCTATCTATCTACCTATCTATCTAGCTATGTATATATCCCAGGTAGCACGCAAACGTGTTTTCAACGTTGAAAATAGGTTTTTACGGGCGAATAACCGTTACGCGTTGAATTTTTCAACGTTATATTTTCAACGGGTTTTCAACGGTTGAAAATAACGTGTTATCAACGTTTAATATTTCAAAATATTCAACGTTCTCGAGCTTTTTCAATTAATTTTAATTACTCAGCTACAAACATTATTATCCTAATTTTTGATATAAATTTAAGATGACTTTTCCCTCCAATATCAATATTTGCGACTCAGGCGTCAGGCGATGCATGCGCGCGCAACCTTTGACGTCCTCTGCGCTCTGCGCAGCCCAAATTTCTAACCTTTCTTCCTTTGTTTGTGATTCGACCACCTATTGCAACTGAGCAGCAGTGACTTCAAGTGAACTTGTACTTGTATTTATGTGTGGTCAACTCTCCGTGGTGTTTCTCCGTCTTCTTACTTTGAGGTAAGTTTAAAATGGCGAATTTATATTAGGATATTAGGCCTAAGTATGAAGTCCTTTTTGCGTTTTAGAACGAGATAATTATGAAGGTTGGCTAGTAATTCTACTTGCTCATGTTGTGCTACCCACAATGGCAGCAAGGTGAAGATTCCTATGAACTTAAAAATGAATGATATCGCTTTATTATTAAACTTTTACTTTTTACTTGTGCAGTTTTATAATGCTTAGGTAAAATTATCCGTAGATAAATTGGTATCTAGGCTTAACATGAGGACCTGCCTTATCATAAATTTATTGGATATAGGCCTACACTATTTTAAATCTAGGCTAGGCCTACATGCATGGTGTTTGAAAGTATTCTATTTCATTTCAATAATCCAAAAACTATTTGCAAAACAGATAGGCTACCAGTCCCCTCCAAAAATGTAGAGGAACCCTAAAAATCTAGCCTAAGGCAAAATGGATTGGCTGAGCAAAACCCATAGATATTTAGGCCTAGCTGTCTAAAGGCTTTATCAGGTACAAGTTCCGTAGAAGGTGCACGCTTCACCTGACTATTTAGAGTAGTCTGTGTGAATTGGAGTGATAGGGTGGGGAACTATCGATAGTCGCCAGATCAACATGATTCAACTCTCCAAAATGATTACATCAGTTTTTGAATCAGTAGAATCGGCTCAAAGAATGGTACATCAGTTATTACCAACTGCGGCAAACTTTCCTTATTTAGGCTAGTTTGTGAAGGCAGTGTTATCTCCAGTATAACAATATATCCTCCTTGTGCGTAGCACTTTGTTTACTCCGCCGTAATTCCAGGATCGCCAACATTGTATGAAAACAAAGGAAATAATCCACCGTGCTTGAAATAGCAAATAATTAGTGAGTTTGCTTGTTGTTTGTGATATAAAACAAATAGACCTTTGATCTAATTAAATGACCAAGCTTTAATACTGAAACTTACAATATTTGAAACTTATCTTGAAATTTAGGTTAAGTTCACTGCTCAGACTTGTTTTGTTTTTTAGTATTATTGTAGTGAATCGAAATCTAGGTTGTCAGGCATTAATGCATAAATAAAAATGTTAAACTTTCTTCAAATATGAGGTGATTGGTGAATCAAGTTTTATATTTAATTCTAGTCACTTAGGCCTAGTCTCTGATCAAATAAGGAAAAGAACAAAAAAGACAGAGGCCTAATAGTGAATAAATTTAGGTTGCATTGAAAAAGGATTTTTTAAGTTGCAAATCCTGAAATTGATTTAGGCCTAATAAGCTTATTCAATTATATACTAACTTACCTATGCTTAAGGGGAGTCAATGAATTTCTAAATTCTTAACAGATATGTAGTTGAACCTTTGCATACTTTAATAATTGACATTTGGCCTATATTGGAAACAATATAGGCCCTATGACAACAATCAACAACTCAATCCTATCAAGGCAAATCCTCCCTTATACATTAGGATAATATGGCAGTTCCTTGCAATTATCTTAGGCTAATGAGAAAACTTAAATCTGCTCATTACGCCGCGCTGTAAATATCCGAATCCGGTATTATCCGATCCGAACCTGTTGTTATCCGATCCGAAGATAAGCTATCCGATCCGAATCCGATCCGATCCAAAAATTCACTATCCTCACACCTCTAATAATTACTCATAACATAATAGTTAGAAATGAACATGGTCATCACCAAATTCACAGTTGACTAAAAGCATAGCCATCTCTAGTAACAAGGCCGCAGCGCAAGTAAATGGTAACAGGGTGCTTAAGGGTTCAGCTGGTTTGTTTATCCATACTCTCTTATGGCACTATCTTTTGTTTACATGAAATCAGCTGGCTCTGTAAGGGTTTTTACCATGTAAAAAACCATATTAAAGACATCCATGCTAAAAGTGCTAATACAAAAAAATGTATTTGGTTCACTTTCATTGCAAAAATTTACATGTTTTTTATTTGCAGATTTCTTAAGCAAGATAGTGGAGCAGCTGCAGTCAGTGATTGCTGTCCAGGAGCAGCACACCATCTTTCTAAATGAGCTGCTGGTGAACTCTCGAGTGACCCTAGACGTGGGTGTCACCGAGAGGCCAGCAGACATGCCGACTCTGCCTCTGCGGAACGCCAATGACTTGGAAGCATGGGAGACATTCATCAGTCTGAACCAAACTAACTATGCCTATGCTGTAAGTATTTAACTGGGGCTCAGTTCAATGTAATATTCCGGTTAAGCAGGGTTTTAGTTGTATTTTTATTTACATTGTTACTGACTTGCTGCAGCGTTTTTACTGGAAGTATTGGTTTATCACTTCCTCAAGATTGATAAATGTCAAAACATCAAAAGAAGCAACAATGTGTGTATACGTGGGATAAAAATATAGCTCATATCCTGACAGGCTGCTTGGACTTAAAGACTCCAAAAATATGTACATAACTCTCCATACTTAAAGCAAAACAAGCTAGAGCAGAGAAAAGACCTGGGGGCCCTCACCACTGAGTGAGCCTAGGGGCCCAAAAGTCCTAAATCCGGCCCTGGGTGTTCTATGTTTTGATTTCAAATTTTGTGGACATTTGCCGTTGTCACTGAATAGTAAAAAATAGTTTCTCAACATTTCGGGATATCGAATCCGTTCCCGTCTTCAGTTGTTAAAGAACGAAGAACATTTATGTTCCAAAATTGTAACAAGTAAGCTCTATTTAATACTTTCCAACATTAATATGTGAAATCAAAATTTTTGTAACATCACTTGTGGGATTTTCTTTGTTTCAGTGCAAGTTATTGCGCACAGTAGGTGGAGGCAGTGCTGTCCATGCTACAAGAAGAATGTTAAAGCGGCTTTTAACTTCTGAATTTGCTCAGTCCTTCAACTGGGCAGGGAGAAGCCCCGCAAAAGCCTTTTAAGGTTTTGAAGACAACATCCCTCATCTTTGGTAAGACATTATATATGTGTGTATGCAACTAAAATGTTTGATTTTTACAGTGTTATGGTGGACATATTAATTATTGCTAGTAGTGTCAGATTTTTCTCGGACCGAGCTTGATTTTTACTCGGCCCGAGTTATAGGGCTTAATCGGTTCGAGTCTACTCGGGCCGAGCTTTTTAGTCAGCTAGTGCACTCGGATTGAATTTTTAAACGTATCCATTGTTAAATCCTTTCAAATAAAAATTTGTACCCGAGAGAATATCTCTATCCAACTAACTCGGACCGAGTTGTTTACATACGAGGTACTCGGATGCATTATTGTTGCGATCCGAGTAGCGTCCAAGTGATGCGCGTGCATCGTCCGAGAATAATCTGTCGCTACTCAACCCGCCTTAAATCTTGTTATTCATATTTTTTGTGTTATAAAACAGTCAATTATACTCAAATTTTATCCTCAAGCCAACAGTGCTGACCATTTTCACTACCGGTTACACATCAAAGTGATCTTTTTAATTGTTAATGCTCTTGTTTTAAGAGACAGTTCAATTGGCATAAATAATTGTACAATTTGTCATACACTTGAACGTGTCCCCCCTTTTTCCCTTGGGTATATATGTACTTATTTTAACCAATCATTAAATATTTTACAAGAAAAATATTTATTCGGAAACACATTCTTGTTAACATATTGTAAATTTTTTTATCATTTTAATATTTCTTATGTATGTTCAGTTATAACAAATTATTAAATAAACTGGAATCGAGGTATTTGATGAGTTTAAACCAGAAATAAAAAATATTTCCTTGAATTTAATTGACTCATCATTTATCCGTTACCAATCTAAAAAATTGGCTGTTCATGGTATTTTTTTATAGTTCACGCATAAAGATTTCTACCATTTAAAGATTGTGTGCGGAGAGATGGATAAGGAATGGATAGAGCAAGATAGACGATTCCTAAATTTGTGTCATTGGCTGCAGCCAACTTTTTTATACCTGTTTGGTTTCTTATTAGATGATTATTTGGGTCTTATTTTCAAGTTGCTGTACTGGTCAGTTCAATGCGTGAAGGGCTTTAGAGGAAGAAAGTATTAGGTTTAGGTTTTATGTCTTGGGTAAAGATTTGTGATTATTAACATTAAACTGTGAATCATGTGACGTATATCAGTGTCTCCTCTGCCCAAAAAAACTGTCTGTAGCCAAGGTGCTAATGATATTTATTATGTTTCAGATGCAGTAAAAAAAACCATGAGTGGGGGGAACACTGTGGGAATTGAGGGCCAGATAGAAGTGGCCATCAAAGATTGGCTGAAGTACGCCGCAGTGAGGGTTCTTTCTTCAGAGAAAAGAAAACTGAAGGACTAATTATGTTGTAAATTCTATTAATAAGTTTTATCTAATTAAATAATTTTTAAATTTTCCAAATGTTTTCCTTGTTTTTTTTAGCCAAAAACCCTTATAAATGAACAGGAGAAATTTCAAAATATGTAGGATGGAATTTTTATCTTGATTAGTGAGACAACATGTGTTTACTTACAATTGATGATTTCTATTTACCATATAATTATTACAACATCAGTGGCCGAGCGCCAATACCTATCAAAAAACCTATTTCAATATTTTTTTCTCTGAAAAACTCTTAGGGACTCTATGCATGAAGCACCCAGCTGGCCTAGCTCTAGTGTGTAAATTACTTTCAGTAACACCAATTAATTTTATTGTTAATTTAAATTTATTGATCATTGTGACCAACGGTTTCTAGATGTTATTCACACCAAAAATAATACTGAATATGATTCTTGAAACTTGGTACAAGTATTGTATACACTATTATTATTATATTTCATGTAAAACTAGACATTTCTAGCACTTACCACTTAAACATGGATGCCATTTAAAACTTTAAAAAATCTCAAAAATAACTTATAACCTGTAAATTTTAGCAGATTTTTTCAAGAGCCATTGAAGATACACAATTTTATGCAAAGCAATGATGATTGTCAAAATTGATTGAGTAATTAATTTTTATTGGGATTTTATTGGTAAAATCTTCAATTACCCAACTGATCTTTATAATCTTCAATCATATCACTCATCTGTTGACAAGAAAGTTCAATCTTTTTTGTCACAGGCTATGGTGGCTGAAATTTGGATTTGAACATGTAAAGTGGTCACCATTTTTATATGGTAGATTCAACAAATGTGTAGTTTCATATGAAAGTTGACTTAGTGTAATGTGTGTACCATGATTTACCGTTAAAAATGTGTTTTTCTATGTCTTTTAAATGCTTTTTCAAAGTTAAAAAATATGGTTATTTCAATGTGTTTTCAACGTTAATTCAATGTTTTAAAAAATGGTTATTTCAACGTGTTTTCAACGATCATTCAACGTTTTAAAGTTAGTTGTTTCAACGTGTTTTCAACGTTTATTCAACGTTTAAAATAACGTTGAAAGGTTGGACATTTTCACGTGTTTTTAAGGTTACATTTCAACGTTATATCAACGTTAAGGGTTCACGTGTTTTAAACGTTTTTTCAACGTTTGTGTGCTACATGGGATATATGTGTCTGTCAGCACGATAGCGGCCGTAAATATGGTCCGATCTTAATAAAATTTGGAACAGACATGTAAAGTGGTAATTGATTGGACGAGTTCGTGAACCAGCCCGATCGGACCCCCGGAAGGGGGGGTAAAGGGGGATAAACCCCCCCAAAAATGGGTTTTTTGAGTTTTTTACATAGAAAAATAAAATTTATCGTATCTTTGTTGGCACCATTGAATTCAGCTCGAAAAAACAAACAATTTAGTGTTTTGAATCATTGCTCTATGTCCATTGGTTACCGAGATATTGAAAGTGGTAAACACAGTACGTTGTCCCAATGTTAACCTTATGGGGAATAAGTAAAATTCTATATCTCGCTTATTTCTCAACATATCTGGATAAAACTTGGTTTGTGGCTTCATCTAGATGAGATCTAATGTATTTTAGTCTAAAATCCGCGAAATTTCAATTTTTGTGGCAGCAAACCTGCATAATTATTCCCCATGTTATCCTTATGGGAAATACAAAAATTCTATATCTATCTAAAAATTCTATATATATTTTTTAACATTTTTTGACAAAACTTGGTATATGGCTTCTTCTAGTTAAGATCTACTAAATAATGAATTAAAATCAACCAGTTTTAACATACCTGTTGCAGCAAACCTGCATACTCATTCCCCATGTTATTCTTATGGAGATTACAAAATATGTCAAATCTCGCTAAGTTGGATTGAAATATGTTGCTTTGCATTCGAAATTCGCTGAGTATGCAGGTCTGCTGCAACGGGGGTATTATACTAATGGCAAAATTTTGAAGTTTGATGTATATATTTTGGGTCTTTCACCCCTAAAGCCAATGACTTTATTTTAATCACATTACTGAACTACTGTTGTTTTTCCTATGATATTTTTTATTTTTTAATCAAAGGTGGAGGTTAATTTTATAAAAAAATTAATTTATCATTGCCTTTTTATCTGGACTGATTTATTTACAGTACATGCATTTTTACCTTTAGTATTCCAAATCAGTATTTAACAACATCGAAAGAAAATTCAAACTAGTAATCATAATAACAAATTAACACAGTTAACATTATTCCCACCGACGCAGAAAATAAATTACTAATTACCTCCAAACAACGGCGAGTGCGCTTGTAAAACATGTGATTTAATCAGATTTACGATGGCATTACTCTCATCTACATCAAATTAATGACCATTCAGTTTATGGAGCCCAAGCCAAGTAGGTACTGACCTTAATAACCGTGGAACCTGTGATATGTGGCGCGTGACCTATTCTTAGGCCGCATTAACTAAGGAATGCATAATAAGTATACATTTTAAATTGAAACTTGAACTTAATATCTTTCAGTTAAATTTTTTTGTCGAAATAGTAGACAAGAGCATACGTTCTTTGAAAAGGATCCCAGTTTTTCTATTTCCTGATTAGTCCTAATAATTGTATTAAATTTAATGGTTAACGACAGGTTAAAGCACGAGTTAGCAGTTAAGATCCAGCAAAACAGATTCGACAAAGTACCTAAGGAAAACTGATTAAGTCAAAGTATTCACGGAAAACTATATTCACTGATAAGGGGAATTATTATTCACGTAAAAAAAAAACCCACCTTCCATAATCCTCCCAAACGTAAGCAATTTTAATATATTCTTTGAGATAATGGACAGCTGATTCTTTTATTTGGAGGAGTAAATTCTGAACTAAAAATGCTATTAATTGATGATGCAGTTTTCAGGAATAGCTTGTAAAGATTTGAAAATTCAATTCTCCCCTCATCTCCCACCTCCTTCCTTTTGTGTTCTCTTCCTAACGTATTTTAAATTATAAAAACTAGACAGTACAGAAGAATCTCGATAGTTTGACTCTTAATGGAATTCGAAGGTGTCGAAATATTAAAATGTTGAACCATAGGGATTATATATGGGATTTTACACCATATAATAGAAGAAGTATTAAAAATACAGGTTGACCATGAGCACTTCCTATGTTAATCAAATACCATAGGTAAACCTAAGCCTTTGCACAGCTTTTTAAATGAACTTTTATCAAAATCCAATAAATATTACTGGACTAAATATTCGGTAGTCTTTGAATGCTTGTTGAGTGTTGCCCATGTCAAACTACACAGAGAGTCGAAGTGTCTAACTATCGAGAGTCTACTGATATGTCAATTTATGGTATTTGAGACGAACAAAAATTCATTTTGGTTCTTTTTCAATTTTTTTGTAGCCGCAAATTATTTCTTCATTTGTTGTACGAGTAAAGAAACATACACCGATGCCGAATATTGAATAACACACATATTTTGAACCTAAAATATCAAGTTGCGAAACCGTCTTTTAATAATCTTATTGTCGTTAGTGATGGATGTCGCTATCTAGCGAATGTAACATGTCTGAATGCGCGTAAACATAATCTACAAACACTTAGCACCCATCAATCATTTTGTGACAAACAACATTAATTCAAGAGTGGGGACGAGGGAAAAACCAAGAGAGAGGTGTTCACGTCCTAACAGACGATGTTAAGTAACAAGAAAAATGTTCTTCACAGATTTGTTGGATGTTAAAGTCCTGGTTTAAGTCATATCATATGCCTATGAAATGTAATTAAATCAAGATGGTTAGATACAGCGCAGTCCCTACTTACCAAGCTTGGCTTGTACGTACTAATTTGTCACATTGCCATTTTCCTGAATATTTCCTGCTCTTTGAAATTGAATCATTGACTGATTTAGTTTTAGTCATGGACAACCGTTGGAATAAAACCAAAAATTATAGATTGGACCATTATGAATATACTTGTATGATCACGTTCGCTAACCTTTTCTGATAAGTACGGTAACCCTATAAGAAATTGTTTGGCTACAGAGATTTATGGTGTATGCAATTATTTATAGGTCGATGCCTAGACCGTCCACAAGACTAATGCTAATTTAAGCAGAGCTGTTTGTGAGACCAACTCACAAACAGCCTTGGCCATGCCGTTTGACTCTTATATACATTAGATACATTAGTTGAAATGGCGACCTACCCAGGTAGGTATTTTAAGCCAAGTATGAATGTATATGAATGTATACTATAGGTACATGGGCTAGATCAAGATAAAGTAAAACATGGACATCACGGAAACGATTCAGAATTCTGGCAAACTTTTATCTCGAGCTTTGGCGAGACGCAGCCTCAACCTTGTGGCGAACGGCATGGTCGACATTCCAAAACATAGTTGGAATTTCCGCAGCAAGAGGTTTCTGAGTGATGAGTTTCTCCCATCTCAAAGTCCATGCTATAACACGAACTAGATAACACGTAGCTCGAAATCGAGCAAATATTAACCTACTTATATACATTTGAAGTTTAATAAAAGGGGTAAATTCATTAAAACAATTATGGCCTAACTACTGAAACTTTTAAAGTTATTTTGATCTACTGCATGAGTTTTCCGGTAAACTTAAACGATTTTTTAGGGAACACCTTCATTTCCCCATGTCCTCTTGTTGCGGTAATGTATATTTTAATACTGGCAAAAGATCAATCTCTGCTTACAGCAACAATTAGCTGACCAAGAGCAAACACTTGTGCCGTGAGCAATGACTTCCTTTGTTCAGGGACTGCCCCTGCACCTTATTGATAACTTTCGCCAAAACAGATATTGTAGGGAACAGATATTGTAAGGAACCTTTCCTTTGTGGTAAAAACGCGTAAATGACGCTTTATCTCTACCAGTCTTTTCATTCTTGAAATGCGACTCACCGCAATGAAAACATTTTTAGTTCATTGGTCTGAGGTTGGAAGGAGCACCAAAAATGTTACATTGGGAGGGTGATGCCAGCGGTTGCGATCGTGTTCTTTCCGACTCCTCCGACCGGCCAATGTTCATCTTCTTCTTATCGGTGACATTATAAATGCACCAAATCCAAAAATAGATTGGCTCTGATTAATATAACTTCAAAAAACACTATGAGATATCGTAAACTACATTGTAAAATAACTGGTAAATGCAATGTTTAAGATCTTTAAAAACACTTCATAACATAACCCAAATTAGGCCTACATAATAAGTTTTTTGTTGAAAGCTAAAGTAGCTGTAAAAACGAAAACTGCTCTTTAAAAAAATAACTATACCACAGTCTTTTGATTATAACGCAAGTGCTGCAATCTGAGGTTTACCTGTTGAACTATTCAAAGCTTGGCCATATGTTCAGTTGTAAACAAAGTGAACTGAGCTTGCTCAAATGGCGATGAATAGCGCCACTGTTCCGAAACTTCAGCCCTTTACTGTACTTTAATGCTGACCTTTTTTAAAATTCTGAGACTTGTTGGCAAATCTACATAAAAATCCCTTTAATTTGATACCTCAAACATTAAAATCCGTCCAGCCGTTAATTATCGCGGTTGGACTGTGAAAAGAAAACCGCTTGCGTATTAATATATAGATTTAGAGATAAAAAATCAGACAGTGGTATGTAAAAATGCGTGTGAATCCAAGATTCTTAATTTTTTTATAATGATCTTTGCGGGATGTTCCATGATTATTAAAGTTTTATTATTTCTCTATATCACTCAATTTTCTCATAAAACATTATCAGAATACTTTAATTCGCGTATATACAACCCATCAATCAATCTTCCTCACTTTAAGCCCCCACACGCAATTCTGCAGATCTTTTAATATAGTTCTCTTGTAACAGATAACCTTGTTGCTTTTCCTAATTCCCGTGGTGTCATGCAAATAATTTGGATTTGTTGGTACTGTCTAATGTTGTGTGCTTGTTTAAATGGACTTTTAATGAACATTATTGTGGTAGCTTACGAGAATATTGGTAGCATAGCAATTAATAACAAGAATATATCATCTAGCATGATATGAATAGTGATTCCAACAGAAACTAGTTTCTGTATTCATTGATGTCTCGATCAGCCATTTCAACAAGCTTTAAACAATTGATTACTGTATTCCTAAAGCTCTGCAAACATTTCTCTACATCACCACACCGTGTATAGTGTGGGTTTTCCCAATCTTCTCTGTTCCACGCATATCATAGAATTTTTACCTTAAAGGGGGTTCTTGAAGGCTCTATATGACTATACAGGGATCGACACTCAGTCTAGCCTCACTAGCCTCCCAACGACAGCAGTTATTCCACCAATGCTAAACATTACTTTCTACCGTCTTCATGAATGTTGGCAGCGCTATGCAAATAACCAGGGTCATTAATCGTTGTTTCCTATCAACATAGATTCGAAGTTACCCTATCATATTATTCACGACAGCTTATCATTGGCTGATTACGAATTAAGATAAGCCCCGACAGCACCTTGTACCTGTCCCTATTCCACACCGCCATTTACAAGTGGACAAATCGGCTCTCTAACCGATCCATCTAATTCAGAAGCGGATAAAAACGACAAGCAACCCACATACCGAAACGTGTCCGAGTCAAAGACGCCGAAAAATCTGTTTTCGTCCGATTGGCCATCCGGGGGGGGGGAGGGGGGGAATCGAAATGCGCGGAGGAGGGAATTTTAAATCGGTCCTTACAGAACAATTTACAGCTTCGCTGGCTTCAGCAACATAAAACACGGTCGCAAAAAGTAGAGGATGGCGCGAAAAACAGCCTGCATTAATGCATGACTGCGCGGCGGGCGGCGCGGCCAGCGCGGGGCTACAAATAACTACATGGACCCGCCTATATAGGCCGGTGCGGCCGCGTTTTGTGAACACACTTTGTTGTTTTGTATTTCAGATGCGGGAATGACATTTAACAATAGGATGTATTTTACACTTGGCGCATTATATCTTGAACGATGGCCTAGTCCGTTGCTGGAGCTGTCAAGTACTGTGTACTGGCAATGATTTTGGAAAACAAACAGTGTAAAATAGTATATTTCGCAACAAGGTCCGAAAATGAGTTTAAAAAAAAAACAACATTCTCGATCGTTTCAAATTCTCGACTTCGTCTCGAATTTGAAACCGATCTCGAGCCTGCAAAACCTTTTCGGCCGAGGTGCGAACGCTATTTTTCACCACTCTACACAATGAAATATACCAAAATTAAAAAATAAATAATAAAATAATAAGCCCATAATAATTAAAACATTGATTATTATTTGACTCACTTGAAAATAAAACTTTAAGGTTATGAGCGACGATACAACTTATTTATCATGATTCAAACGAACACAGCTATGAAACTCATATGATCGTAACTAACCTGTCTTCGGAACCTATTGAATGCCGAATAATTATGTGATGTTCTGACGTAGTTTCAAGCAAATTAACGATCAGCTGACTTTCGGCCCTAGGGCCCCAAACGTTTTCGGTCCTGTGGCGGCAAACAGTGTGTTTCGGTCCGCGTTTGACGATTGTAAAACAGGTGATTTCGTCGTGGTGTGGTGAAAACAAATTTCTACGAACATCAACTGTATTTTGTTAAAAAATGACAATTAAGATATATACTGACAGCTGTTGGAAAATTCTAACACTTCAGGCTAGTACAACTTAGCGTATCAGCTGTAGTGTCCTGATGACTTCTCTCCACTCCAAGTGCTTCAAGTATACAGTAGAGCCCTTCATATCCGGCCTCGGTTTTACCGGTCCTCGGTTTATCCGGTCGGTTCTCAGAAGCCCATGTCAAAACATATTTCCTAAGCTTACAGACGCATTTCCCTCTGAAACGAGATCAGTTTGTCTAAGTGCTCAAGTGATGTGTTGGTTTTAATAACATTATTTTTAAATAACCCCAAAAAAACATTCAAAGCTCTACTTTGGGCTTAATTCATTAGCTACGCAATATTATCTAGGCATAACTTATCGTTTTTATAATAGGTTGGGATATCCGGCCAAATCATTATCCGGCCTGAGTTCGGTCCCGTGTAGGCCGGATATCAGGGGTTCTACTTAAAGGGTTCCCAAGTGTCAAGATATAATGCGCCAAGCGTACAATGTAACACTGTAGAATACATCAGATCTATACATTGAATTGTGGTTGGCTAGCATCTGGTCTGACTTTTATGTCTGACGGATTTTAGGAAACCCCACGTAGCTAAAACGCAAGGGTGACCTCTTGTTGCCCAGAAAGAATGCAGATAGTCACCGAAACCCGAACTAAAAACGTTTTATAAACAGGAAGCATTTAAATGCGTTTCAAATTATTAAACATTAAAGATTTTGCAGTCGTTTATATGCTCGAGGAATATCGCGAGTAAGTGACGATTTACAAAAGAGCCAAGACTTAAGAATTTATTTCACCTTAACGTCAACTATTAGCAGTCCTGCCAGCAGTTTTACAACTTGAATGTTTTCACAGCGGCGATTTGGATGCACCAACAGCCTTGAAATTGACGTTGAATTTTATTACTGCTCGTTACACCCGTATGCCCTGAATTTTTGTAGAAGTTCTTTTTACTGATCATTTCAGTTGCAGGACTCGACAAATATACTCCTATTCATACAAACGAGGCAATTAGTCAATGTGTACACATTCAAATAAATGTCTGTCCCGCCTATCGTAAGCAAAATAAACCTAACAAAGGCATGACTATGCGAAGAACGTGTTAAATAAGCGTATACATTTCTAACAACATAGAGTTGGCTATGTGTAAAACACAATCCTGGACGTGTTGGGTTGTTGTTGATCAATTTTACTGTATTAACTGTTTATTGAGCAGAAGTTCAGATGTAACAGTAACTGTACAGCGCCCTTTACTGGCATTCGAATAAATACATCTCAATTAATAATAAATAAATAAATCAACAAGTAAATGGATAAATTAATAACTGACAAACACTTTTCAAACTAAAACAATATATGTTGCATTAAAAAAATCATCGACAGTTGGATTGAGTGAAACAATATGAAATGGATCAGAATGGTTCTATAGCGACATAAATTTGTTTGTAAAAAATTATAAACCTCAAAAAAATTTCTTTAGGAAAAGGCAAAAATTTAAAATTTCTCTTTTTAAAGTTGAGAGGGTATACAGACAAATATTGCTCATGCAAGCAATGAGTTAAGAAAGGTGAAATGATGCAAATCTAAGAATGCTACAAATAATATATGTTTGTAGGCCTTTGCGATTATTCATGGTTTCCTTTATATGTGAAATGCCTAACACCGATTTTAAATTAAATATCTTTTAATCAAGTAGTTTATTGATACCTAAATTAAAAGAGACAAAAATAAGTTAACAACAAGTTAAAAGTTAGAAAAGTACCGATTAACCAACTTGATGTATTGGTACAAAATAACTAACTATACATAATTAATAGTTTAAAGACGATACAAATCGCTGCTTTAAATCCTGCTATATTAATGCCATCATATATTTCTAACTACCACAAAAAAATTCTCCAACCAACCACACATACCAATCTCATTTACATACCTTCAATCCAAAACACAACATCTTAAAGTCAAAAATCACAAACGTCAACACAACACTTCACCAATAATGTCACGAACAATCGCGACAATACCGATCACCGATCACCGATCACGGGCCGTGATTAGCCGCGCGGAGCCGTGAGTCATAGACGATTAGCGACCGCGACAATTACGGGGCAAAACTAGTGATTATCGGCGAGCGCGGCAGCGGCAGCGGCGGCCATGTTGCGGCGACGGGCTAGACAGCGTGGCGTCTGACGCGGCGGCGGCGGCCGGTCTGGCAGGAGAGGGGGCAGCCAGCCGCTCTGTTACCGGCCGAGGTGTCGCTGGACATTTGTAACATTTCACATTTCGTGGTGGAAAAATTTGGTTGTAGATTATTGACGATTTTTTAGATTTTGATTTTTGGCGGACATTTGTCATCGTTGATTGGTAACAAGTTTCACGACGTTTCGGAATTTTGGAATTTGATCCCGTCTTCAGGTGGAAAAGAACCTAGAACGTAAGAAGATTAGTAGCTTACAGCCAAGATGAGATTCCAGATTCTGAATCGTCTTGAAATTTGTTTTTACTAATCTAAGAGGGCAGGCTGCGGCTGCTTTTGTTACCAGGCCGAGGTGACGCTGGAAATTTGTATCATTTCACATTTAGTGAAGGAAAAATTTGGTTGTAGATTATTGATGATAGTTAAATGTTAATTTTTGGCGGACATTTGCCATCGTTGATTGGTAACAAGTTTCACGACGTTTCGGAATTTTGGAATCTGATCCCGTCTTCAGGTGGAAAAGAACCTAGAACGTAATAAGATTAGTAGCTTACAGCCAAGATGAGATTCCAGATTCTGAATCGTCTTGAAATTTGTTTTTACTAATGTATGATGGCAGAGGTACAAAAACATAGTAACATAGTAACATGGTATAGTAACAGAGCATAGTGACATAGTTAAAAAAACTCACCATCACCATCATAGGAATTTCAAACAAAGAATTGTTTACAGTAGTTTACGAAAACCTGCGCCCTAATAATGTAAAGCGTACTTAGAGGCCCGGTGGGGCCGCTCTTGTTGGACTATTAATTAACAGTCCTGTCTAAGGAACATGTCGGCCTTAGTCAGTAACAAGACAAGACTACAAGATCGCGCCACAATCATCCTGCATTCATCTGTCATTCATACTTGGCTTAAAATACCTACCTGGGTATGTCGCCATTTAAAGTAATATATCTAATGTATCTAATGTTACCAGTCCGGGGTGTCGCTGTACATTTGTAACATTTCACATTTCGTAGTGGAAAAATTCGGTTGTAGATTATTTGTCATCACCTCATACTTTTATACTTCCACTTGAAATGGTGACCTGATTAGTAAAAACCTCCTGATTTCAATCTGAGCATCTTAAATGACCCAGTAACTTAAATGACATCTGAAAATCACGGAAGCTGTGCTCCAGACTTCCGTAACCTCTCCCGATCTCAATCTGAGTATTATGTTGTCTGATAGGAACATAGGTACATCACCCTGACTGTAGGTATATGCCTTACGGCAGCTTCCCATGAACTACTGTAAAATATTCCTTGTTAAAAATTATTGTTGGTGATGAGGAGTGTTTGTTTTGATTTTGATTTTTGTGGACATTTGCCATTACTGAAATTAGTAAAAACAAGATTCACGAAGTTGCGGAATCTGGAATCTGATCCCGGCTTCAGGTGGAAAATAATCTAGAACGTAACAAGATTAGTAACTCACAGCCAGGAACAGATTCAAGAATCTGAATCGTCTTGAAATTCGTTTTTAATAATCTTTGATGGCAGAGGTGCACAATAGTAAAAAAAAATTAAACGCACCGTCACCAAAATCTAATTTCGAACAAAGAATAATTTACAGTAGTTTACAAATACTTGCCCTTATAATATAAAGCATACCCACTTGGTGGTCGTGGAGTACCTGTTCCATTATTTTGATATGTGCACACGTAAATGGAAAAACCACATCGCAATGCTCAGTTTTGTAGACACTCGTTAGATATGTTGCATGTCTTAAATGAACTTAAATGTAACTGAAATGTAATATTTGGGCACAATGGGAGACTTACGAATAGGAAAGGTAAGTTAGACACTCTGCCCTATCCTTGAAGAAAAATCCCTAGTCTTTATCAAACTTCAAACTCATTCAGCTTTATCAGAGAGGGAATGTTCCACCAGGGCGGGAAGGCAGGGTATACAGGTTTAAACAGCAACCACAGAGAGACAGAAACCAGGGTGAAGCGAAGATATTAACACTGACTACTTAAAGGAAATATGCCAATACCTCCTCTCAGCGAATTTCAACCAACCGACTACAAAAGGAGAGAAGTGTATTTGACGATAGCCTAATCTATGCCAATTAATCTCAGACGCTAGTCCAAGGCAAGTAAGCACCTGACAGAAAGTGACACCCAAACACTATGGAAATGTTTCAACCCACATTGTGTAGGAATCTCTGAACCCAGCGAATCTCTAATCTTTTAATCCCCTAATAGAATCCTTAATCCCCTGAAGTGAAATCCTCAAATCTTACTTTCCAGCTAATCTGACGTTCTTATCTAACTTTAGGAAAGTCTGTTGGTAGCCTACCAGCATAAACATAACATCCTTGAGGAATATTTATACTCGAAATGAAAACTATTGTCTTGTAAATTAAATGCCACATAGTGCTAAGGACTGAGTTAAAAAATAATCCTTTCGATTGACAACTTCCAGTGGCAAGATTGATTATCCTCGATTAAAATACAAAGAAATCAACATCTCTGCATGTACATTATGCTTACTTCTTCGGGCGATAGCTTTGTCGTCAGGCGATGCAACGATGAGAGTTTAGGATACAATAAAAGTGCCTTTTTTGTGTGGCGAGAACGACAGTCGCAGTTTTTTTTTTTCTAAGTGTTTGATCATTGTGGATAAAAACATTTGTTACTTTCGTCTCTAAATTGATTATTTGAAAAATAAATCATATATTCTTTTATCAGAAATTTGTAACACTTTTGTTTTGTGTGTTGTGTTTGTAAATCTGTGGGCGTTTTTAATAACTCTCGAGAAGAAGATTTTTCTTAAAATCATGGGACAAACGTCAAAAACCTGAAGTTGATATTCCCTGCATCCTACTAAAAAGTCTTTTAAAGGAAAAATTCCACCTCTCTTCAAACTTCTTCTTGTGACTTAAATATTTCTTCTTCTTCTCTGTTTATTCTTGAGTAGTATAATAAAAATGAAATTGAGTATGACAAACCAGAGCCCTATTTCATAATGAATTGGCAATTAATTATAGGTATAAGCAAAACAACTCATACAATTTGATGGGGCTATTTACTAATTTTACTTGTGATTTTTTTATGAAATGAGCCCTAGGTTGTTCTTTAAGTCAAGGCGTATCTATTACGACAACAGTCTTAAAGTTTCAAACCACCTTTGCCTTAAATATTGATTTAAAGCATTATTTTTCAAGAAAGCCCAGATAGCACAACAATGAAAAAATCACGTGAAAATAACGTTTTCTTTGAACATTTTTAACGTGATTTTCACGTGAAAAAAAGTAAATATCACGTTTATTTCGCGTGAAAATATAGTGAAAATGTCACAACTTTGGCCGTGTTTTTCACGTGAAAAAAATACGTGAAAATTACGTTTTCATTTCACGTTATTTGTATATATTGTACATTTTTCACGCAAAAATCACGTTTCTATTTCACTTTATTTTATCATTTTTAACATTTTCACGTAAAAATTACATTTTAATTTTGTTTTATTTTTACATGGTGTACATTTTTATGTAAAAATTACGTTTTAATTTCGTTATGTTTTTCACATATTTGAAATTTTTTGGTTAAAATTACGTTTTATACACCTTATACCTTCACCATCTTTAACACTTTTTACATAAAAACATTTTTGTTAATTTTATGTTCAAATAACTACTTCAAAAAGTTGTTAGCATGAATAGCATATTTTTATTCAAACTCATTAAAAAAACTTAAAAGTCAACATATTTGAATTCTGTGATATTTAACAATAAAAATGTTGTAAAATTTACAAATTACTACTAGGCCTTATAACCAAGGAATAATACTGAAAAAGTATTACACCAAACACTGTTGTTTTAAAGAGAACATTGAGATTGTATATAAATATTATCAATTATTATCGTTATTATTATTATACATTATTTAAAAAATTAGAACTAAATACCCATTAATCATGGTATAATTTAATGCTAAGCACGAATAAAACCACGGAAAAAGGGTATTTTGTTCTACTTTTTGTAACAACCATAATATCCCTTATCAGTGAATCTGTCTGAAATATATATATAATTTCAAACCATAATATCCCTTATCAGTGAATCTGTCTGCAATATATATATAATTTCAAAGTGAGCAGTTATTTTAACTTATTCTTGACTAATTAAGGCCTTGTGAAATAAATAGAACGATGATTGAATAAATTTATGTATTGACATGAAAAATGTTAAAAAAATTAACATATACTCAATACAGTGTAGGCTAAGTTTTTTTTTTATTAAACCTTAATAGGCCAACACAACATTAGTTTGTACGCTTCCTCATGTTCCATTTTCAACCCCATCTTCCACAAAATCTTGCTTCCTGTAAATCAAAACAGATCCAATTAATATTATAAAGCAAACTAATATCATAATCAAAATTTACTGGAAGACTACACTGTAAAAATATTTTTACTTTGGTCTATCAAGAAAAGCCATGCAAACTCGGTATAGCAGGCAGGAGGTTACTGGGTCAGTGAATTAATAATTACTGTTTTATGGGGAATAAAGGCAGGAAATAGAGAAATAATAGTATATTTCACTATTAGTCTTGATGTGAAATGGGACTTTAGTGATGAGTTGTGAACAATACATTTCATTATGATGCAAATAAGTAACCAAACTTATAAAAAATCATCCAAAATTTCATAATTTAGTCATTTCTCTATAAGAAAACACAATAGGGCTGAACTGTCTATTTTAGTTTAGAGCCAGCTGGTTGAACTGTCAAAACCGGAACTTCGTTTGTTTGGGTACGAGAATGCAAAGTTTGGGTAACAAAAATCCGCTGATCATTATTTGCTTTGATGTAAGAAGTCGAGGGTTTTCGTAGAATTCAGCTGTACGGTAACGGGCAATCTTTGTATACAGAGTGATGAAAAATGCTTTCTGAGGTCATAAAAACGTTAAATAAGTTTAAACTGTTTTATTGCAATCAAATATATGGTAATGCTATAATAAGGAACTTAAAGTTTCACCTAAATTTATTTTGAATTGCTGTTTTAGTAAGTAGACTTCTTGGCAGGTTATCTGTGTTAGTTAACACTGGGTTTGCAAATTATCGTGGCCTATTTATATCCAATTCACATTTATAGTTTTTCACTCCAGGAAGAAAGCTTGTAGTTACAATACATGCTTGCTTACCTACATTAGGCCTAAATGCAAATTAGTTAAAAATTAGCAAAAATGTCTAAATACCAAGAATATTTGCTACCTAACATTATTTGTCAACCTCGGAACATCATATCGTCCAAGAGAAAACAAACCTTTGTATCATTATACCATAGTTTTTTTAAATTCCTTACACACCACATGAGAATTTCTGCAGATTGATGAAACATCCAAATGAAAATAATCTTTAGTGTAATATCGATTAAAAAATTAGAGCCAATAAGTAATCTGAAGAATGTTATGGAGTTTTCCGTGCGCTGATCATAAAACATCATAAAAAATATAAGACAAAAAGGAATCATAAGACACCCACAGAAAGCAATACTAAAAACCTACCTGAATTTTTTCTCCTTAAGTAAGTTGTGTTTTGAAGCCAACTCATAGACTGGATCGATTCTCACAATTTCTCCAAAAAGCCTAGAAACTTGTAATCTTTTCTTGGTGTTAAAAATGTAACAGCAAGCTCCTTCCTAAAAGAAACACAAAAAAACATAAAATTACAAAATAATCAAACATTATTAAATTGCAGATAAACAAATGTAAATTGCTTGAAGGCTACTTCAATATTTAAAAAGTTAAGTTGGCTAAGGTACTCATTACCAACGTTTCCGAATAGGCGGGTGCAGTTTTCCAAGCGGTCTAAATTTTATTGGAAATAGGCTATCAATCTGAAACTTTTATACGTCTGTAACCGAAATTAAGATTATTCAATTTCATCGAGAACAAATCAAAACGCTCTAAAAAACATCAATATCTAACCTAAATAAACAAAATAATGTAATCAAAAGCATTAAGGTGGAGTCTGATAAGGTCTCACCAGATGGGCCTACTCAATCAGAGTATATTTAAGTTAGGCCTTTGATAAGTGCTGGTGACGGGCAAAAATAAACAGTAGAAGTAATTTAGGTAATATGCTTTAGCAGAACGAAATATAATCATAGGTTATGCAGTTGGTGCGTTTCATCTTGAGCTTTGGCCTATTCCGTTGCCGAAGCTGTCAAACATTATTTATTTATTCTTAATGATCTGGGGCACTAAATAATGAAAAAGTTAATCTCAACAAATATTAAATGTGATTAAATACAAATTACAGTAAATAGGTATATAGACAGCTATTAAAAAATGTTAACATATCAGGTTAACTTTAGGTACCGTATCAGCTATAGTGTTCTGAACATATTCACTCCACTCCAACCGCTTCAGGTGTAGGCCTAAACGGTTCCCATAGCTCAAGATAAAACGCCCAAACTGTATCCAACAAGAAGTTCAAAATTTAGTAATAAAGCTGAGGCTTAGGAGTTAGGGGGTACGAGTTTCATAGCCTATCTGACCTTCTGCCGTTTGTTCCTATGGCAGACGATTCAACATCTGATTTTCTAAGAAACAATATCGAACGTTCTACCAATAGTCGAAGTTCGATGTACTGTCTGTTGGTCAGAACTTAACACCTGTCTTTGATATCGATTGATTTGTTACTTTACGAAAATATGTTTATCGACAGTATTTTAGTACAAGATGGCAGATGATGAGAAATAAGGTAGTAAGTTGTGTTTAGTTAGTTAATTATAGGCCTAGTAGTGTTTTAATTTAGTTTTTATATTATTAGGCGTATGTTTAATATAATTTTAGTTTTATTATATTTACGTTTGGTATGATTTGTTGTTTGTGAGAGAATCAAATGATATAGGCCTAGATATAATTGACAATGGTTTCGGTATTTGTTTGTTATTGAAGTTTCTTCACTAGCCCACTGACGGTTGTTTGTTAAAACAGTACATCAGTTAGTTGAGTTAAACATGATAGGTTGATAGTTAATATCGGATAACCGAAATCTGAACTGAGTACCTAAAACAAAACTGATCTTTGCCCATGTTAAATCCTATTGAGAAGTTCAGTTATCAAACCTATAATAAGCATTTAAGGTAAACAATCGACAATAAACATAAACCTAGAAGATCAGATATGAAACTCGTACTGAATTATCACATGGGAGTGTTTTGGAAAAGGCTAGGAGAGTTGTTATGATATGCATAATTACCAAATTTGTATCAACTAATCAGAAAAACTATAATGGAATGCTGAGAGTTGAGGTTAGGTTATCTTGATTTCACAATAGATGATTAAATAAATATCCAAAGTATAAACTTACCAAGAACGATGAAAGCCCGTAGTAGGGTTAACTCATTGTTCGCAGTTACTTGAAGACCGCAATTAAGTCTAAACTTCCAATTTAAAACCTTAAAAGCCGTTATGACTTTAACTGAAACTGAGGCCAACGGCGTCTCACTCCTCACTCCACACTCAGGCTCCAGTTCAGTCCACCGCACCGCACCGGTTAGCCGCGGCGTCGTCTGAGGGGAGGTTTGTCTTGACACAATTCACGATTTATGGCCCATATTATTTTGGCAGGGTGATTTAATTTTTTTTATAATTTGAAATAAATAGCTTTTATTGTGTCAGGCATTTTTTAAATAGTAAACTATTTTAAAACATAATAAGTATAACGAATAACAATTTAACAAATAGTATAATAATTTTATATAAATAATTCATAACATAATTATTTATAAATCCATTAAATTTTTAAAAATTATTTTTTATATTTTTGAATTTTAGTTTGGACTAAATAAACGATTACTGTTGAATTTGTGTATTTTACGAGGGTGATAGTTTTTTATAAGCGCACAAGATTAATCAAAACGTATAAAAATCGAAATGAAGAAACAAGAAAATAAAAAATATAAAAAAGTTATATTTGTTATTTCATTTGATTATACTTTTGATTCATATTTTTCCCGTGAAAATAACGTTTTTAATTTCACTACATTTTTCACTTTACATTTTTTCATCATTTTCACGTAAAAAATATGTTTTGCTTTTTACTTTTACGTTTTTTTACTTTTTTCACGTGAAAATAACGTTATTTTTACAATGTGTGCTGACTGGGAGTATACGTAGAAAGTATGGAAGTTATCCGTCCATGAGTCAGTTTCAAAACGCATCTTATCAAATAGAGTCTTATTAAAAGAAATTAGAAAAATATTTAGTAACACCTATCTTCTCTTTAGTCCAGCTCCATAACTTATTTAAGTTACTAACGTGTCTGCCTTGGTATGCAGCCGGGTATATTTTAAAAATATTACAATTATATTTTTAAGCTAAAATTATATGTAATATAATAAAGGTAATTTGAGAATCTAACACCAACGCTATAGACTTGCGGGAAACAAACAAGTTGATTTTAGACTAACAAAAGTCAACAATGTTTTCACAGTTTTTTTAGATTCATTAATTTTTTGATGAAAAGAAATCTTGTGTTATCATCGTGATTTTGTACCTCTGAAATATTGAATAAACTGGATTTTATTATTTATTTAAAACCAGATACATTTACGAAGGTAATTTACCAACTAAATACTTACTTATTCATGAAGATAGTGCCCAGAACAGGTCTTATCCAGAAGTTCCAAAAGTTGTCGATATTTAATGTGATTATTCATGCATAAATCATTACTATTCCTCCTCTTTATTAGTTAAAATTAATCCTAACCAAAATGGAATTTAAAAAAATGAAATAACGTTTTCTGGGATTTGACTCAAAGTATAGAGTGCCACCTTTGACTGTGAATGATTCAAAGTCAATGGTGCCACTTTTGGAATTATGATACTCAATTATTTCTTGAGACAAATTTAAAAATCCTCTAACAAAAAATACAGATCATAACCCCATTCACAAAACCCCATCACTCTCTAAGATGTCAAACAACGGCAATAATCTTTCTAGAAGTGGCATTGAAAGATCACGTCATCATTGCATTGACCTTTGATTGGAGATGCCCTAATGAAGTCACCAATAAAGAGTTCTATCAGCGCCAAGAATCATTACTTGCTGAAGATTTATGTTATCTTTAAATAATTTCAAAGCTAAGGTCCCTCCAATACAGGCCGCGCAACTGAATCATGATGTGGACTTTCTGGGTGTTGAGTTAAATGGGAACTTTTAAAAGTACCTAATAAATATTAAGTAAATTTAATGTCTCTTGAAAAATGTGTATAGAAAGAAATACAAAGCTCATTTTTAAACTTTACCAGTAAAGTATTCATGTAATCAGAGTTCAACGAATTAAAAGTTGATTAGTCTGTGTTGTCTGGTGTAACTGATAAAACCAAATCTAGTTTATCAATTATCGTAATTGCTTATGATTAAGATTTTAGGTTGACTTTTGGAATTAAAATATTTAAAACGCAAGTTACAAGGGTTAGTAAAATAATTGTTCCTCCACTTGGTAGGTTTAGATACTTTTTACTCCTGGCAAAACATTGTAAGGACGTGCTGATCAGCTGATCTGGTGCATGAATGGATAATGTTTGTTGCTTAATAATTTAATACAGTATATGTTTATAGATTGGGTATTTATCTTTGCAAATGGAGGGAAAATGTTGTGTGTATTTCGAGAGTAAAGCGCATTGTCTCCCTCGTGAGACAATCTCGTATTTACTCACTCAACACACGAATAACTATTCTCCCTTGCAACAGAGTTATGTTTCTAATACGTTGAGTTACAGAGTTAAGTTTCCTCATCCTGAGAACGTAAGTCACCAGAGCCACAAACAGAAAATTAAGACGTCAGCGAAGTCTGAATGGTGACCCTGCAACTGGTTTCATCCTGGCTCAGTAAAACCAAACCTAACTAAAATCACTATTCACAATGGTAATAGAGCCTACGCAATACTTAGTCAATGATGGAGCATTGCAATAATATAATGCAAGAAAGATGGGTATTAGAGTGTATAACGTCTGAACACAGAAAATTCACGGCTTTCACACAGTCGGTTGACACAAGTAAGACATCTCTAAAGACCAAAGTGGTAGAAAGTCCCGGCGGATCCCCATTCCCAGCGGGTCCTTGAGCTCTCACGACAAATTGCCCTCAATCCGGCACTTTTTGGTCCAGCCGCATCGGTCACGGCGCACACCGAACAAAGCCGCTGCAGCTGAGCGGTCGTTCCTCCACGGCTGACAAAAACTTGTTTACACGTCACACTGCACCGACAACGTTCAGCGAGTTTACACGTCACTCTGTACAGTGCACCTAAAACGTTCAGCGAGTTTACACGTCACTCTGTACTGTGCACCTAAAACGTTCAGCGAGTTTACACGTCAAACTGTACTGTGCACCTAAAACGTTCAGCGAGTTTACACGTCACTCTGTACAGTGCACCTAAAACGTTCAGCGAGTTTACACGTCAAACTGTACTGTGCACCTACAACGTTCAGCGAGTTTACACGTCACACTGCACCGACAACGTTCAGCGAGTCTACACGTCACACTGCACCGACAACGTTCAGCGTTCAGCGAGTTTACACGTCACACTGCACCGACAACGTTCAGCGAGTTTACACGTCACACTGCACCAACAACGTTCAGCGTTCAGCGAGTTTACACGTCACACTGCACCGACAACGTTCAGCGAGTTTACACGTCACACTGCACCGACAACGTTCAGCGAGTTTACACGTCAAACTGTACTGTGCACCTACAACGTTCAGCGAGTTTACACACCACTCTACACCGACAGCGTTCAGCGAGTTTACACGTCACACTGTACTGTGCACCTACAACGTTCAGCGAGTTTACACACCACTCTGCACCTACAACGTTCAGCGAGTTTACACACCACTCTGCACCGACAGCGTTCAGCGAGTTTACACGTCACACTGTACTGTGCACCTACAACGTTCAGTGAGTTTACACGTCACACTGCACCGACAACGTTCAGCGAGTTTACACGACACACTGTACTGTGCACCTACAACGTTCAGCGAGTTTACACGTCACACTGCACCGACAACGTTCAGCGTTCAGCGAGTTTACACGTCACACTGCACCGACAACGTTCAGCGAGTTTACACGACACATTGCACCGACAACGTTCAACGAGTTTACACGTCACACTGCACCGACAACTTTCAGCGAGTTTACACGTCACACTGCACCGACAACGTTCAGCGAGTTTACACGTTACACTGTACTGTGCACCGACAACGTTCAGCGAGTTTACACGTCACACTGCACCGACAACGTTCAGCGAGTGCAAAAGTGGTTGGTTGATGCTGTTGGCTTCAATATATAATCAAAGAAAAACCTTGTATATTAAAAAGCATGAGATAGTATTGATTATTTTTTAATGTATATCTATATACTATAAAGGAAAAGGGATTTTCTAACGGACAGCAAATCTCCAAAACCACAAGACCCGCAGAGCTGAAATTCCCGTGGGTCATAGCTACGAACTAAGAAACGGTTTCCCCTAGGATTTCCATTTGGGTTACGTCCTACCCGGTACTTCAAAGTTTCAATGGGCTTACTATAGGGAAGCTTATGAAGTTGTCATGGCAACCTTATGAAGATTGATAAATTTCCCAAATTTGAGGAATATTTTTTAACTTTTTCCACGGGTGTACCTGTTTGATTAGCTAGTTGTTAATACAAGTTTAATGTAATGTGACCTTTTATAGCTAGGTATTTGTTTCTGGGATGAGTTTAAACTGTACAGTTCGCGCATTATATCTCCGGCCATGACCACTACGCTACTAACCGTATCATATGATATTTTAAACATATGATTTTGGTAAACACTGCGTTTGACACACAGTGGGGCTGTAGAAAAATGTTTTCAGAAAAGTACCCCCTCTCCCCCCCGCGCCATGCAACCAGCTGACTCTGTCATAGCCGGAGATATAATGCGCGAACTGTAACTCAACTTCAAACTAATGTTTGATTTCACAGTATTGATTATTTAGTAGTCTTGTTTTTAGTACAATGAAACTTTATCATAAATTACAAAAATAAATTAAAAGGATCTTCATCTTGTTGAGGCTTCATCTCACTCGCCACTGCATTAATGAGTCATCGTTAGTCACATGCACAAATTTTGAATTTAAAACAACAAAAGGGAACAAAATCAATGTCATCTGGTTTTTAACAGACAAACAAAAATACTGTATAAAACTAATTCAACACACAGCTCACGTCATAAATTAACGCGAGACATGGTCACTAACGCTAATTTTTGTTTTCACTATTAACAAATTGTTAGATTCAAGTAAAAAACGGTATTCGAACACGGAAAAAAAGAAGACTGTAAATTGTAGGCGTACTGCCCGCCTAATTAAGTAGTCGCAACTACAATTGGAATAATTACTACTTGAATATTGAAATCCATCGTATCTGATACCAAAACCTATCCGAGGTATGACCGGTGCCGGGATGCACAGGTTATACGAGCTGCTCAAGTTGTAATTTACAGGCGGCCGTCCCACGCGCCGGGCAGCCTCCTACATAAATTACCCGACCAATTACTAATAACATTTTTAATGACACCTGGCCGGCTCGCGCCTCCAGTGGTGTCAGGGTGTCTCCTCTCGTTATGTGGATTTGTGGAGCTTTGGATTATTTCAGTATGAATTCCTTCAGAGTCAACCTTATTTAGGCTATTAATTTTGAAAGTTTAAAAATATAGTTAGTGATTTTATCTGGAAAGAAGAAACTTCATATAATCAAGTTTGTCAAGTAATCAAACTTGGTGATTATCACGCTGCAGAGGTGCTCCCATTAGGTCGTATTTGCGTGTTGAGAAACGGTTTTACAAAATTCTGAAAGGGTCGCCCTACTGACTCAACATTTTCAATATTAAACTAAAGAAAAGCTTTTGGAGTTGTCATGGCAACCTTATAAAGAATGACAAATTTCCTAAATTAAAGAATTGATTCTTTGATTGTTCCTCGGGTAAATCTGTTTTATAAGCTCGTATTTCTAAAATTATATATTCAACCTATTTATCTATACTATTATAAAGAATAGGTGGTTTCTGTATGTATGTAGGTATGTATGTATGTATGTAGGCCTATGTATGGGGAAAGTGAACTCGAAAAATACTGAACCGACTGGGTTGAAATTTCACACAGAGGTAGATTTTGAACCTGGGAAACATAAAGGCGGTGACACACTATCACACATTTCCCCGAACAAGACACACCACACATCACACCGCGCAGGGAGATACATTTTTCGTTCCACACATTTCCCCGAACAATTCATCGGATCACACATTCTGCTGGAATGCTGGTCTGTTGCAACAGGTATGGCAAAATTTGGTGGTTTCAAATCAAAGGCCAGTGGATTTGAGCTGTGTAAGAAGCCACATACCAAGTTTTATCAATATATGTTGAGGAATAAGCGAGATACTGAATTTTTCTTATTTCCCATAAGGATAGCATATGGACAGTGTGCTGTGTTTACCACTTTCAGTATCTCGGTAACCAATGGACATAGAACAATGAATCAATATACCAAACTGTTTTTTAACTGAATTCAATGACGCAAACAACAATTTGATTACTGGTATTTTGATTTTTCTATGTAAAATCCCCAAAAAATCCATTTTTGGGGGGGTTTATCCCCCTTAACCCCCCCTTCCCGTGGTCCGATCGGGCGGGTTCACGAACTCGTCTGAGTGATTACCACTTTACACGTCTGTACCAAATTTCATTAAGATCGGGCCGGAAACGACTAATATATATAAAGTCAAACGAATGGTGTTTTTTGCTTCTAGGGGCCCTAAAACGAAAAGTTATCATGTTCTAGGGCTTAGGCCTTACCATGAGTACTACGGTAACAGCCTGTAGGGAAATTCGTCGTTAGAAAAGCAGGTCGTTAGAATTGGAAGCAGTTTCAGTAATCCTTGTGTTGTTAAATCCGGAGTTGCGGAGTTCCTCAAGGATCGGTAGTCTCTTCAACCTTATTTCTTATATTTATTAATGGCCTACTAAATCTTCCATTTGAGAGTAATGTTAACGCTTTCGCTGATGACAAAGCTTTGTTTTATTGCCATGACCAAGAACGAACAATTGGTGAATTGTTGCGAGATCTGGTATTACTGAGGAAGTGGTGCGACACAAACAAAATGGAAATTAATGTAAGTAAAACTTAATTTTTAAATTTTTTAAATTCGCTGAACATTTATGAAAATAGTTCCACGACACAAACCCGTCAGACAAGAAGAACTTTCCTCTTGTAAACATTTCTTGTCCACCGACGGGACGCGAACGTCTCGTAGGAAGCCCATGAAAGGTGGTGGGCGACGTCCGTAATACGATCCAGGACCGAGGTTCAAACCCAATCAAATTGAGCTGAAATATGAGCGAAGAGATGAGATCTAAACTGCGAGCGGCCTACAGAGCCGGTCACGACGGTGCTATCTGATGTGCGCCGTCTCACCCACGCTGCCAGGCCTTCTGGCCTTCACCACTGGTCCTCTCTTCCATCTTTACTCCTGGCTTTGTATTGCACCATTGCAACACAAAGTGCAATGTAGTGATGTTGGCCGTTGGTCCATCCAGAAAATGGAAGGGAAAACCTGAATTTTCCCATATTCTTTGGTTTCACAGCAACTTCTAATTATATTGGGGAAGATTTTTATTTTTTCATATCTATTGCCGTTTCGTATCTGAGGTGGAGGGTTTAATTATTCATTTAATCATTTAATCATTCAATCATTCTTAATAAGACAGGTACCTCATGGAGGACGTTACCCTGAATATGAGTGAAGGATGAGTGTGATGATCGTGATGATAGTGGGGCGATCTTGTAGCCTCCTTGTTACTGACTAAGGTTGCCATGTTCCTTAGTCAGGGTTGTTAATTAATAGCCCAACAACCAATGGCAGCTGGCTCCAGAAACAACCCTTCAAAAAGCTACTAACTTTTCTCGGGATCGATCCGGCTCTACAAATGTGTAGGCGGGCACTACTACACCAACCACTACTACAGCCAGTGTTTCCTCGTACTGCGTAAAATTTGAGAGATCGGTAACTGTCGATCTGTTAGACCTTCAATTTTGTTTAGTACACAGTTATCAACTAAACGTGGAATTGGAAGCAAGTATATGACGTAATAGTGAGGGGAGGGGGTGAAAATAACGTGATGACTAAAGCTAAGTTTATACGCTAGCATGTAGCAGTGTCGTCTCTTGAACAGCCTAATTACATTGTTATTATACCAATACAGGTTTACCAAAGACCGTTGTGTTAACACTTCAAGAGTCACAACATTTAATTTATTATTGGAGAGATGCAATGTTCAGTTCGTTTTTACAAACAGTGTTGCCACTCAAGATCGCACCTAAACAGGAATCAACGAAGTATTGTAACAATTTAAATGTTATCACAACAGAGGTGTTGGTAAACCTGTATTTATATAACAACAATGTAATTAGCGTGTTCAAGTGACGACACTGCTACATACTAGTGTAAACTTAGCTTTAGTTGATTATCTGGAAGGTCTGAATATGACGTGTTTAACCCACAACTTCTGCAAGGACCTTTACCATTTGTTCTTTTCCTTCCCACCCTCTGACCCTCCTCCTAATTTCTTTTTTCACTATTCAGCGAAAAAGGTGTGAGCTGGACATCTTATAGGAGAACGACTCATAAGATTGTAACAGATAAGCTGTGTTGAAAAAATGGAGTTAGGTTAGAAGATGAAATGGAGGAGAACCAAAGGTTAAGCTCCTTGCGGGAGGGGTTGGTCAACACGCACATACTATTTAGACCTTGCAGGTATTTGACAGTCATCACATCACTTTCACCCCCTCCCTCTCCCATCACTGTTACGTCACACCCTTATGATGTTACAAGTCGTTCTCCTATACCAGATTCCAGATCCCGAAACGTCGTGAAACTTTTTTTACTAACCAGTGATGGAAAATGTCCGAAAAATCAAAATCAAAATATGAGTATTAACGATAGGACATGATGCCCACCGTTCTTTTCTATGCGTGGTAATAAGTGATCTAATACGTGCTTTTCGCGTGCTTCGCCAATGTCTTTCGCACGCAAAACCTAAAATTTAAAACATTTACCAAAAGAACGTCTAAGTGTGCATTAGAATTAATTAAAAAAGGTTTTCAAATGTAAATTTGTACCAAGTAATAGTGAGAGTTTTCGTGTGTACCGCAAGTAAACGATTGTTTTTATCGATTACCGGTGTTTTCTTCCAGTGCACACGACTAAGTTGTCCTGGCTAAGAGGTATCACTTAGGCACTTATCATATCTCTCTCTCACTCACACGCACACGCACAGTAGGCGTGAACCTCCAGCACTGTAATCAGTGGTCCTAACCACTATAATCAGATGCCTACCGTCCTCCGCCAACACTCGCTTCTCAGAATGTATTTATCTAAAGCCTAACCAATATGAGGCCATATGTCACTAGTTGTGGGTAGTAAATGGAATCAGTTCGTGGTAAAGTAATAATTTGTCTGCTAGAATCCACCGGGTTTCCCAGTCCTCAATATGAATTTTTCATAAATCTTTCTGTAGCATACCAGGATGTCTGTAGAATACCAGGAAATCGTTAGAGATTTTGGCAGCCATCATTTATGTACGCCAGGGGAAGAAAGTATTATTAGCATATGAAGGAAAGCCGTCTGATTCATCAAATCCAACATCATCTGTCATTGCTGCCACTGAATTCCTTTAAAAAGTAACCTGTAATCTTTACTTCCGTTTCCTGTAATCGTTGTGTGGAAAACTTCCCGGCCTAGGCCAGAAAGGCTTCTGGACTGGTATCGGTAAAGGGTAAATTTCGAGCCAGCGAAAAGGAACAGAAAATAGGTGTTTCTTGTCAGTATGTTAAAAATATTTTTTCAACTTTTTCCCATTCATAAGTTACTAAGTTTATATTCCTAAGTAGTCTACTATAATATATAAAGTAAATTATACATAATGAGTCCCTGGATGGGACGAGTTTTCCCCAAATGCCTAAAAAATGTAAGCTATAGCCTAAAGTGTTGACTTACTAGTTAACTGTTTATTGAAAGGTGGAATTCCCTTACTATCCTAAAGTTAATTATAATCAACTATATTTAAAAGTAAAAAAAACTATGACAACAACAGCAACAACAACAAAATTCCCTACAACAACAACAACAATATTTCTCTCATTGTTTTTATTCACAACATGATAGAGAACTGGATCGCCTTGTCGCCCACCTTTGGTAAGCTACTGGAGAAAATTTAAATGGAGAATTCCCTGACTATCCTAAATTTTATTATGATCAACTAACTATAATTACAAGTTACAAAAAATGCAAAGAAAACAACAGCAACAACAATATTACTTATAGGGTACATACACAAACTCCTAAGTAATGCGAGTCTTTGGGAAATCCCTAGTAAAGGTCTCTTCTAATGGGTTGTTAAAACCAACAATTCAGTTTTAAACCCATTTTGGGCTAATTTTATGTTGATCAACGATTTAAACCAGAACCTTTTGGACTTTGTAGCACGGTACTACATTTACTATAGTGATGTACCCTGACGGTGCTTGCAAATCTAAAAAACATTGCAAATTAAAATCTGCATTTACTGTATAGCTTTGTTTTTGCCTGATGCTAAAATTACCATTTTAACGGATATATTTTAAGCTGTTTAACTATTTAATGAACTTACATATAGTATGTTTACAATTTTCTTATTTAAATTTGTGTTAAAGCAAAATTTGAAATATTACGTCATCTCAGCGTCTAACCCCCATGCAAATCATCCTACCATATATATATATGCTATACTCTTATATGAGCAATGTTATCTTGTATGTATGCTTGCTTGCTTGCTTGCTTGCACAACGATCTCAAAAACGGCTCCGAGGATTTCCTTCAAAGTCTGGAAATAAGTAATTTATCCTATACTCTTATATGAGCAATGTTATCTTGTATGTATGCTTGCTTGCTTGCTTGCACAACGATCTCAAAAACGGCTCCGAGGATTTCCTTCAAAGTCTGGAAATAAGTAATTTATGACTCAAAAACGTCTTTTATGCAGATTACTTGGCCAGAGAAAATCTAATAACGTAATAAATCGAATTTTAAAGTTGTAAAATTTTAACATTGGCCTTATGGGTTGCCGTGATAGCAACGAAAATAAACAAGGAAAGTGTAAACAAATGAAGTAATCATAACAGCTGTTTGGAATCTACAGCCATTAAGGGAAAATACAGCAAGTGGGATGAAGAGACCATAGAACAATAAAAAAGGTTTCTATTTATCAATTTTATGACATTGAAATATTTTATAGTAACTGGATGAACTGGTAAACATGAAATAACACCGAGCAAGGCTCGGTCCACCAGGTACTACTATACTTAATACAATAAGGGTTTTCTCTGTTACATCGTTACATCCCTTCCTCAGCCGTCCTACTTAACCGATTTTTATGATTGAGGTGTAATTTTAAAGCTTATAATATAGCGCACCGCCTACTGGTAATTGAAATGGGCATTTTTATTTCTATCACGGCTTCGAACCCCAAGCCTTTGATTTATTTCTAGAGAGCGATTTCAACGCTCCAGCGCTGACCTACTTGCGTTATAACGTTTTTAAAATGTGATTGTAATTTAACAGCTGATAATCTTGAGGCGAATTTTGAACCAGCCACATTGTTAACAAATGTATACAAATATATAAAATGTATAAACTCTTGGGTGTACAGGAAAAACGGGTTATCTGCTTCAGAATGGCGAGATTGCCTGAAAATGACATGTAACGTCATATCAGTAAGGACCGTGCCAGGACGAGGCCCAAACACAAACCGTTTCAGACACTGTAACGAGTTTGAAACACTTGCGCATGAGTTGGGGTCTTGTCGGCATAACGACCTTCTGATAAATAAGAGGCATAACAATGTACGAAAAATAATTGCAGATGAGTTGAGAAAATTAAAATTAGAAGTTTATGAAGAGGTCAACTGTAATTCAGAAAGTGGAAGCACCAGAAGAATAGACATCATAGCCATGGACAGGGAAAATAACAAAGGGTGGATAATTGACCCAACTGTCAGATTTGAAACAACCACCGGACAGCCAGAAGAAGTGAACGAAGAGAAAAAAAATATTTATGAACCGACCTTACCATTTTTAAAAACAAATATAAAATAGAAAATTTATCAGTGATTGGGCTTCTGTTTGGTTCCAGAGGGACTCTAAATAAAGACTATATATGTTTTAGAAAAAAGTTCAAAATTCAAAAGTCGATTGATCAAGTGCTAGTGGCATCAATTCTTAAAAACTCAGTTTCAATTCTACGTAACCATTTGTACAACAAAAATTCAATGTAATTTATAAAATCTAAATAAATTTTAAAAGTTACCTCCTTAACATGTATATTTAAAAAAATTATAACGTATTAAATTTAGAACAAATAAATTCGTTTTAATAACTAAATTCATAAAATAAATTATCTTTTCAAAATTTTACCATTATATTTATTACACTTTGTTTTTGTTGGCAAACCTTAATACATGGTAAGTGGATAACTTTTGTTATAAAAAAAAATTGTCTGCAACTGTAAACAATATCCGAAACAACTTATGAATTTGGGATACTTTAATAAATTGGTAATTGTAGCCTAATTGAGGCAGGTAAATAATTCTTTATGGTCAAGATCAAGGCCCCACTGAAGCGCCACGTCATCCTATGTTTACATAGGTAGGGAACTAACATCCTATGTTTACATTTTATTGCTAAATGTCAAATATCCCTTGTTTGTTTACGTTTTTTCTGTTTACATTTCATCACTAAACGTCAAAAATTACTTGTTTGTTTACGTTTTCTTGTTTTGATTTCAAAGAAATTGATGAGCAGCACAGCTGTGAGTCCTGAGCCAGACTTTCAGACCGCCTACTTGTTTGACGTCATAAATCCTGCAGCATGGCCTGTATATGTAGTGTGGCCTTGTCAAGATCCACAATCGACGATTATAAATATATCGTACAGTAAACTAACAGTTGCCCGCGTGGCTTTGCTCACGATAAACATTACACCTAATCTTACTTCTGCTCTTTGAACTGTCAAATTGTAGGCTTACATTACATTAGGCATTTGAATGTTTACATCCTTATAAAATGTAAACATTGAAGCTAAGGACGTTCACGGGGCGTAGCCCGAGAGGATTTTAAGGAAGTGAATAGGCCTATGTCCTTTCCTGATATAGTGGCTCTATTCCTACAAAATTTCAGCTCAGTTGGTCCAGTATTTTTCACACGTGGTTGAAAGACAGATATCCACACAAACATCCATAGCATAGATAAAAACATCCAAATAGATGCTCCACACAATGCAATCGGGTGAAGATGGAACGACCGAGCATTTGGATGTTTTTATCTATGTCCATAGTTTCACATTTATAATATAGTAGTTTAGTAGGATTGAACCCTGAAACAGAAAGCAGAAGAAGAAGGCGTAGCAAGAACGAGTCGACAAGATTAGGAAAAATATGCGTAACATTCGGCAAGAAGAGAGAACTGCTGAGAGACAAAGACTACATAATTGAAAATCAGAAAAAATATTAAAATGCCCAATTTGCACATGGGCCCCCCAGAAAAACTTTCCTTCCGTTCTCCTGCTGTTGAGCGAGAAGTCAACCAAATCCAAATACATAGTCCTTGGGTGATGAATTTATGTGATTTTGTTCAGATAGACCTTTAAATTTCAATTGAAAAAGGTAAATTTTATAATAAAGGTGTTTTAAGCCATACAAATTATTCTAACTGTAGGTGAGTTTCCCACAAACAGAAATAATATTAAAATGCGCTATTTGCGCATGGGCCCCCTTGTCATTTAAATTCTGGACCCCTCCCCCTATTTTCAGATGACGTAATTTATGGACGGCCCCTTTTCATTTTAACATAGATAAAAAATACCCCAGGAGTAGATAATTCATTCAGTGATTCCTGAGGGTTCCGGGGTGTTAGTGGCGGCAGTGGCGCGACCTCGCGGAATTACTTCCAAACTGTAGCGCAACAGGAGCGGTGCGGTGGCGCTCCGCGTGGACCGGTGGGGAAGCAATGGAGGGGGAGGGAGGGAACGAACTCCTGACACCGCCGCGCCTCGCCACCTCGCTGCTACACGGCCTCATTCAAGCTCCCTCCCTCCCTTGGTTCACGGTCCCCGGGCCGCAAGCCTGAGAGTAAACTCACGCTCGTAAACACAATCTTCTCGTTCTATTCCATTATTTTTTGTTTGACATATTGAAATAAAATATAAATCGAAGTAATATATTAATTATAATCATTTAAACTAAATTTATACTTACGATTTAATTTGTTAAATTACGATTTTACATTTTGATAAAATTCAAACTGTCAATCTCTAGGTTTGCTATTGAATTACTTTTAAAAAGAATGGCTATGTCATCCGCATATATTGTTAGTTTAATATTAGGAAATGTTCTAGCAATACTATTTGTATATAAAATGTAAATGATGGGCCCCAACACGCAACACGCAGCCTTGGGGGATCCCGAATTCTAGTATGGTGCTATTTGATTGAAAATTATCTATCTGAACTAATTGACTCCGAGACTGCAAAAATGACACGGGCCCCGGAGTCCCAGGTTGAAAACCTCTCATATAATAGTGAATGATTTAAGCAGTCAAAAGCTTTTTGTAGATCAAGAAATACGCCTACTGATTTACTTTTTTCGTCCAGGGCTGAAATGACTTTTGAGGAAAAGTCAACCATGGCATCGGTTGTGCTTTTCCCTTTAACAACACCAAATTGTTCCTTTCACATTAAATTATAACGAAACAAAAAAATTACCAATCTAATCTATATAATTAATATTGAAAATATTTGTTCAAATATTTTAGAAAAAGTAGAAACATTTGCAATCGGACGCCAATTTTTGGGTAAACTAGAAATTCCATCCTTAAAAATTGGTCGTATTATTGAGTGTTTTAATTTTTGTGGAAACACGCCCTCAAATAATGCTTAGGCCTATTACACGCAATACACTATACAATAACTGTTCCGCCGTTGCACAAATGAAGAAATAAACAAGAAATATGTTTATCCTCTCTTTTAATTTTCACTGATCCATAACTTAATTTTTACATCAGGCCTAGCTTTATTTTGTAACAATTTGCTAAACAATGTTTGATTATTGGATTTTTATTACACTAGATTACTCTCTTACAACTTATCGTAATAGTCTTTAGACTTAACGCCATAAATTGGTAAGGGTGTTTCTCTATATCAAAAATAAACTTTTCAGTGTCGAACATTGTTGAGTCGAATGTCACTAGCTCACAAAGCAGATTCACAACGAGAACGCTGGGCTTCCCACTAGGACGTTGACCAGGGCCGGCTCCAGGCAGGGGCGGGCGGGGCAGCTGCCCAGGGCCCCGCGCTTCCAAGAACCCCGCTCGAAAAATCTTCACGATCAAATTAAAATTTTTGATGGTATTTTATCTGTTTGAAAACAAGACAAGTCTAATGTAAGTTCAGGTATACGAATATAATTGGATTGTCAATGGTAGGTCCTTTCTTATAGCACTTTGGTAAACAGCGGGCTGTGAAAATCTCGGGAAACGGAAACAACTTCAGTCGTCTGCTGCGGCTGAGCGCTGAGCGGCAGGTGGTTTGCGCCTGTGCGCGATGTTGTCGTCTGTCTGTTTTCTTTTGACTATCAGTACGACCTGTGCGTGTTTTATCATGAGAAAGTAATGTTTTTACAAAAGCGACAATGTATGACCAGTTTAATAGTAATTTTCTCTTATAAAAATTACGAATGCTGTAATATGGATCAGGTAGTTTGAATCGGGATCGGAGCCTGAACTTTACCAATCTTGCTGGATTTTCAAGGCCGTGGTCGTGGCTTAACAGGGATTAGGCCTAGAGGAGCTGAAGGGGATAAAAATTCGTTTTTATAGCTAACCCCGCCATATAAGGAAATTTCGACCATAATACAATTTTCGATAATACCATTTCGATAATACAATTTTATCCATAACAATGACATAAATTAATAAAATTGTAAAGAATATCTCCATAAAACAACTCTCCGATGGTTATAACATTTCTTTAAAGTGATAATTTATTTATTATCTCAGTTTGAGTACACTACCAGAATACCTTAGATTTTACCGGTCACGTTGGAACGCTGCAGACGATACATTAACCACATTATCGTATTATTATTCTTTCTTTCTTTTTATTATTCGATTATTTCTTATTATTTTAACGTTGAGGTACGTTTAAGTGTTTTAGTTCAACCGTACGTAGTATTTACACATTAATAATATTGCATTAATTTTGTCATACATTTTTAAGCTTAAGTTATTATTTTTATCTAACAATTATATTTTTATGATATTAAAATATATTTGGTATAATTAGAATTTGAGATTGCAGTTTTTAATCACCTTAAAAACTAAAAAAAACGCTAATTAATAATCACAGAAACTATCGATAGTACTATCGATAGTATCGATAGTTTTTTACAAAATATCGAAAACTATCGTTAGTCGGACTATCGATAGTATTTCGGCACTAGTTTCCACTACTGGGCGTTGGCGGCATTAGCGCGACGCATTTGTCGTTCGTATAGAATTAAAGACGTATCGACGTATCGCGGCATCGGTCTCGCGGCGCGGCGGCGTGTCGGTGTCTAGGTCGGTGTCGGGTTACAGTAATGATCGCTCTCTCTACAGTCACAGCAGTTACGGCGGCCGCTGCGGTGTCGGATTACCAAACGTGTCGGACTATCGATATTGCACTGTATCTATCTTTGATTTCGTAAATTTTATCCTTCCACTTAATTTACGATCGACAAATTTACCGCCGCAATCAAAGATAATAATTTTTAAGAAACTTAGGGCTAAATGTGTACAGCTGACAACAAGAAACCGACATCACTATTGTGAAGTTACTTAGTCGTTATCGTCGTCGGATGATGAAATGCTGTTGCTTACTAGTCATTGAAGACGACGTCGAAGAAGATAAATAATAAATGTGATTATTGAGTACACCCTTATTGGCGCCAAAATGTTGAAAGTAGCCAATACATTATCAGCAAACAGATCTTGGGACACCCTGAGAAGTTCCAGAAGTTGTACCCATTTTCTAAGCAACAGCATTTCATCATCCGACGACGATGACATTCTCCTATGAACTGAGCGCCTCTCTCAACTTGCTACTAGCACGTGCCACGACCATGCAGCTTGCATGCATCTCGCACAGTGCTACTGGCATCAAAAATGCTAGTTGCACCGTACGAGATGCATATGTGTGTAATCCGCCTAAAAGCAACACATGCTACGACTGCAATTTTTCGCAGTCGAATTGGCCGCCTTCAGATGTTCCTAAAATATACAACAATCGTGAGTACATACCTATCAAGTGATATTGAATTTAACTTTGGTACTAAATTCAATCTCAATTATTGATAAAAAATGGTTATCATAAATTATTAATGTAAGGGCAAGGAAGTATGTTTTTATTTAATGACAATATTTTTTTTTAATATGTTCACCTTACCTTTTTACCTTACCATTTTTTAAATATGTGTACCTTGTTATGAGTATTTTTGTCAAAGCGTATCAAATTTGTACATTTTCTAATTAAATTTAAATAAACTAACATAAATTCTTAGGTGAAAAAACAATTAAGTCCCCTCGAATTCATAAAACACAGTAATACAGTTTATCTTGTCATTAATAGTCAGTAGCATACGTGAACAACTCAATAATATACAGTATACCTCGGATTATCCGGATTAATGTGGCGGAAAACCGATCCGGATAACAGAAAATCCGGATAATCCGAGGTCATTTAAATATCGCTTAAATAGCGATCATGTACCTTAGCCCCTGCTAAATTGATGCTAGAAACGGCGTATCAAGACTATTTAACATGTTAGATTTTAAAGCTCGTTCCGCATACCATTTTTCTAACTGCATTCGATTATTCTTTCAGTCATTTCCCGTGGTCTCAACACCCAAATCCATAGCTAATTTTTTTCTGATCCTCCCACGTCTAGTCTTTTGACAGCTTTCAGTAGCTGTTCTAGTCAAAACCACTTTTTTCCTTTTACAACCACTAATTTTGAAACCCAATATCAGTTCACACAGAGTTCACAACTATTAAAACATCAAGTGACAGCAATAAACTAACTCGCATAATTTCCGTAGGCTACGCCTTTGTTGATTACTGCTAGCGCTCCAAGTAGCAAACCAAAAAACTACGTTCACGAAAATGCTGTGGCAATACGACTCATTCAATAATTATTGTGATTCCAAATGCATACAGTAATGTATTGTAACTGCATTTTATTTTTACAAGGAGCATTTCACTCGTGAATTCGCTAAAATCACGTTTTTGCCGTGATTTTAACTTTATAATTTCTCGGATGGACTGGTCCGGATAATCCGGGATCCGGATAATGTGAGGTCCGGATAATCCGAGGTTCACTGTAAATTAATTTTTACATTTTATAAATAAGGAGTAATTAATTGTGTATTAATAATAATAAAAAGCACGTGTATTTAAGAAATATGTGAATACAGTACACTCTTGATAATCCATCAGATATGGGACCGGCGGCCCTTGTGGGATTATCAAATATTATGGATTTCTGAAGGTACCTTGAAAACAGCAATAAATTAAACTACAATTAAAGAGAACTTAGTTAAAAGAAAAGTCTGTGTTAATAATGAAACGTTTATTTTTCTTTCTAAATACGTGAACCAAAATAAAAATAAACTTGTGATCTTAAAACGTAGGGACGTTTTAAGACGTATCACGGCATCGGTCTCGCGGCGCGGCGGCGTGTCGGTGTCTAGGTCGGTGTCGGGTTACAGTAATGATCGCTCTCTCTACAGTCACAGCAGTTACGGCGGCCGCTGCGGTGTCGGATTACCAAACGTGTCGGACTATCGAGATTGCTCTGTATCTATCTTTGATTTCGTAAATTTAATCCTTCCACTACAATTACGATCGACAAATCTACCGCCGCAATACATCGAAGATAATTTTTAAGAAACTTCGGGCTAAATGTATACAGGTGACAACAACAAACCGACATCACTTTATTGAAGTTACTTACGCACTTACGCTTTTTTACTTTTTCACCGTAAATGTTTCAAAAAAGTCTAACTTTAATAATTATTGCAAATCTACACAGATGAAGTTTTCCAACGAGCCATCAATTAATAGAATCGGTCCAGTAAAACTGTAGATTTAGTTGTCTGAAGATTTTTAAAACTGAATTATTATAAGAGTAGATAGATAGGGGAAAACCGACATTTGAGAGTGGCTCATACCTTTGAGGATAAGAATTTTTAAATCTACCTTAATGCAAAACTACGAAATGAGACGAATGTTTCGACACCTCAAACAGAATCAAACGTCAAAATTGGTTCAGAAATAAGGGAGGAGTTGCGTTAAAAAAAGGCTTCACGTATTAAATATAAGGATACTCGCCGTCATACTTCCCTCCAAGCCACTAGATAGTGTTAAAAATAGTTGTAAATGATTTTACTTAATGTATAAAAAATTAGACGGATTAAAACATTAAAATTGTTACTAATCACAAAACCTAGAATTAATATTATTTTACTAAATTTTATAGAAATTCATATTTTTGAATTTTTGATAATGATCTGCTGTAAAATATTCTGCAATAAATATGAAAGAAATTTAAAAAGGGCTAGGCCCGGGCCGCCCTTTTTTAATTTTGAAACTATAGTAACGGGCAGTGCCAGTAATACTCAAGGTGATTAAATACCCCCGTTGCAGCAGACCTGCATACTCAGCGAATTTCAAATGCAAAACAACATATTTCAATCCAACATACCGAGATTCAACATGTTTTTGTAAGCTCCATAAGAATAACATGGGCAATGAGTATGCAGGTTTGCTGCTACGGGTATATTAAAACTGGGTGGTTTTAATTCAATATTTAGTTGATATGAACTAGAAGAAGCCATTTACCAAGTTTTATCAAGATATGTTGAGAAATAAGCGAGATATAGAATTTTCTTTATTTCCCATAAGGTTAACATTGGGACAACGTACTGTGTTTACCACTTTCAATACCTCAGAAACCAATCGACATAGAGCAGTGCTTCAAAATACTAAATTGTTTGTTTTTTTGAGCTGAATTCAATAATGCTAGCACAAATTGGATAATTTTTAATTTTCTATGCGAAAAACTCAAAACACCCATTTTTGGGGGGGTTTACCCCCCTTTACCCCCCCTTCCGGTGGTCCGATCGGGCTGGTTCATGAACTCGTCCGAGTGATTACCACTTTACACGTCTATACCAAATTTCATTAAGATCGGACCATATTTACGGCCGCTATCGTGTTAACAGACATATATGTATATATATATATATATATATATATATATATATATATATATATATATACAAACGAATAGTTTTTTGCTTCTGGGGGCCCCAAAATAAAAAGTTAACATGGTCTTGGGCTTAGGTCTTACCATGAGACCTACGGTAATAGCTTATTCCTTTAAGGAAATTCGCTAAAACAAAGCAATATTAATTACTTACCATCAGGAAACGAAAGTCGCAACTAATTATGGAACTGCAAAACTAACACGAAAAACTGTAAAACTAAGTACAGCAGATGGCTCATCAAGAATCGCTCAGCAACTAATGCACTGAGAAACAACAAGGAAGGAAAAATGGGAAAAAGGAGGGAATAAGGTGTCTGGAAAGTAAGGCTATTTTTACACGTCAGCAGTCAGATGTTTCCCGCGAATATTTTGTGACTATTCACCGTCACTTCTATTTTAAAGGCATGGAAGGAGTTAATAGTTAAAACTGAGCATTAATAATATTTATTTATTTATTCATTCATTTATTTAATAAATTATTAATTGAGCATTCATAATATTTATTTATTCATAAACTGAGCATTTATTGTACTAAAAAAATTGACAATTGCGTCCGTTACTAGCGCGGGTAGCGCCAACGTCAAAACCTCGAGTTGGCGCGCTCTCAGCGGTGTCTTCCGCACGCGCGGAGCCGAGGCAGCCGAGGCCAGGGCAGGCCATGTGTGGTAGAAACGGGTGCAACGATGAGAGATGAGAGTGGGAGAGCGGGGTAGCGGGGTGTGGTGATGGGGGGGTTTAGGGGAGGGAGCGCGGCAGCGCAGTCTAGTGCGCCCGAACAGAACTACGTCGGCCCGCCATTGCCCGAACAGTCTGCGTTGCCGGTAAGAATCAACTATCTACTCCTGGGGTATTTTTTATCTATGATTTTAATAAGGCAACAACAGATTAATTTGTTTGGATTTTATTTTTTGTAATTGTGATGTCAACACAGAATTGTGTAATTGTGATACTGTGGTAGTTACAGAATTAAATACACCAACACACCGCCCCTTGATTATTTCTTCCTACTTACATGGATAAAATATAACCAGGATTTTTTTATCTATAGGTATATTTTATCTATGCTCCTGCTTAGATGTGTGATAAAGGGGTGGTGCCAAAATCGGTGACAGTAGACCAATGAATATGGCAAGACTGCCAATGCCGCTTACTCTACTTGTAATTTTTACTCAATGCTGTCGTTGCTGTGGCAACAGCAGAATAACAATAACATACGAATAAACAAGCTCGGCAGACTTCAGATTTACAGACTTCAGATTACAACTTTTTATTTACAATACATTTATTTTGTGGTTTTTATAACTGAGGAATCTTTCCGTGATTTGATAAGATATGTTTTAAGATTAGATTGTGCTTTAAGGTGTAAACTAATCGTTAACTTAGTTTTAACAGGGGTTTTCACAGGCGATTACTTCACACCATCAGCCTTAGGGAGTATCATTCATTATCTCTCAAAAATGGTTGTTGTAAATTACGACACAACAGTAGCACCCCAAGCTCTGTCTCCAAGTATTACTCAAGAAACCAAAGCAAGATTTAATGAACTCTTAAAAGCAGCGTTATCGAAAGAAGAATCACTAGAACCTCAAGTTGTCAGATCACCACCTAGCAATGCTGTAAAGGTTAGTTTACATTGATTATGGCTGATGAAAATGAATGAAAATTTAAAAACAAACAGGTGTTAAGAAGTGTCTAGCCCAAATGATGTTCTGTTAGGTTGATATTTCTAAGAATTAGTTGGAAGCGATTCCGCACCATGACCAATGATAGGTCTAGGCCTAAGTAGGCTTATAAAGCTTTTATTTCCAACAATTACCACTATTTTACAGTGTGCTAAGGCGGTGCAACTTCCGCAGAAGGGTTACACCATTTGCTATTAGTATTTCACTTTTGTTTTCTTATATATTTTAATACTTTGCTCTTGCAACCTTAAAGACCATAACAGTGCTAAAATTATGTGTCAGATATTTTATTTACTAACTTAAATGTTGATTCAGTGAGTATACATAATGCCTGTTACCAATACCATCCCATTACATAGATATTTCATTAATAAAAAAACTGATACTAACCTATAAAACATTTAAAAGGTTAGTTAAATTTGAATTTGTCTTATATGAATATAACTGTTTTATAGGATTAAAATCAGTATCAACTAAACTAAAACTAACTAAACTATAAATGAAATACCAACCACCTATGTTCATCTCAACATAACTTGGCTGACTATGTGGTTTGGAATCTAATTGATGTTTATTTTAAGACCCTTTAAAATAGTTAACTTAAATAAGGTTTCAGGTATATTGGTTTTGTAATTTGGTGATGATTATCACTCAATAGTTCTTCCCTAGACTTTACAGGTTCCCACAGACTTTCACATTAGGTGTAACCCTTCTGCGGAAGTATAACCGCTGAGGCGTTTATACGAGGCTGGGTTACTATAAATCGAAAGTATGCCTGTTTTCAATTTAATTTTCGATAGAATAACAAGATGATTCAGTAAGTCGTACTTCTGTGCTCAAATCTTCTCTTCCAAGGTTAGGACTCTAAATTAAGGTTAACCCTTGAGCGGGCGCTTCACCGGCAAAATGCGAGTGCAACACTAGATTGCACAAATTTAACCCATTTTACTTGTTTTATAACGAGGTATTGTATTTAAATGTTGACAAACTTCATTAGGAATCAAATTTCATCGTCGATTCAATTAATTGTTCAACTTAATAGGTGTAATATTTCAATTGAACATCGTAAGTAATTTTCTAGTATAAAATATGTATTAATTATTATTTACATTTTTGGACTTTTTCTTTTGTTTCTTTTTTTCGAAAGCAAAAGGAAAAGTCTAAAAAATAATACTTAATAATTACAAATCCATTGCTATTATGAATTTTTAAAATAGGTATCAGTGTCTGTGGGGAGAGGGCGCTCCGCAAACTGAGATGGCATCTCTGAATTGCATATAGGCCTAACGACGTAACGGGGGGGGGGGGGGGTATAATAGGTTTAGGAAATTCCTGGAATGAGGGACATAAAGTACAGAGCCGGAAACGACCGCCGACACCCATTATGTCTGTTTATTTTAACATAAAATACCCCCGTTGCAGGAGACCTGCATACTCAGCGAATTTCAAATGCAAAACAACGTATTTCAAGCAAACATAGCAAGATTTGACATGTTTTGTTAAGCTCCATAAGAATAACATGGGAAATGAGTATGCAGGTTTGCTGCTACAGGTATATTAAAACTGGATGGTTTTAATTCAATATTTAGTAGATCTGAACTAGAAGAAGCCATTTACCAAGTTTTATCAAGATATGTTGAGAAATAAGCGAGATATAGAATTTTACTTATTTCCCATAAGGTTAACATTGGGACAACGTACTGTGTTTACCACTTTCAATATCTCGGTAACCAATGGGCATAGAGCAGTGATTCAAAATACTAAATTATTTGTTTTTTTGAGCTGAATTCAATGGTGCCCACAAAAATTTGATAAATTTTATTTTTCTATGTAAAAAACTCAAAAAACCCTTTTTTGGGGGGGTTTATCCCCCTTTACCCCCCCTTCCGGTGGTCCGATCGGGCTGGTTCACGAACTCGTCCAATTGATTACCACTTTACATGTCTGTACCAAATTTCATAAAGATCGGACCATTTTTGCGGCCGCTATCGTGCTAACAGACACATAGATATATATATATATAGATATATATATATATAGATATATATATATATAGATATATATATATATAGATATATATATATAGATATATATATATATATAGATATATATATATATATATATAAAAATTCGAACGAATAGTGTTTTTTGCTTCTGGGGGCCCCAAAACGAAAAGTTATAGTGGTCCCGAGCTTAGGTCTTACCATGAGACCTACGGTAATAGCTTCTTCCCTATAGGGGAAATTCGCTAAAACACGTCTGGAGGAAAACTCCGCGTGCGCCCGCTCAAGGATTAACATGATTAGGCCCACTCCTTTATGCCACAGGGTGGCTCATGTGATATAGGCCTATTGTTGTTCACTGGTTTTGTTACTGATATCTTAATTGTTTGTATTTCAGCTATAACCTAAAGGAATGTGACCTAACCTGTACCGTAAACTTACCTAAAATAACTGTTGATTGCTACAGTTAGAAGTGGCTGCTGCTAGCTCATATAGTAGAATAGGCCTATTTCCTTTTAAACTATGGTAAAACTGGAAAAAGGCCTACCAAATCAATGGTTTCATAAATTAATAAGTAGCCTACAGTATTCCCTAATTTTTAATTATCTGGTCTCTCTGCTTGGCAAAATAACAGGATCATAAGCCACACTGCCTTACTTGTTAACATATTAATCAGTCCACAGAATCTTGCCTGTGTACAGATCATAATATAGAAATTCAGTTAAAATATGTTTTGTAGCTAGGGTTAATATGCTATCTAAAATACATAGCCTTCAATGATTGTTTTATTGTAAAATTTATGATTCTGTTCAAGAATAGTGTATGGGCACTCAAGTAAATTCTCGACATCCTCGATGGGTAAAGAACTGGTATGGTAGGCCCAATTAAAACCAAAGATAGGTTGTCGATACTGGTACTTCGGTATACCTATGGATACTCGGTGGGAGTAAATTTACCTTGATAAACAATCTCATATAGACTATTGGCAAAATAAATAATCCAAATTCAGTGTGAGTAACGTAAAAGACGGATGACTTAACTTATATCGTTTATGAGTAAACGATGGAAGTTGAGAACAATTTGTAACGTTTCAGCCTGAACATTGAGCTTTCTTTTTAGTGTTCTTAAGCCAAGCCGATTTTAGAAAACTTGATGGCTCGAATAATTACACAGCCTTACTACTGAAATCACTTAAACCGCAAGCTCATAATATAAGATGTAGGCCTACCCAATAAATTTTAACATTTTGAGTTCATTTGGGAAAAAAATTATTAAGCCTATACCAGTACCGAGGTCCAAGAGTTGATCCTTAGAAAGAATCAGCACCACTACTCTATATTAAGAGGCGGGTACTGACTTAATAAATTCTTTAACCAATAACACCTCAGAATCAGAAAATGGGTGCTTACTCTGTAGTGCCGGATTTATGCCCGCTGCGGCTCAAGGCCCAGATTAGTGTATTACCCACACTATCAACAGGCAACACTGGCTACTAACTTGAGACTGGCCACGGTGAAAGTGGTGAATTTTTTGTTAAATTATGTTCTGGAGTCTGATTATCCCATCAAATTCATTGCAGATACCTTTACCTGGTTTTAGATTGCTTTCAGCCCTTTATTTTTTATCTTTTAATGCTTGTTAAAACATAACAAATGGTCTGTCTATTTTTAACTCTTTTTTGAAAGCCCACTCTCAATTCCCTAATTATTTACTGCCTTAGCCTAATATACTCGCAGTTGTTTCTTTCATTGGAAGCAAAAGACGGTGTACAGTATTGCAGCAGAACTTGTCCCAAACTTATTATTACTTATGTCATAAAAATAAAACAGGGGAGATAACCTGTTTGCTGTTGTTGTAACCTGTATGTTGATGCTACAATTCATATTTTACAAATGCCCTTTGATTTTTGCATCCTTAATTTGGCAATATATCTGGCAGGGACAAGAACAGAAATTACCCATTTACATTATTACTGCTTTTAACCGTCTTTTTTATGGACAGAATACCTAGTTTATAATCAAATAAGGATAATTCGTTATAGTTTTACAAAAGTTTCTTTGTTAGGATGACTACTGGTTCAAGTTTTATTTGGTTTTTACAAATAAATGCTTCAAACCAACTAAATAGTATCGTACTTGAAAAGAATTTGAAATAAAAAAATTTTATATTTACCTTTCCAGGTTTACTGCAATGTAGCTTTAAATAAAATAGTTAATTTTTACACTCACAAGTACACTAAATACCAGATTCATCTAAAGAACAACGGTCTTGATAACTGAAACAACTCTTTAGCAAGTAGTGGTTCACATCGACACTTTGCACATTGAACAATGAGCTATTAAATGCATGCCATGCTCCTGGCAACTACCTTGGCTTGAGCCAACAATTTTTCCCTTCAATCACTTTTTGTTTTTTAGAAACAACCTGTCAGCGTACCAAAGGTTGCTCCACGGAAAAAGTTACCTGTCACAAGTCTTTCCGAGGAAAAAAATATTGAAACATTTGGAGCCAGGTTTACCTCTAACTCATCAGAAGACAGTTCAGAGAGCAGAAAAAGGTTTGTATCTGCAGAGGAAATGTAAAGATTATGTTATATATCATTAAACTCAACAAAATAGTTGATATTCAGGATATTATTCTATAGTTAACTCAGTGGCTGACATTTGAACTCCTTCAAACGTTTTTATTAGTTTCCTTCCTTAAGTTTTGATCTGAATGGAAATTTTTATTCCAAACGCATATTTTTTTTGGTTACCAATTGGTGTACCAAAAAAATTATCAAATTCGATAAATATTTTTCTAATCACACAATTTTTCCAGAAATAAATTTTACTCTTGGCAAAGTTACTTATCACTCTGATGCAACAAACTTTCTGTGTTTAGACAGATCATTGCAGAGGTTCATTCTTCCTGGACTCAACTGCTTCAGTCCAGTAGCGATGATGATATTTTGGCAGAAAAGAAAACAAAGAGGAAGAAAAAGAAGTCGAGATGGAAACAGGTATCAGAATCTGCAAAAATGATGAATGAAAAAGAGCAAGACAATCCAAGTTTCCTGTTGGATGAAGATGGATTTGAAAGAAGCTCTTCTAGACAGTCAAACAGAAGTTATGTTTTGGACACACAGACTATTCCAGTCGAAAACTTGGTATCTGTAGGCGGTGGAAATGAGCAACCTACTGATTATGCAAGTCCTTCTCGCTTATCAAATAAAAGCTATGTAATAGAAACTACAACTTTTACAGAAGTGAATGTAGAAGTTAGAGGAAATAGCGATCATCTGAAAAATTATCTTTTGGATCAAAAGGATAGCAATTTTAGTCCATCTCGCATATCTAACAGAAGTTACACAATCGATTGTCCCACAGTTCCAGTCGAAAAGTCTGAAGAAAATGAAATGTCTGCGAGGAAAGCTCCAGTACCACTTCCCCGAAGGAAGTCACTTAAAACTTCAGAAACATTACAAGCAGACAATGTAGAAAATGAGAAATTACATTTTAGTAGGCAGAATGATACTGTGATAACAATACTTCAGTCCAATGAAGTGGGTGAGCTGGAGACTCCAAGGTCGGAAACTAAATCTCAATCCCAGCATACCGAGGACGATGGGGAAATGCCTTTGGAAGTCAAGAAGTAAGTATAATTAAGAAATCTATTAAATACAATATTCAAAACCTCTGAAAAGGATTGTGAATTTGTAATCCTTTGTAAATTTTTATAATTTAGGTCTCAATCTACCAAACTGCTTTTGGAGGCATTTCTTAAATAGCGAAAACTGTCAGTAAAAGTTCATCAACTGGAGTAGCCTAGTGTATGAAATGTGGTAGAATGGTCTTCCTACATCCCGTATTAAACTAGATAAATCTAAAAAATCTCACAGCATCTTGGACAATGATGTCCCAGGACACTCGTGTAAATTGAATAAATTGAGAGTTTTTAGACCAGGACACTGGTGTCAGTTACGCAACCTGCGTTACACAAATAAATGCCACCAACACGTTCCTGCCGCACCCCTTAATCAAATGCACTAATAAATAAGAGTTTTTTTTAATTCTCGGCCAAACACTCAACTGACTTGTTGACACTCGGTCTAATATCACAAAAAACATATATCACATATTATCACAAAAAACACTAACATTAAAATACTGGATCGAACTCAAAACTGTCCTGACGTTTCAGTTGTAAAAAAGAAACATCTCGCCTCTTCGGGGGAGTTAAAATTGCGAGAAGCTGTTTCGACTTTCTTACGCGACTCAATTCTTCCTACGTCCTAATTTATCGGTTATTGAAAATTTATCCAGATTTGTTCCTGATTATTTCTTATATTCTTAAATATTTATGGTTTTTAGAGGTTAGGTGACAAATTTATGAAAAAAATATGAAATAATTCTGCTGTAGGCCTAATTCCATTAAGATTTTGTTTGTTTTTCACACATTAAGGCTGTAATGATTTTAACAAAACCCCTGTTTAAGATTTGTATTGCCCGTTTAGATTAAGAAACATTTAAAGGGTTTTCCAATGTGTCTGATAAGGCCTTATTTACTTTGTAGTAAGGCAGTCATAGCACTCTCATTCATTTGTGAGAACCAATCAACAGATAAAAAAAACTAATAGGCCCTAACTGACATTAAAAATTATATATTAATATTTTCCAAAGGTCAAGAACAAAACAATAGTTATACTTTACTGATCATTTTCATTAGTAGCCTGATTCTTTTTTTTAGGCAGAAAAGAAAGAAAAGAAGGAGAAAACGCCCCAAGTCCAGAGAAGACATTGAACTACAAGAATTAATAGTGCACAGCGAAAAAAAGAAATCGGCCACATTGTCTGTGGAAGAAACAGTGTCAACACAAAGTGTCAAGAGTCTTATTGAAGCAGCGGATATATTAGAGCAAAAAAATAATGAAACACCTGGTGGTAAAGTTTTCTTATCCAGATACTTTCAACACCTTTAAGTACCATAATTAAATACTTAGTTGTAAATTTTTCTACCTCCTGTTTTCTCAGTTAGCTTTAACCTAAAATTCTAAATTTTGTCTAAACTAAAAGAACAAATTTTGTTGTCGTATTATAATATGTTTTAATGAATTGTAGGCTATTGATAAAAAACAAAACAGAATGCATGAAATCTAAATCAATAATTGCCAGGGCCGTAACGACCACCGGGGCAACCGGGGCACCGCCCCGGGGCCCCCGAGGACAGGGGGCCCCTGGCTGAGGGAACATAAAACCGGACTCGACGCCGTCCTCGACGCCGTCCTCGACGCAGCCGTATTTTTCCCGAAAAAACTTGATTGTTCTTAGGTTAGAACAAGTAAAAAGATGAATGTATGTTTAAACAACTTTGAGACTGGAATTTTTCTCTGCAACTGTTTTTATTCGACCATACATATTACCATTTGATTGTAATCTATACCTATAAAAGGCAAAGCCCTCACTCACTCACTCATTCACTCATCACTAATTCTCCAACTTCCCAATAACCCAGAAGGCTGAAATTTGGTTCACTGTTTCTTTAGGCATTAAATAGGAAAACTAAATGGTTTTCATCCTGATCTGACCCTCGGACTCCGCCATGGACCCTCTCAAAGATCCCATATTATCCCTATGGCAGAATACAAATTGGTGAAATGTTTACATTTAAACAGATGTAAAATGCAAATTTAGTGGAATGTCAAACCAGCTGTCAAGAATAGAACATAAAATAAACCACTGACTAGAGATACTTATAAGACCTTTCTTCCCCGTAACAGCTGTTAATGAAAGAGCTAATTTAAACAATTTATTTTATCATTTGTCTTTTAAAAAATTTTATTGATGGAATTATTACCATAGGTCTCACGGCAAGACCTAAGCGCGAGACCATGATAACTTTTAATTTTGGAGCTCCCAGAAGCAAAAAACACTATTCAAACTATATTTAAAGCTGAAAACACAGTACATTGTCCCTATAGAAAAATTCTATATCTCGGTTATTACTCAACATATCTAGATAAAACTTGGTATGTGTTTTTTTTTGGTTCAGATTCACCTGATATTGTTTTAAAACCACCAAATTTTTGAATGACTGTTGCAATAGACCTGCATACTCATTCCCCATTTTATTCTTATGGAAGAAATTAAATAAGGTCCTGCACGTAGTCTGGAGGTCTGCTGCAACGGGGGTATTTTTATGTTCAAGATAGACCCTAAAAACCTTAGAATTTTTTTGACATTAAATCAAGGCAATTTCTACGATTTACGTACATAAACTTTCATGAAACAGAAAACTGCTTTAGGATTCTCTAAGTACGCAATGTCTGCTGCGACGGAGATTTTATATTCCTGCTTAAGGGCCACTATACAGCATACCATGCATGCGAGCTGATTCAACGATATTGGGCATAAGCCTTCCCAGGGCAGTTGCACCCTTGAGGCCTTTATCGGTGGGGCGCTAAAAATCTGCTCATATGTATAGTACAGGAAGGCCAAATAGAAATACCTCCTGCGGGGGGCGGCAATAGAATAACTCCAGTCGCAGCAGACCTGCGGACTTTGAGGATTCCTGAAAACATCTTTCTGGTTAATGAAAGTCCATCTTCTTTATATTTGTCCAATACCACTTACCTATCATTGCTCAGCCCAAACTACAAGACTTAGAACCTTTGCATGGACGATCTTAAGGGCGTAAGCATCCCCTAAGAACGGGGTTTTTTAATTCAAAGTTTTAAGGGTTTTGGCAGGGTTGAAGTTTATAAATTTTCCTACGCAAGTGGAATGGATGATCTTTTGTTTAGTTTTCAATGTTCATTTAACAAGCAGGTGGTTCAGCTTCACATATTATTTTACAGCTGATTTATAATTTGGTTACTTTCATAATGGTTTTATAGTTGTTTTGTTGATTTTTTTAGGTGACATGTATGTTAAATATATAAAAGTTAAATTTAGTTTAGTTAGTTAACTTAAAGTCGTCATTCGTTTTTGTACCTCATCTGTTTAATCATAAACTCAGTATGTGGCCCTATCTTCATTTAGGCAGCGGGAATTACAGTTTTTATCGTGAGCAAAGCCACGGGTAACTGCTAGTAATGTAATAAATGTCTTAATTGTAACTAGAAGCCTGCGTCACTTCGTGACTTTTAGTTTTGGTTTCATGTTGGTTATTTATGGGGTTCCGTGGCGTAAAAACCCGTTCAATGAGGAAGTGTGTGGATTGTCGTGTTTTTTTCTAGAGAAATTCATTGCGTTTTTTTTAATAAAATTAACCGTGGCTGAACTTTTCATCAAAGTAAACTTTTAAAATTAACCTATTGCTTAAGATTTGAAACTTCAATATGGGTAAAAAATTCCTCACAGAATTTTCGGTGTTCATTAATTTAACCTACTTGAAAGTGTCCATGAATATAACGTTATGCTGATCGTATTCACTGAAATATCCTTCGCATTCCAAGTAAATTTACAAAAAAATTGTTTTACATTTATAATGTATTTTAAATTTGTTTTATTTTATATACCCCTTCAACTAATATTGCTATTTTATGATTCCAAATGTTGAAATAAGCTCCAAGAAAGCCCCACTTCATGAGCACCTCCTAAGTTAAATTTAGTTCAAGTTTAAAGTTTCCTTAAAAAAAATACTGGAAATTAAAATGATAACAGACTGGCCTTCATTTCAAAAAAGTAGATCCTCTTCCTCCATGAAAATAGATTATTTTCTGTTGTCTTTTAAAAACGTCTATATTTTAAGAAATCAAAATCATAATCTAAATAAATATTATTTGACATTTTCTGGCCCCATATTCTGTGGTATAGGGATAACTGTGTAAATATTTAAAGTCTTGACCACCTGTTTTGTTATAAACAAATGTGAATTGGTAAAAGTCCACAGGTTTTACAACAGATTTCACTTTCGCTGAAATTTCAAAAGCCTCCTGTTCGAAGGCCTTTTATGCAATATTTTCCAAACCAACAAAAGGCACATCTAGAGAATAATAGCTTTAATTTTATACCAAATATGTATGGACAAATATATTTTTAGGGGTCGATTTGCTCTGGACAAAATCCCAGAAATTCTTTTAATAATATAGAAGATAATGTAATAGTTCTTTGTCTTGGAGTTATATTGATGAGTGCACAGCGTGTATTATAATACTTCCAGTAAGTAACAATTTCAAAGTCAGAGTGATATTTTCTAAGCTTAAATTAATAAAAAGCTATTGAAGAAGTACTCAATAAAATCCGTCGCTTCTATTGAAAGCGACGGAACTCAAAAATTATTGTTTTTAAGTTATTGATGACTGCCTGCACGAATGCACAAAGAAGAGCAAGATTTGGGGGCCCCACGAGCTAGTCTTGCCCCGGGGCCCCCAAGTTTAACGTTACGGCCCTGATAATTGCATATATGTTGATGGAACGACTTGCATGGCATGCAGTAGAGATATTTCCTTTATGAATTATTTAAATAATGTGAAGCAAGCATTAAATCCCAAATAAATGTAATTTAATTTGCAAACAGCATTATTTGAAGATGAAAAATTGCTAATTTGCGCGTTATTCATACAAAATGGAACGAAAACTCATACATCGAAATTTTAAAATGTCAAATTAATCGCTAACAAAAGTGTGTTTTCCTATTGCAGTAAGCGAAGGGATAGTGGGTGTGACCATTCACGGAGTGGACTGCCCTGTCATCGACCCCCTGGTCAGGCACCCGATGGTCTGCCTGTATGTGGTCGACACTTCAGTAGGGGAACTTCGCCGCAAGTCTGACCCGTCTCGCTCCGTCTGCTACCACGACGAACACACCGACTACGTCCTGCCCATCATGACTCACATGTTTGATTTCAAACAGCAGAAGTAAGACTCTATTTGGACCTATTCATTTTATTGTATTGTTATCTACTCACCTAGTGGGGCTCACCCACCAAGTTGCTGGCTAATAAAATGGGTCATTACCTTTTTCTGTAAACACTCAATCCAAGGCAAACACAAAATACCCCCGTCGCAGCAAACCTGCATACTCAGCGAATTTCCAGTGCAAAACAACATATTTCAATCCAACATAGCGAAATTTGACATGTTTTTGTAACCTCCATAAGAATAACATGGGGAATGAGTATGCAGGTTTGCTGCTACGGGTATATTAAAACTGGGTAGTTTTAATTCAATATTTAGTAGGTCTGAACTAGGAGAAGCCATTTACCAAGTTTTATCATGATATGTTGAGAAATAAGCGATACATAGAATTTTACTTATTTCCCATAAGGTTAACATTGAAACAACGTACTGTGTTTACCACTTTCAATATCTCGGTCACTAATGGACATAGAATAGTGATTCAAAATACTAAATTGTTTGTTTTTTTGAGCTGAATTCAATGGTTCCAACAAAAATTTGATTATTTTTATTTTTCTATGTAAAAAACTCAAAAAACCCATTTTTGGGGGGGTTTACCCCCCTTTACCCCCCCCTTCCGGTAGTCCGATTGGGCTGGATTACGAACTCGTCCGAATAATTACTACTTTACACATCCATGCCAAATTTCATTAAGATTGGACCATTTTTACGCGAGTTATCGTGCTTAAAGACACATATATATATATATATATATAGATATATATGAAAATGAACGAATAGTGTTTTTTGCTTCTGGGGGCCCCAAAACAAAAAGTTATCATGGTCTCGGGCTTAGGTCTTCCCATGAGTACTACGGTAACAGCTTCTTCCCTATAGGGGAAATTCGCTAAAATTAAAGAAATCTAGTTTTCTTCACAATTGTGAAGGTCCAATTCATACCGAACGGGCTTGAGATGGAGATGTTGCATGGACACATGCTCCTTCCCCATCCCTCCTGTGCAAACAAATCGCTCAATGCACACTGTGTAGGTCACTGCCTCATTAGCCTTTGCCTCATTTTCAGAACTCACTCAACAACCTATTAGAAGTCGCCTATAAAGGACAGATTGTTGACGGAAAAAAAGTAATAATAACCCATTTTATAATCATTGACCTTGAAGCAACTAGTTTACAGGTTTTTTGAAAATTCTTAGACCTAACACCATTATGTTTTTACGTTTGCCATTGGAAATCATAATTCAGTGGGCTTGTCTCCTTTAAATTTACTGATAGGTTATTAAAATATTTGTATTTTGTAAGTGTTTTGAAAAATACAGGCTATTATTGGACTTAGTGGTATTGTTAATTACAGTGTGATAACAAATTTGTTCACAAAGAGGGTCTTTTTCACAAGGTTACTCCAATAAGTGAACTCGTAAGTGTTCATAAGTGAATTCTGCTTAAGACGATAGCCTAAATTTGATATCAGCCAGGAAACAGCTGCTTTGACCTTGATAAAACATACTTCACAAGCTATTCAGTTTACTGTTGGCTCGACAGGAGCGTGGTGCCATGGTGGGAGGAATGCCTGCTGCTGAACGATTCACCATCCCATCTACTCAAGCCTACGACACTGCTACTCTTCGAGCTGTGCGACGTGGTGCCGGCGGCAGCGGCCGTTGGGCGGCACCGCAGGCTGGGCGGCGCCGCGGGGCGACACACGACGGCCTGGGCCTTCCTCCGCCCCCCACCCGCGGCCCCGCCCCCCCTCGGCTCCCGGCTCCGACTGCAGCTGTATAGGCCCGGGCCATGGCCGAGGCACAATGGGCCACTCACGCCCACGGTCAGTGTAGTGCTTGTGGTTTATTGTGTGGGCTGAGAGATTTTTGAGGAATTATTAGTAGTAGTAATTGGTTAGGCTAGAAAGATGAATGAAAAATTGAAAAATGAGTAGGATTCCAAGTAATTACAGAACAAAATATTGCAACGGCTTTTTATGAGTACTTATTATAAAATCAAGGTATGAATTGTCTTATTTATTTAAGTTTGTATTTTTTTCTAAATAATGATGCTTAATTTCTTTTACTGACATTTTCCATTGTTTAACTCTTTTTTAACATTTTTTTCTTCCATTCTACATTCTATTATTATGCTATAATATTTTACAATATTAAGATGTTTGACTTAAGCAGCCTTTAATTGATTAACTTTTGGTAGTTCACTCATCCCTTGTTAGATATCAAGAGAGACTAGTTTTACGATGCCCCTGACGACTCTCTCAGTATGGGCCTGCACATTTGAGAAATGAGACCTGAAGTCGCCGGCAATGTTATTTCCCATTTATAAGCTACTTCTGGATCTCTTTTTGTATGCATTGCAAAGGCTGCCAAAGTAATTATTTTTTAATACTTCTTGGATTCTGATTGTTAAAACAACCAAGTCAATCGAAATCTTAAAATTGATATTTTTGACCCGATTCGACTGAAATGCCTGTACTGTAAAATTTACTTCAACAACTTGGTCCCTTTTCACTTTTTGCATCACATTTACATCCAATATTTGCAGTTTTAGTTGGAATTTTCCAACTGCCAGTTTTGTCTCCGCCAGGTGTACGAGTGGTGGGGCAGTGCGCGGCGGGCCAAGTACCCGGGGAGTCTGTACGTGACGGTGTCCCGGCTGGACCCCCCCGCGCCCCCGTCCCCCCGCCTGCGGTCCCAGTCGGCTCTCCAGGCCGAGCGGGGCTCCCAGGCCTCCGCCTCCGCCGCCGCTTCCGTCATCGGCACCGACGTGGAGGAGGGGGAGGGGGAGGGGGAAGGGCGAGCGGAGCAGGTAGGCTGGCGTGGTCCATTGTCGCTGGGTTTAATTGGTATCTTGATATGTTTTTGTACCTTCTTGTGCTGTTAAATTGGTTAGATAGTTTGAAATGTAAGTCAAACTATCTAACAACTTATTTTTGAGTTGTTTGATTTGTAAGTGAAAATAGGAAATATTGTGGAGTCTCGATAACCCGATATTTGGTAATCCAAAATTCTGCTTAATCCAAAACGCTAAAGGGACATGAAATTTTCCTCAATGGAAAAAAAGGGTTTGAAACTTTGCTAAACTCATAAATGGTCTCAATAAACAGCGGAAGGGGTCTGTTGGTACAACTTAAACAGCAGGAGTAATTTTGCAAACGATGATCGCACGTGTTCACCATCTTCAGTCGGGTAGATGATATGAATGCAAGTAACAGACTAAATAACTTCGCAAAAAAAACTGTGGAATTTATTTAAGCTCTGCGGATTTGCTGATTGCAGGAACAATTTTGTAAAATAAGCAAATGACTCTTTAATTTGATAACGTGTATTTGCCGTTCATGGGCATTCAACTCCCCAGCAGTGGAAGAAAATTTGCAAAGGCGATAAAGAGTCTGCCAATTTTAGAAAAGCAACGGAAGCAACTCTGAGAATATCTCCATTTTTATATGCAAAATACCATAAACAAACCAGCCTAAAATTTAATTGCATGCATTTACCGATCATGGGTTAACATCACAAGTAAACTTAAGGCTGTATTTTTATTTTAGTAATAACTACTCTTTGTTCAAAATATTCACCGGTCCGAAATAGGTTTAGTTTGAATTTTTTCGGATTAAAAGGACTCAACTATATTGCAAAAGAGAAAAAATGAAATATAAATAATAGAATTTTTTTTCCAAGGAAGAGCCAAGGGCTTAGTAGGTTTTGAGTGAGGAAAGGGATAGACTTTCAGCTAGCTTACCTGAGAAATAATGTTCATGGTAGCAGCACATAGAAACACAAAAGGAGACACATTTAACACTAATCAAATTAACACTAATCAAATGATTAGTGTTAAATGTGTCTCCTTTTGTGTTTCTATGTGCTGCTACCATGAACATTATTTCTCAGGTAAGCTAGCTGAAAGTCTATCCCTTTCCTCACTCAAAACCAAATAATAGAATTTTGTAATTTTTCTTTTGTACGATGATACGATGAGTATGATGAGTGAGTGTGATCCACAGGAGGCTGGAGAGGCGCCACGGGTGCAGTGGTCCCGACTGCCAGGCCAGAGCTGCAAGGTCCCCAACACCTGTGTGGCCAGTCTGCCGGTGGAGGGAGGACTGTGTGTGCAGTTCAGCGGCAACGGACTGTGGCTAGCCAGCGGTCGACAGGAGATACACGTCTACTCTGTGCCTCAGTTCGTACACACCGCCACGCTCTCGGGGCATCAAGGTAGGACCGTTGCGGACAAGTCGATATTCTGTAGAATGGATTGTGGCATCGGAGTGTAGGACCCGTGGACTGGGGTTACCTGAATCGTTGTCACACGGGGCTCTAAAACTGTCAAAGTCTGAGGATTGGACGACGACTGGGGTGGATCTTCAGAGAGAGTGAGGGGATGTAAAATGTGGTAGGACTGGGGAAGAGGAGAGAATAGCCTAAGGAATTTCTTAAATACCCCCGTTGCAGCAGACCTGCATACTCAGCGAATTTCAAATGCAAAACAACATATTTCAATCCAACATAGCGAGATTCAACATGTTTTTGAAAGGTCCATAAGAATAACAAGGTGAATGAGTATGCAGGTTTGCTGCTACAGGTATATCAAAACTGGGTGGTTTTAATTCAATATTTAGTTGATCTGAACTAGAAGAAGCCATATACCAAGTTTTATCAAGATATGTTGAGAAATAAGCGAGATATAGAATTTTCTTTATTTCCCATAAGGTTAACATTGGGACAACGTACTGTGTTTACCACTTTCAATATCTCGGAAACCAATGGACATAGAGCAGTGATTCAAAATATTAAATTGTTTGTTTTTTTGGAGCTGAATTCAATAATGCTAGCAAAAATTGAATAATTTTTAATTTTCTACGTAAAAAACTCATAAAACCCATTTTTGGGGGGGTTTACCCCCTTTTACCCCCCCTTCCGGTGGTCCGATCGGGCTGATTCACAAACTCGTCCGAGTGATTACCACTTTACAGATCTGTACCAAATTTCATTAAGATCGGACCATATTTACGGCCGCTATCGTGTTAACAGACATATATATAGTAGGGGTGTGCGAATAGTGATATTTGAACTCGAGCCGAGCTTTTTCAAAAGTTTTCGAGCTCGAGCTTTTTCGAGCCGAGCTTTTTCACAATCACCAAATTATTAAAAGTAATTATGAAGCTTGATTTTAATTTTAAAAGATATAATAGACTAATGTTTGCATACCTTAAGTGAACGCCAGCTAAAAACTAGAAAGCTTATCTTCAAAACAAGTTAATGATCTGATAGGTTCATCAATGTTTAGTATTATGTCACATAAAATTAATAAAACTGTTTCAAAAAATAATTCATGAAGAAAAATACCACATTTAAAATCTACATTTATTATTTGATTCCCCAATCCCACAATGCTTTACTTTAAAATAAATAGTTAAAATTACATAATTAGACTTCTTATACATAGGTACTACAACATTAATTTCAAGAGTTGAAAGTAGTAGATGGAAAGGTTTTAAAATAGTTATATCTAGTAAAAAATTACATATTTACGCTTATTCAAACACAAGATTGATTTTTTCATGTTCACAAAGTAAAGATGATTAAAAATTAAATTGCAGTCCCAATTGTGGCATAATATTCATGGCTAAACTTATTATTTCAGAGTGTAATATACAAATGAAATAACAACAATAATTTATTGTAATCCAAAAATTAGTTGCATTTCAAAACTTCGAGAGCGTGAGTTTATTATTAGATAAGGAATCCTAATTACAAAATGCAAAAATACAAACTACTTGTCATACAACTATAAATGAAGGCTCATATTTTTTGTCTTATTTTTATAAATGAAATGAGACCAAAATGAAACTTGTACGATATACCATTTAAAAGATAAGCCTTGATAAAACAATAGACTTAAATGCCGTGTTTGTGTTCTCCAAGGTCAACTAAATATAGCTCCGATTTCCGTCTAAATGGAGATAATATTTCTTCTTACCTGTCAATGTCCTTTCCTTATCACTAAGGAATATTTTTTGTTTGTTTTTCGTTCAGGCTTAACGTGTCCAAAAATAGACCGCAATAATTATCTTTCTGATAAGAACTGTCTTATCAAAAGCTCGGTTCGAGTGTCGAGCTTTTTCGAAAAAAGTCGAGCCGAGCCGAATACTGAAAAGCTCGACCAAAAAGCTCTTTCCTTATCACTAAGGAATATTTTTTGTTTGTTTTTCGTGCGAGGGAAACGCTCTTCAGGCTTAACGTGTCCAAAAATAGACCGCAATAATTATCTTTCTGATAAGAACTCTCTTATCAAAAGCTCGGCTCGAGTGTCGAGCTTTTTCGAAAAAAGTCGAGCCGAGCCGAATACTGAAAAGCTCGACCAAAAAGCTCGACCGGTCGAATACTCGCACACCCCTAATATAGATATATAGATATATATATATAGATATATAGATATATATATAGATATATATATATATATATAGATATATAGATATATATATATAGATATATAGATATATATAAAGATTTGAACGAATAGTGTTTTTTGCTTCTGGGGGCCCCGAAATGAAAAGTTAACATGGTCTCGGGCTTAGGTCTTACCATGAGACCTACCGTAATAGCTTATTCCTTTAAGGAAATTCGCTAATATTCCTTTAAGGAAATTCGCTAAAAGAACCGATTGTCCACACTCGCCTGGTAATCTGCTTGGAAACTTATTTGGATTTATATGCTATGTGTCTAACCTAACATAACTTCCTAACCTAACCTAACCTAATCATATCTAACCACTCACCGTAGCAGAAATGAGATAACATCTGCTCAAACAACCTGCGAGCAGAAGCAAGTAAGGGATTGCCATGCAAGCACAGTAAAACTTACCGACCATGCAACATGCAGTACTTTTCATCATTCTACTCAAAAGAAACATATTATCAATCATATCCTTGTATAAACCAATAAGTTCCTCAATCCTTCAAACCTAACATTTAATAACCAAAACATATATTTTCTGCCGCTGCTAGTGCTGCCTCTACATTCCTCTAGAAAGTAACCAATAAACACACATTTAACGTCAGTTTGCTGCAAATCAGCTAAATTTTTACTTCCCTTTCCTGTAATGGCAATCCAGGAAAACATTACAGCTTAGGCTGTAAAGTTTTTTTCTAGACTGATACGACTATGGGTACCTTTCGGACCAACCAAAAGGAACAGAAAACAGATTTTTCTGCATCAGTATGATGAAAAAGTTTGATATGATGGGTCACATCACAACCATTACTTAGAAGGAATTACAGTTCGCTCATTATATGTATCTCCGGCTATAGCTACTACATAAACTAACCGTATTATGAGATATTTTAAACATATGATATTGGTAAACACAAGGTTTGACAATCAGCGGGGATGTAGAGCAGTGTTTTCAGAAAAGGACCACCTCTTCCCCTTGTGCCTTACAATCAGCTAACTCTGCCGTAGCCACAGTGGAGAAACAATATAATGTGCAAACTGTACTTTTACAAAAAAGTACAGTTTTGCTGTTTGTTGAGCAAAAATGCAAATCCGACCATGATGAACCACTACATGACCCTAATTTTCTGTCCTAGAATCCAAATCCTGACTTCAATCAACTTGAAAAAAACCACCTCCTAAAAATTTTTGGTTTGCAGTATTATCAGTTACTTTTAATACACTAAACTTAATGGTACAGTTAGAGTTATAGCATCTTGTTGGCCAGGGCTGGTGTACAGTCTGCGGTGGAGTGCGGACAGCAAGGTTCTGCTCTCAGCGTCGGCCGACTGCACCGTGTGTGTCTGGCGACCAGGCTCCAGAAGTCCGCTGCTACAGGTGACGAATCTCATTGTGTTAGGTTATTAAAAATTCATTTGCAACATTGTGAAGTTTTGAGAGACTAGAGTTAACTAAGAGAAGGTACTTCTAGTCATCTTAAGTGCTAAGATTCCCCTAACTGGCTTTTGCTAGTTTATGTGCCAATACTGGGTACAGTAACGGAAGTTGTCTCGATTGGAGGCAGTGTTGTAGCTGTCTTTCAGTGAACAACTTCAGTTCCCCACCAGGGGAGGCTGGGCTTGACGGCGGGCTGTGCGGGGGTGTACTGGCGACCAAGATGAGGGCCAATACAAGGGCCACCTGATCCCTTGAGGTTCCAGCATCCATTGGATAAAGGAATACCTTTGCCCACTTAGTTTAAGCTCGACCGAACCTAATCCATCTACTTATTCCTCTTTCCTTTTGCTTCCCTTGTATTAATCTACCAAAGGCTGTGAACCTAAGGGATAATCGAAGGAAAGCTTCCTTTCCTTTCCGGTAACCGCACAAAGACAAAATAATGGCTGAAGTACCCTCATAGGATTTTCCTGTGGGGTGGGGAAACCCTAACTACCAAATTCCCCCTACAAAAAAAAGTGCCAAGATAAATTTCCAGGAGTTTAATTTGAGCCTCATTTGGTTCATTTGTTATGTGATCACTTAAAAAAAAACACTCGTTCTGAGGTTCACTAGTGACTTCTCCAGTTACTTTTGTGTGTATGTAGTTGACTTGTCAGTTTGTTCAACATCAATTTTGCTTGAGTCGTTTCTTTGCCATAAAATGAGGTATAGACAGGGGTCGTTCAAATTCAAATTTCAAATTTAAAAAAAATATTTATTCCTTTCTATTACAATCAAGATTTACAAAGATGTTTCATTGAAATTTTCCCCTGTAGATCTGTGTGCGGGGAAAGAGAACTATATTTAGCACTTAGCAGTTTTTTAAATTGCCCATTTGCTTGATTTAAGCACTTGGACACTGCATATTATCAATTCCTAATCCTAAGCAAACAACAAATTACTTAACCTGGTAGGTAAACTAAACACTTCGGATAAAAACTGTGCGAGAAGAAAAAAATACAACGTGCATTTTACCAGTTTCAGAAAGTAGAGAATGTTTTGCCGCTACATCATTGCCTCACAGTCTGCTGTCCACAGATGCTGGCCCACCCGTCGTTTGTCTACTGCGCCCAGTTTGTCGGTCCCCTGGTCGTGGTGTCGGGCTGCTGTGACGGTGTGGTGAGGTTGTGGCGGGGAGAGACACACAGCTCGTATCAGCTGGTGCAAGAGCTGCCCGGTCACTCGGGGTTCGTCACTTCCGTTTGCACGAGTGTGGACAGCTCCAAGGTGATATCGGCTGATAGTGTGGGCTCCCTGAGGGTTTATGATGTCGAGGATGATGGCAGGTGAGGAACACTCTGTAGTTTAGGCTGATTTTCGTGTCATTTGCATCATTTTGTTATTTGCTCGTTGCTTTGTAATTATTATTTCCTTAAATACAAAGGCCTACCATACTGATTTACACATCAGTATGTGCGGGTACTTTATTCATTGTACTTATCATTGTACTGCTGCATGTTTGCTAACATAACCCAAAAATTTGAGTGCCTCAATTATTTGAAAATGTCATGAAATTGTAGGTGCATAAGATTTTTTCAAGTTGATTATGTGTTCTGTTCTGTTTACTATCTCCTGTCAATGACTAAGAGAAGTGATAGAGAAACAATCACAATGGTTCGTGGTTGTGAACCGACATTTCTTGTGTTCCTTGTTCTATCTGGTTTTCTTCACCAGGTCATTATTGAGTAGAGAAGGCCTACCATTCCAGAAGGTAATATTGAGAAGGTTTGACCTTCCACTTAAAAAAATCATACATGTTGACGAACAATAGCTTTCCTTATATTTTTAAAGCCATAGACTGAATAGGATTCAGGATGAAGTTCGGTTTTTGAAAAAAATTTAATATCTGGGCATACCTCTAATTTGGCGGCATTTTTAATTTAGGCACTTTATGTTTTTAGGTTGTGTATAGAAAACATGCAGCAGTATGAGTTTGATGAGCTTGAAGCTTATTTAGTCATTCACTGCATATGCTGATGTGTAAATTATTGTGCTAAACAGGGCAATTCTCTGAGCTTTACATGAGCGGAAATTAATTTCTGGGCAGTCACTGAATTTTAATTTTCGAACTAGATTTAAAAAAATTAACATTTCATCAAAACACCTACAAGTCGTATAATATTTACCAATATATACCTAGTTGTCAATATTGTATAGTAGCCTCAAAGAACATTGAATATTAATAAGATTTTTTGAGAGTCAGCTTTATGTTTTTAGTCTTATTCTTAGTTGGAAAGACAATTTTCTAACTAAAAATGTTTAATAGACTTATTTATATTAATGGGTAATCTTTCTAATGTGCCTTCCTCAGTATATTACGCATCCATGATTATACCTATAATTCAAGCCTACTGTTTCACCTGTTTTTATCTGTTAAAGTATTGTTTGGAACCTGTTTCGAAACTGGAAATAAAAAGTTATTTTAATCACATCAACCGTACTAATTCTTGTATTGCTTTATTGGTAACACTGTATTTTTATTTGTATTTGTATTCCCTTGTGTCCGAGTGAACAATACAGTTTAATTTCACAGCCTGTCGCCGGGAAGAGAGCTGCGAGTGCGGGAGCTGAGAGGCGTCACAATCAGCAACGTGATCGCCCACCCGGGAGGGCACAGACTACTGGTCCACAGCCGGGACTCCACAGTCCGCAGTGTGGACCTGGCTACCAGCGCTGTGCTGCAGACTTTCAAGGTCAGACTCAGGCTTACACGATCTACTGCTGATTTAATGTGGAAAAAGAGAGATAGATGTGTTTTATTTTTCGTCATGTTAATAGCTATCAAAGTCTGCTTTCTCAGAAGATAACTATTGGTTGTAGAATTGTAATTATTATATAAAAAAAATTGTTTCTATATAGTACCAGAGGGGTGCAGGTTAGATGGCTCATATGGTGTATTGTCATAGTTGAATAATTTATTCTTGTCAAGTACAGTACCATAATAATTGTTATGGTTTGAAAAAAAAAAACAGTGGAAGTGAACTTTGAAAAAATCTTTGTGGAAGTGACTTATTATAATTGGCTGACTTTTATGAAAGTGTCACTTTTATTGGCTAAGATTTACAGGAAGTGGATGATATTGACAATTCTCCTGGGGAAATAACAGACACAATTCTTAAAGATGTTTTATTTTTAATTAATAACTAGCTGATGGTATCCCATTTTGCTGGGTTAAAAAGTTACATAGACTTTGATTGTAGCCCGAAAGAGTGGTAACAATAAGCATTATATTATAATGTATAATCTTCTATAAACATTCATTATATTTTGAATATTTTGATGTTTCTCAGTATGTATATTTGAGGAAATTGGGGTTGGCATTTGGTGGTGGCAATTTTATTTTCACTTTTGAACAGCTTATATTTGGTGTTACCCAAATGAATACAGTTTGAATTATATCTATAATTTATTGACTTTTAAGGCATGTTAGTAAGGGCCTCGGCTAAACGGCCTTTTACGTCCTCGGCTAAAATAATTATACAGTCATGAGTTAGTTCCAATGTGGCCAGATGAGAGGGTATTTATACTGTCCTTGTTATATTAGCAAATATCAGCAATCAGTAACCCAGCACTTTGAAATTTGAATTGATTGTCTCTGTGGGCATCTGTGTGGCACTGTATGAGTTGTAGATAACACTCTCACTGATAAGTGCGTGCAGACGGAAGATATCAGTGAGAGAGTTATCTATGATTAAGCACTTTTGAAAGTACCCAAACATGTTGAATTAGTAAACATCTACTATAACTGATAACTGATATGAGTATGTAGAAAAAGACTGAAATTTATAACCAATGTATTACAGGGCTGCAGCAGTGAGAGGATGCAGACCGGGCTGGCCGTCAGTCCGTGCGGGAGCCTGGTGTGGGGGTGTGGCGAGGACGGAGCGCTGGTGGTGTGGGACGGCCACACCGGCGCACTGCGAGCCGTGTACTGCGGGCTGCTGCCACCAGGCGGCGCTGGCGTCCACTGCCACCCCCACGACCACTGGGTGGCCGCCGTGGGCCTGGCCCTGCCTCCGCTCTACGTCCTCGGCTGGGACAGGTACGAGCATACAATCCTTGGTCTATACTGGAGGTACCGTGACAATGCTTCAGTTGATGAAAAACTGCCCTTTTATTTTGACAGGTTGGCAGTAAAGAAGTAATTTAGTAATGAGCTACCGTTCTTCGAACGGTGATATAAAACTATTTCAATCTTGTAAGAATGACTATACAGTAGAGTCCCACAAACCCGGACTAATGTGGACCGAACGGTGTCCAGGTTTGTGAAAATTCCGAGTTATCGGGAGATGAGTAAAAATGAGTAAAAAAAGAATAGTTTCTGTTATTTCTATAAGAAATCATTTATTTATTGCATAGTAAAATATATATCAACTATATTAGTTACAAAAAAAAACTTAAAGAAAAACTAAAATTGTTTTAAATGTGTCACACTGTGCTCTGGCCTTGAATCTCAATGCACTTTATTGCTCGGCAGGTTTTCCGAGTCATCCAGAATCCCGGGTTATCGAAGTCCGGGTTTGCAGGACTCTACTGTAGTTTCTAATCAGTTCTTAAATATATGTCATAAATAGTAATAAATTTATTATTCTCATTAATCTTTAGCGTATTTTCTTAAATTGGCGTACAGGAACACGATTAAACTAATATCTTTAATATTCTAAAATCTATTGTTATGTTTGATCAAACAAATTATTTGATTCCCATTACTAAGTGCATTGGTTTTTTTATTAGTACTGCAAAGAACAAAATTACTCCTCCTCATCATTTCCAACCTGACAAAAATCATAGGGTCGGAGGATGATCGTAGGGGCGGAGGGCGCGGCTTGTAGGGCCGCGTGTTAGCTCCAGTTAAACTCTAACCTGGTGCATACTAACTGGTGTTATTATTTCACAAATATTATTTTTGAAGATGTATCAAATTTAAAAAAAGTTGAATCTCTAGAACGAAAACTGCAAATTTTCTATATTAAATTATGACTGTGCCCTCAGCACTTGATAGTTACATTTTCTTCAATTTAGAAATAATACCCCTTTCAACTTTGGTTAAGTTAAAAATCACTATTCACTCTACCCCTTCTTCTTGCAGACGTCAGAAAGCACAAATCTGTATATAGGCAGTGGAATTTATATTTTGGTTCGCTTGGAACAGCTCTTATTATTATTAGTCCACAGCTGATCACATTTCAGAATTGGACGCCTTGCATCCTTGCAAATATAAAATTGGTATTAACTCGTTTGCGGCAGCATAGGAGCAATTGCTCCCATGCAGTACCCAAATGCCATCCTGGTGGGAGCGATCACTCCCAAGCTGCATCGTGTTTCAGTAAGATTTATTTTTAAATCAGGATGACAGCACTGCTCAATAGTATATTGTATTCTGTGCACTGGGCAGTGCTGCTGCCACAGTAGGCGTGGCAGTTACAGTAACTATAAGTCAGAACACCAGGATGGTGGCGAGGAACACAGAAAATTGTGCCACAGCACCGTGAATGTTTTAACCTCCCCACAGGGCACAGCTCAAGAAGTTTTAGGATGTGAGTAGGTCAATCCATTAGCTAGGTACAAGATGTTGCAATGTTTTAGCTCAATTCAATTGGTTAATTTTACAAATATCCTAACCAGTCTCGGGGACCGTATGGGAATCTGCACAAACACATACACCACCTCTCTTTTCAAATGTTTACAAATAGCTTTATGAATTCAAATTCACTTGCTGATAACAATTTTAAACTGATTCATTATAAAAATCTGAATATTTATATGAACTTGAAAATATTTATAAATACTGTTAAAAACTTAGTATTTATTGTTTTTTATCAATAATTGTACATTTCCTCAACAGGAACGCGACAGGAGAAGATATCGGCCTTCACATGGTGAATAAAGAGATAACGGCTGCCGATGTGATCGATACTTTGAAACAAATCAAGAAATCAAACAAATGGCAGAAAGCTGCTTCCAGAGTTCTTCATGCATCTCAGAGTTCAATTAATACAGCAGAGAAAAGTGGGGGTAAAGATAGGAAAAAGAAAGGGAAAAGTGGCAAAACCGAAGAGACGGATGTGAATCAGAAACAAAGTGTTAACTGGCCCAGTCTTCCGCAGCTGCAGTGCTCCATAGACAAGTCTTCCGGGGAGAAGGATCTACGACTTTTGGAAATTATTCAAAGAATGGACGATCTCATTCTTGCAGCAAAAAATTCTAGTCATGAACAACAATAGTCTTTAATGCTAGTCAAATGTTATATGTTTATATTTATATTTATTTTATTATAAAATGTATTTTTTATTATTTTAATAAATATATTTTTATCAGCTTTTTTAATATTTCTAATTGATTAACTGTGTTGAAGAGGGCTGAACAATATAACTGCACTGAGAGCTTGCAGGATGAATACTTATCTAATCCACAGTTTTCTACCAAAGTTAGTGTGGGTCATGGTTCCTTTGTTGACAAGTACCTAATTGCATTATTCATTGCTTGTTATTTCTAAAATATATAATTCTAGTAAATGTTGGGCTCTAGGCTCTGATCCAGAATTTTAAGGTACCGTATTAGGGTTGGATGGAAGAATCAACAAGCTTACCTGGGGTTAAGAGCATACAAATCATACAGAATGTACAAATGTATGATATGTACAAATCATACTATTTCTCATATTATATTTTGTAATTATTTGTGCTCTTCAGCAATCAACTACTATTCAAGCCTCCTGATGATTCTCCAGTCCAAACTTATCTTTTATTTTGAAAATATATTTTTGCCTCACCTGCCATGTTTAGACACTTTTTACTCGTTGTAGTGAATGAATAGAATAATGCTTTGTCTCCCAGCAGGAGTTAAGGAATTACTTTGTCTCCCGTCAGGAATTACTTTTTTTAGAACCCCTTCAAATTTCCAAGCAGACCTGCAAATGTTGAAGCTTACCAGATTGCAGGCGCTAATAGCTGATTTAGTGGCAGGAACAATCACATAATAATTACATTGGAAACAATCAGCTGATAGCTGGTGCATGAATGGTTGCAGCTGGTCTGATGCAGGCTCACTGCAGATCAAAACAAAATATGTGAGGTGGAAAGCGAAAAGAGACCTCTTGTCGGGAATTTTCAATTTTGAATTATTGATATTTTTGAATTCCTCATTTAATTCCTAACAATTTGGCCTAAGTCCCATGAGTCTACGATTTTTTTCTGGTAAAGGTATAGGACTTTGAAATTTCGTGAGGGAAACGAGTCATTTTGAGAAAAAACTATTTGAAAATTTTAAATGAGCATAAAAATTAAGTTTTTCGTATCTAAGAAATGATTTTGGTATCAAAAGAAAGCTTATAATGTCTTCTTTCAATGGAATACCAATTTTTGTCTTAACTTGCAGTAGTTTTCCGGAAAATAATATGTTTATCGAAGCTTGTCGTAAAAAGGCGTATTCCAGAAAAGGGACCTCTTGTCGGCCCTATGTTACTCTCCATAACGACAAGAGGTCCCTTTTGAAAACTGAATAATTTACTGTTATCTCATAGTCTTATAAAGTCTGTACACCAAACTCCATTGTAGTTCTCTAAAATTCCACTAGAATTCAGGAGGGTTCATTTTTTGGACCAAAGTCTGCTTACGAAGTGCATGTTGGAATGGGACCTCTTGTCGTTATGGCGAAATAACATTGAGCGACAAGAGGTCCCTTTTCTCAAGAAGTCATGCAGAGGCTAACAAAATGACTTATTTCGACCTTTTATAACTTCGATTCGATATTTTAACCGATACAGGCCTGTTCTATGATAAATGAGGTAAAACAATCGATAGAGACATGAATTTCAATATTTTTGACCCTAATCGGTTATATCGGCCGTACTAAAAATTTTTCTTCGCTAACAAGAGGTCCCTTTTCGCTTTCCACCTCACATATACAGTAGAGTCCCACAAACTCGGACTAATCTGGACCGAACGGTGTCCGGGTTTGTGAAAATTCGAGTTAACGAGAAATGAGTAAAAACAAGAAAAATTAGAATAGTTTCAGTTATTTCTATAAAAAATCATTTATTTATTGCATAGTAAAAAAATACAAGAACTACATTATCAGTTCTAAAAAAACTTAAAGAAAAACCAAAACCGTTTTACATGTGTCACACCGTGCTCTGGCCTTGAATCTCAATACACTTTATTGCTCTGCCAGGCTTTCCGAGTTATCCAGAATTCCGGGTTTGCGGGACTCTACTGTATTGTTAGTTTATTACTAAGTTAATGAAACAAATTCTGTTATAGATTGGGCATCTATTATCGCAGGTGGAGGAAAATGTATATATTTCAAGAGTAAAGCACATTGTCTCCTCCGTGAAAACTGTCGCTCACGACAAGCTTGGGCCCCAACATCTTCACTCATGAGGCAATATTGGACCTAGCTCTTTCAACACACAAATAACTATTTCCTTACAAGGGACCACTCAAAATACACCCTTGGTAGCTTAAACTTAGCTTTATTCACTGACTTATCAAGGGCGTACTGCATGCTTCATACCTTTAATTGGTTGTAATGCAACAAGTGATGTTAACTGACATATGGATGTCAGTTAATCATTGACAATAAAACCTTTAAGGAGGCAGTTAATTGCTTTCGCAAAAAGTGTACAAACCTTCGTACAAACTTTTGCTAGTCAGGATTTGAAAGTGGACTTAGTTACAGAATTCTCCAACAGAGTATACTGCTGTCAACTAGTAAATATGTATTCAATAGCAGTTATTGAGACAGTGACTGCCATTCCCTGGAATACTCTAGGTATTCACTATTCACAGAAAAAACATAAGCCAAAGAATTCTTGTTTTCTAGCTTAAAAACTTAAATTAATTAATACCTGATATAAATAATTCATTCCAGCTCTAAGTGACATAGTCCAACTACATCCACTCCAAATACTACAGTCGACTCTCGCTAACTCGAAATTCCACGGGACTGCGATTTTTCTTCGTGTTACGTATGGTTCGTCGTAGGCATAGTTCGAGTTAAAGAGGTAAACCAAATGAAAATTCGTGATACAAAGGTAAAGAAAAATGTAGTTTATGCCCTACATCTTCGACAAAAATAAGCTTTTACCTTATTTAAATATTATATATCAATGAAAAATACAGTATTTGTATTTTAGGAGCCTGTAAAACACAAAAAACAGATGAGATCATATTAATTCTAATTAAGAATTCCGTAGTCTTCATCTGCTTGAACATGTTAAAACAATTACAGTAACGATCATAATTTTTACTAAAAAACAATACTATAAAGAAACTTTACTGTTTCCCCTACAGCTACAAAAATAAACTTTTAACTTTTATTAATTCCTCTAATTAAAAAGTCTGCAATCTTCCTCCTTGTAAAAACATTCACAGTATCGATCATAATTTATTAAAGCTATTTAGACTGCAGACAGACTAAAAAACTGTTTGACCCAGGATATGATTCACCGACAGGTTGTAACCTGAACGCTGGGATTTCGTATTACAGAGGTCCATTCTGAAAACATCGTGGGATGGAGGTAAACTTCGAGTTATAGAGGTAAAGCGAGACTCGAATTCGTCTTATCTACTGAACATCGTGTTATAGAGGTAATTATTGTGTCCCTTCGAGATATAGAGGTAAAATATAACCGAAAATTAGTTCGTACTATGTATAGTAATTTCTTCGTGTTAGACAGGTTTTTCCAAGGGGATTAAAAATAATTCGTGATATCGAGGATTTCGTGATATCAAGGTTCGTGTTAGCGAGAGTCGACTGTATCACAAAAGTAAAGACAGCGTTAAGTAGTAAGAGTAAGCTAACACAAAAGAAGGTGATCTCTTTCTGTATATGAAGTCAATGCTATTATCCTTCTCAGGTGCACAGTGGATCTTGCGCCTCTATTATTTAGAAGACTTATAAACCTAATAAAAGTACAAATTTAAAAAAGGTGAAATTTTGAATCAGAACACCAACATGAAAAATAATGACTATTTTTTGGAGACTATTTTTTTTATAATGACTATTTTTTGGTAAGATTGCCAAATACCAATTCTAACAGAATATCAATATTGAAATGGTATGCACTGCTCGAAGAGGTACAGGGTGTTTTTTTTAAATCGCAACCCATTTTTAAGATTAAATAAATGCACATATAAATATGAAATGAGTATTGTTTTATTGACCTTTATATTTTATACAACTTATTATATAAGTTTGATCACATTTAGCTTATAATTACGTGCTCAAACAGTCCGCCATTTTCATTTGTACAAAGTTATGTTCTTTCCATATAATTCCCAAACACGTGTTGCAAGGTACCTCTTTGAATTTCTTGCATTAAATTTGATGTTTGTTTTGAGGTGCTGAATATCCTGTGAATTGTTTTCGTAGGCCTTAATTTTTATGTATTCCCAAATAACATAATATAGTGGAGTTGAATCCGGATATCTTAGGGGGGGTTCACCGATAAAATAAAGTTTTGGGTTGCGTTTTTAATGTGTGTGTCTTTAAGCACGATAACTCGTGTAAAAGTGGTCCGATCTGAATGAAATTTGCCAAAGACATGTAAACGAGTATTATTCTACGAAAACAATTCACAAGATATACAGCACCTCAAAACAACCATAACAAATTAAATACAAGAAATTCAAAGAGTTACCTTGCAACACACATTCGGGAATTTGATGGAGAAAGCATAACTTTATACAAATGCCAATGACGGATTGTTTGAGCACATTAATGTAAACTAAATGTGATCAAACTTAAATGATAGGTTGTATAAAATGTAAAGATCAATAAAAAAATACTCATTACATATTTATATACATATTATTCAATCTTAAAAATGGGTTGTGTTAAAAAAAACACCCTGTACTTAATTAATTTGTACTAAACTTTCATTAAAACCATATTTTAAAAATAAAAAATTAACTTTTTAACTCATTCATTCATTTGCAAGGGCGGACTGAAGACCCAAGGCACTTCAACCACGAGGGCTTGTTGCGCACCCTTTTCACGATGATGTGATGATTCAGGAACTGTCCGCTTTCATGTTCCTGATGAATAGTTGCAGCCTGCCAACCAGCTCCTCTTGAAGAAGGTGCCCCTCTCCATGGTCTAGAGTTTCCAACCTTACCTCAACAAGCCTATTACAGTCTAATAGCAGGTGGTCAGCAGTCTCCTCTGATTGCCCCCACTTCCTACCAGAGGAGCCCCATTGTACACTACAATTAGGTGCAAATGCTTCCTCAGGTGCCCGTGTCCGGGAACGAGTCCTGTGATTTGTCTTACCTCTTGCCTGCCTCATCACTGTGAGATTTCTAAGGGTGAAAACCACAGAGAAGTAATATACAGAGGTCAAAACAATGTTACGCTTGAAGAGAGCTTGTGTTTAGACGGAATGTATCTAAACAGTAGTAGTTCGCAGAGACTCCCACAGAGAGCACCACAGTCTCCCTTATCATTATCACGTCCCATTGATAACAACACTCCACAGCAAACAGCTGTTGATAAACTGAGTACAACGTTCTTTTAATTCATGGCTGAACTCAATTCATTTCACTTTCCGAATTCACCTTACAGTCCACATGGGATATTGTTATTATTTTATGGCTTGCACTTGTTTATTGCATCCAAAGCATGTGATCACAAAATTACCAGTTGATTTTTATACAGGGTTCGGAAAAAAGTCTGGAATAAATATAATAGCTTCTACATAATTTTGTTACACTAAAATCTTTGAGAAACTGTAACTTCTAATTGAATTACCTTTTTGATATTCGGTTTGAGCTGTTATGATCTTATCAGATTCTTATCAAATCGATTTATTTTATTTTTCATCACACTGACACAGAAATATCTGTTGTCTGTTCCTTTTTATAGACGCAAAAGTTGCCCCTTGCCGATACTAAAAAAATATTTCTTTAGTATTTTTGATGTCTTTGGTGTAAATATTACGATTATTAGTTAGCTAAAATTGTTTTATGTACTCATAGTTTGCTAAAAAAACACAGTTATGCTTTTGTACGGTTGAAAATGCGTAAAACACCCTCTGAAATTCATTATGTACAGTACTATATGAACTGTTGTCGTTTAATTGAAAAAAAAAAAAACGTCGTCATTATTTACTCTGATTTAAACTGATATTTTTAATAATGATTTCCACCAACACTGTAATTCTATACTGTAAAACAACACTGTTTGTACGGGCTACAAATTTTTTCGTCCAAGGATTTGTTTACATTTGATTTTATACGGGGGTTTTGGTCACCCGTATAAATTTTGGTCCAAGGAATCGATTGGAGCTGGTGACGAGAATGAGAAAATCCGGTTTCAGCCCTGTAATTATGGGCAAACTTACCCATAACAAATAATTCAGCCGTTTGTTTTTATTTTAGCCGAGCTCCCACAAAGGGTTATTTAACTCCTACGAAGAGAGGGAGGATTCGGGAATATTTCGAAAACTAGGAGGATTTTGGTGGGTTCTTAGACACTTGGTGTACATTTACGCGATTTTCATGTTGATATTTACCATTTAAATTTTTTACTTGACCGTATTAAACTTGTAGTAGATGAGTTGAACAACTAAATGTGCATCAACTTAAAGATTATAAGGTGAAGCTATTACAAAAAAATTATCATAAAAATTGTAATAAGTTAAATAAAATTAATTTCAATATAATAAGATTTTATTTTTCAAACGAGTTTTGTAATTTGAACTATCAATTTATACCAATTTTAAGAAAAAAATACAAAAAAAAACTATTTACAAAAAAGTTGAAGAAAACTTTATTTAAGAGTCGATAACATTTAAAGAATATTTTTGCATAAAATATGCCAAAACGGGACAAATGGTCGTCCCGAGCGATTTCTTCGAGTCAACGGGACACGTTGCTAAAAAACGAAAACGGGACTGTCCCGTTCAAAATGGGACGTGTGGTCACCTTACTATCCAATAAATAGGTTACCGTGGTTGATGGAAAAGCTCTTTGTCTGTAGGTACCATCGACCACATAGTACAAATAGACAGAGCATCCCTATCTTAACAGCATGGCAGCAAATGAAGCAGGGGCCGCCATATTCTTACGGTATAGAAACACAAAACGACGCCTAAAACCGCGTAATCTGACAGTGCCCTTGTTTCAAATAACTCGTACTTTATACTATTTAGCATTGAGGCTTAAGGTTGAAATTTTGCATGTGAAGAGTCCTTTAGATTTGAACAGTAATGGTATCAATCATATTATCAAAATAATTTTGTTCTATTTAAAAAAAATGATAAAAAGTCATAAGTTTTTATTCAACTTTTAAACATGACATGAAAAAAGTAGTCGGCTGCTACCTTTTTTATTTTTTGGTCAGGTAAAATAAAAAAACGGTGGAAATTGTTGCTAGAGTTAAATTTTTTAAATCATATTCTTTAAAAAAATTAGCTGCCGTAGATTGGTCGATAACTTAGTTATTGTGGGAGAGTTTATACGTGCGGCGCCTGCATAAAAACAAAATCAATCCTAAACAGCCGTTAACAAAAATGCAGTCGGCTGTAAAAATACAAATGTGGTATCAAATTTAAGGTCTGAACCTCACAATAACTATGGCACCAATTATAAATGATTTAGAAGCAGTTTACGCACCATAGGAACGTTACAGGTGCATTCCGCGGCGGCAGCTTCTTTAAAAAATGTGAGGACAAGCTTCTAGGTTATTGAATTTTACTATGTGTAAACTGCCTCTAAACAGTTTATAATTAATACCAGAGTGATTATGAGATTCAGACCTTTAATTTGATACCCTATTTTTTAATCTTTTACGTAATTTGTTCCGCCATCTTGTCGCCGATTAAGGACAATCTCTTGCTTCATCGCGCGCGGGCCTATGCTCCATCTATTTGTACTATGTGGTCGATGGTAGGTACCTAGGTCAAGACCAAATGGTGTTTGTATATATGGCATCTGGCGTCGAGATAAGATAAGGACTTCTCCAGTTAAGATAGCTGAACAGATTCTGCGACGTTCACGCTGCACTACAGCGCAAGTGGGAACTAATCCGTACCCATTACAGCATTTCCATAAGATCTTGAACTCTGTATATTACTTCTCTGTGGTGAAAACATAGTGGAGCGACGAGGCTAGGGGGAAGCAGAGAGTGTAGCTGAGAGCTTTTTAAATCCAGCGGAGCCCGTAGTAGAGCGGCGAGGCAATAGGCTTCAGTATACATGATTCATAATTGTAATTAGTTCTGTCTTTTATAGTCTACAAAATGTCTTCCGACACTGTTGTATGAGACCTTATGTTAATGTAACCTTTTGTATGAAAGTAGTGTGCTTAACATGTTTGCTGTGTGGCATGGGCATACCCGTGGTTGCGGTTGTTCTTGTGATGCGTACTACAGGTCTACCCGTAGACAAAACACACAAACTTCACTGCGTAAATGTGCACCAGAGTGGCGCCTGGGAACAATGATTTGTTGCCAGCTTGTAGCTACGATTGCGGGCTATATTTTGGTGTAGGCTGGTATTAAATTTCCCCGAAAAATTTCCCTCTGGCAATGTTGTAACACCCACAATTTTGTCAAGTTTTCTGGGATTTTCCCCCCCATTTAAGCAATACAAGCGGACTTGTGCAATCCAGGCAGTACTGCTATCTGTGGGTGTTCCAAGGAACTACGTCTACTGTCGTGGTTACGCAGTACCATTACTGCGCAGTGTTTTACGTTTAGTTGGATGGAAATAAATCGGGTTCGCTAATCCACTGCCCCCGCTCTTCGCAAACCCCTGTCGTTGGGTGGCACGCAGCGAACATGTAAGAATGATTGCCATGGGCAGTGTGAGAACTTATTTTGCAGTGAACTCAGTGAAGATGGAGGGGATAGACTTTAGAGAATATCACACTACCAGTTCCCACAACTAATTGAAGAAATATCCAGATGTGGTTTTTCCAGTATACAGTGGAGCCCCACTAATCCGAAATAATTGGGACCGGACCCATTTCGGATTAGCGAATATTTCAGATTAAGCGAACTATTATGAAAATAAAGGTCATTATTAAATACAACGTTCAAATCACACCAATCACGATACGAAAATTCTAGAAACGACCAAAGCGGCAATATTCTGCATTATCACCAAGTCAAGAGTGCAGGTGAAGCAGACGAAGACAGCGACCAAAGAGTATCCCATTCGGAAGCCATGGCTGTCTTTAGGTCACATTCCACTAGTGCAAGTTATTTCGCGAAACACTGTACTGCGTGATTCATATTGTGTTTAAAGCAATAGATAAAAAATAAATATATAGATGATTACATAAAAACATCTATTAAGTGCTTTATTAAATGCTTTTACGCAAACATCTGCATATTTATTTTCTATCAATCGCTTTAAACTCATTATGAATCACGCAGTACAGTATTTCGCGAAACAACTTGCACTAGTGGCATACGCCCTTTTGTTCTAGCGCTACGCTGCGTAGAACAACAGTCCGCCGCGACCCCAGCCGATACCTTGCTGCTGAGACGCTGGCGCTATTACACTTCAAAAGAGAGGTATTCTTCTCTTCGACAAAAAAGTGTTACAGACTTTTTTAAACCAATGTAGTTTCGTTCAATAACACTGTTCTGTTTTGTTTTTATATTTTGGATCTTTGAAACGTACCGTAATTTTCAAAAATACACTCAATCAATGTTTTCCTTGTTTTTATTAATTCCTTCATATTTCCTGATTTCGGTTCTGGATTAAGCGGATTTTCGGATTAGCAGGGCTCTACTGTATTAGAATGCCCTACAATACCTTTGAAAAGGTTTACATGGGCGCCGGCAAACTCCACTAAAACACGTTTGACCCTCATTTAAATAATTGTATACTGTAAAGTGGTATATTTAATAGGTCATTTCTTAATATTAGTGAATAACACGAACACTACACTGACAACACATGAAATGTTCCTGTCACTCATTACATTGTCACCTTTGCGTTGTGTAATTCCACTGTATAGGTTTCCGTTTTTACCTTTCATAATGAGCCGAACATTTAAGCTTTTTTTACTGGTAAAATGAAATGGCTCATTTTTCTAAAATTAACTTATATAATCAACTCGAATCTTTGTACAGACCAGTTGAAGGTCATTTAGGCTCTGTTGAAGGTAATTTATTTTATCAGTTCATGAACTGATAAAATAAAACGTTCAGTGTCCATCGTAAAAAAACTTCATATTGCTTCAAACAGCTAGGCTCGACCTAACCCTCGACGTAAAGAAATCTGGGAAGAATTAACGAGCGGAGAGGCTAGCGAGTCGACGCGGGAACCAGGGTCCATCCCCGCTCCACTATGTTTTAGCGCGTTTAACTACATGTATTGTTTTCAACCCACTCAGCTACGCTCCATCTCTCGGCGCTCCACTGTTTTCACCCTTACTCTCAGGAATGGGACTCCCGCCCTTCTCCTCTTGGTTTCTCATCACTGCGAGAGATACCACAAAAGCAATCAGGCCCAATGAGTGCCCCAGATGATTCAACCCTTGCAACTAAGAAACTTTTTGTGTAAGTATATTCTTTGCCCCAAATATTTTTTCTATCGTGATTTTTTTTAATGAACTTGTTCATTATTCACCTCCTGAATTGATGCAATTTATCAAAATAAGGTTACGTACCTTAAAACTGTCGTCAATTCTCAGTAATCAATATTTATGATTTACTCAAGTTTCGGCATACAAGATGCCATTTTCAAAATCCAAATACAAGAATATCTTCAGTCGTCATTATTATTTAAAATTTGGTACATTCATTGAAGTTAAAAGTTAAAAATAACACTGACATACACTTAACACTTAACACACTACACATGGTACCGGCTGGCACAAATACGAGCTCCAGACTGCGGCTGCAAGTTGGCATAGGCTAGTGACTCATCACCAATTAGCCGCAGTCTGGAGCTCGTATTTGTGCCGGCCGGGTACCATGTGTAGTGTGTTAAGTGTTAAGTGTATGTCAGTGTTATTTTTAACTTTTAACTTCAATGAATGTACCAAATTTTAAATAATAATGACGACTGAAGATATTCTTGTATTTGGATTTTGAAAATGGCATCTTGTATGCCGAAACTTGAGTAAATCATAAATATTGATTACTGAGAATTGACGACAGTTTAAAGGTACGTAACCTTATTTTGATAAATTTTTAATGAAGCCTTATTAAGACATTTTTGGTTTCACATGTGCATGCATGTTTTGGTTCTACACCTTAAGTATACAAGACATTGTTTTACACCTAGAGGTTGATACAAAGGCAAGCATATAGCCTAAACATTATTCTATAAAGAGAAATCCAAAGAACACCTCCAACCTTTCAAGGAGTTTTTCTAAACACATCACAAAGACACTGCATATTTTACTTACTGTTCTAATTCGACATAATGTATTAGACTGGCAAGGAAATTTCCCTTAGTTTCCAACCCCCACATCTCCACAAAACAAAAGGAAAATTACAACACAAGACCCAATTTGTTTAGACATTTATTAATAAATGGTCCGTAAAATAAAAACAACAGATTACTTCTTGTAGCCACAGCTGCGCCTTCTGCCTCTGGCTCGCTCAAACTTGCGGCCCTTGGAGCGGACGTAGGGCTTGGTGTGGCTGTGCGGGACTCCCGGCGCGGGGCCGAAGTGACGCACCGCCTCCCTGGCGTTGCGGCGACCTGCAACCGACACACTCGGTTAAAATCAATGTGGGTGAAGGGGGGAAAGCCTTCAGCATTCAGGAAAAGCAAAAGTGCTTTTGTGGTTGGCTGTGATTGAAGTGAACGACCTTTTTTTAAAGTGCACTTCGGCTTATGAGAAAAAACAAATCTTGCGGTTAAAAGTTTTTTTAAATCTCATTAGATTTGTGTTGAATTTCAGAGTTTGTACCAATCTTGAAAATATGAAATTACATCTCATACTAAAACAGTTATTATGATGTTTTTGCATATAACACAATTGTGGATGCATCTGTGACCTAGGAAATGCACTGGGTGCTAAAGAGATGGCCCACATTTTTATCATAATTTCTAAGCATGCATATAACACAGTTGCAGTTGCATCTATGACTTAGGAAATGCACTGGGTGCTAAAGAGATGTAACCCACATTTTTACCATAATTTCTAAGCATGCATTTAACACAGTTTCGGTTGCATCTATGACTTAGGAAATGCCAAAAGAGATAACCCATTTCTAAATCTCAACCTCGTCCGGATTGTCTGAAATCCGTGTAATTAGGGTACATATAATACTAGATGTGCTGTAATATAAAGCAAATACAGGAATGAAATAGCAATTGCTAGGTGCTCTGATCCATCAGTGCACCATCCAGTGGTGGATATCCATCTGATCCGTCTTGCTCAATATAAGTTTGTGGAAACTAACATTTTCATTGTATTATTAAATTTAGATTCAACAACTTTATAGTCATTTCATATTAATTTTTTTTTTGGGGGGGGGGGGGGTTGAGTGATTTATTATTATGACATGTGTGGAAATTATTTTTAATGATGGTGAATCATTGTTACTATTATTATTAAATAAGTAGAAAATTATAGGCCTATATTCTCAAAAGAAAAAAAATAATTATAAAGTTGTGATTATTGATTAGCAAACAAAAATGATCGAAAAACACGGAACTGAATATCTTTGCAACAAATTAATAATTAATTTTTATATTGTTTAAGTTAGACTTAAGAACCCACCAGTAAATTTTATAGGCAAATTAAGGGCAGCCACAATGAAGGAATTAAAACTATCCACAGTAAAACTAGTACATACCTTGCATCAGGACCGTGTTCTTGCCGGTGGGAGCCCTCAGAGCCAGCTGGTCGAAGGTGATGATCTCTCCGCCGGCCTTGATGATGCGGGCCCGAGCCCTCTCCGTCACTCTCAGGGCACAAACCTGCCGATGGAAAGATTTATAGTACACCCTCATATATTTCCATAAATTTTTGTTGCGAAGAATAAATTGAACAATTTAATTATGCTTTACTTCACTGTTTCATAATGATGAAAATTATTTGTGTCATTATTTAGTTTTAGTTTACAAGAGCACAAACATAAATTTGTTTTCTTAGGCTATTAATTAATAACACTGACAAATGAGATGCCAATTTAATGAACTTTGTTTTGGAAAGGGACAGAATTCAGCTGGCAGATCAGAAGAAACAGTTTTCAAGTCAGCATACATAAACACATAAGATTAAAGATATAATTATCTACTGATATTGACGACTACTTCAGAGGGATGAGACTTCTGTCCCTTTACAAAGATAATCCTTCCCAACCCAAGGCTTTTAATACACTTTTATTCATAAAAACTATCTAACATAAAACAAAAACCAAATAATTTAGAGTAGGCCTACAAAAATAACAAAGTCTAAAATTTTTTAAAACAACACTATTTTATTGTTAGTAGGGCCTAATTTACCTACCTAATTTTCAAGTTTTTAAAATGTTTCTGGCTGATTTGGGGTTTGTCACAATTATTCTTTTCAAAATATTGGGTTCATCAACATCTAACTCATAATGTTGAAGATTTACGAGGTACAGTCAAAAAGTTCCAGGGGTGAATTTTCGTATTCATTTAGCGCGATCTCCAGCAGGAAGTTCGTCTTGCAGTAGTCGGTACGACTCATGGGGAGAGCCTATCGATAGTGGGGATATAGCTGACGTGCAGTAGTGCAGCATTGGAAAGCGCTTTTCGCGTTCCTGCAAGTCTACATTGTCAATTTGTGAAAAATGGCATTTCACGAACAGCGTGTGAACATAAAGTTCTGTTTTACTTAAAAATCGCCTAGTGAGACTATTGAGTAGTTAATTCAAGCGATGTTAATTGGAAAAGAGGCGATGAAGAAAAGTCAAGTTTATAAATGTCACAAACGGTTCCATGAAGGCCGTGAGAGCATAAGGATGATGCTCGTAGTGGATGACCTACAATAACAGTCATTGACAAAAACATTGAACGAGTACGACAAGTTGTGCGTGAAAATTGGAAATTAACAATCGATGAAATAGCATTTCAGGTAAAGTTATCACATTATCACAAATGTTCACAACATCCTTCATGATAATTTGAACATGCATAAAATTTGTTCGCTTAACAAAAAAATCGACAAATTAGACTTGCAGGTACACGAAAAGCGCTTTCCAACACTGCACTACGACAAGTCAACTATACCCCCACTACCGAAATAGCCTCCCCAGGAGTCTTACCAACTACTGCAAGGCCAATTTCCTGCTGGTGATCGTACTAGAAGTCTACAAAAATTCATTCCGGGAACTTTATGAAGTTCTGAATTTTGATCAATGCCATTCCAATCCTCTGAATTTCGCATAATTCAGGTTATACAATCTTTAACTCGCAATGAACTTAAATATACATAATTACTCAGAAAACAAGACGAATCATAATCTCTGAAAAAATCAAAAATTCAAAAATTTAAGTTATCTTGTTAAATTTATGAGATTAAAAACTAAATAACACTGGAGGCCCTATGCTCAGGAGTAAACGGGATTAAATAAAAAGAAAGTAAAAAAATTTAAAACAACCAGTCACACTGCTCCTACTTAGACCTAAATTGCTTGACAGGGAGGCAACGTAGTTTTTTCCTTCACGATATTTATTTAGACATAACAAGATAAATAAATGTCACACTCGCTTGCGAGATCTGTTAAATTCTTAACAGTCTCAAGGGTATGCGGTATGTTTGCTGTGGCACACAATATGGTTTTGATCCTGGTAACTGGTCAAAATTGTTAATTGAATGTGTGCTAGCAATGATTTATAACTAATTTTGGGCTAGAGTAGACCCTCTCTCAACCTACCCCAAATTGCCTGACCTTTGTTTGAACCTCTGCACAGGAACAATAGCCTACAAATAGTTTTAACTGACCCCGTTATAAAAAACAATTATATACAGGGCACTCCCGATTATCCGAGTCCAAGTTATCTTAGGAACTGATCGAATTGTCTGCTGGATGTAAGGCTGGAGATCACTTTTGTCAAACAATGGCCAATTTTACTTGCCCAAGTATTCGGCTAACTACTTGCAGCATAGAGGCCTTTTGAGAGTGACACAGAAACTCGTCATACTGGTCGCACCAGTACACCACAACGTTCGCATAAGCCTATTATTCAAGCATAAGTATAAGCATAAGACTATTAATAAAGATAGATCAGCAAGATAATATAGAATATATCTGTACAGAAAAAAAACAATCATTAAGGTTAAATAAACGGCAAAAGGTCCAGTTCCTATGGGGTAGATTAAGAAAGGGTCTGCTGTCTAAAAAAGAGATGAGGTGAAAAATTCAGATCTTTAAAACTTACTGTCAACTTAGGGATTTCCCAAATACGCTGGTCATCAGTAATTGTTCCGACAATGACTGCAATCTTGCCTTCACGACCAGGTTTCTTCATGAATCTCACTATCCTAGCCAAAGAAATTGGTGGGCGGTTGATCTTTGACATGAAAAGTCTCTTCAAGATGATCTTGTTGAACTTGGCTTCAGTTCTGCGCGCCAAGAATCTGTAAAGCTGTTCAAGGAAAAATTCTTTTAAGTTGATTTTCAACATAAATTTAAAGACTTTGACTAAATAACAAAAAAGCATTCAAACACTAACGTACATTGGGAGTTTCAAAATAACCTAGGCCTAACCTTTACAACTTAGACACATTATTCTCCTTGCATTCTTGGTTTTGTTATTTTTAGCAGGCCTACATATAATTTTTTACTTCATATTTTTGATTCATAATCCAACTCACAGCCAGATTACCACGTCCAGCAAATGATTTGGGACTGTTTTCATTGACGCTTTCAAGGCCTCTTTGGAGACACTATATTAGCTAAAGGTAGCAAGTTATAGTGGGCCAGCAAGTTTTCACTAATGTAGGCTTATATATTTTATAGATCTAAAATCATAAAGTGTATATAACAAATTAGGCCTAACTTAGATGTTCTAAATTAATGAGCTGCACGGGTAACCTACAGGAAACAATAGAACTTCCAATGGCATTTAGACTAGTGGGCAGATAGGGAAATGATTCAGAAGTGGTAGTACCTGTACAAGTGGTGGACTTGGTGCATCTTGGTCAAGCACTAATGTGTTACATGTCAGGGTAAGCGTTCCGCAGAAGGGTTAATCCAAGTCTAACTTCAGGGTACGGGGTGAACCAGGGTTATCGGATGGGGAAGTGACTAAAGATACCTATTCACCTTAACCCACAAAGTTCAATCATGGTGAGGCTAAAAATAACACTTCTGCAATACCATAGCCTATGACAGGCTTAGTAACAAGACTACGATTTCACGCCAAAATCATCTTACTCACGCCTCATTCGTATAGGCCCTACTTCTTGCTTTAAAATGACTAGGCTACATACCTGGGTAGATCATCATTTCAGGTTAAGTTATAGTTTGACCGTTGCACTTCCACAGACACCCGATGAATCAAATGATTCTGGCTGATGTAAAATATCGAAATGAACAATCAATTTTCACATTCAATTAATATCATTTTGCAGTCTTGTTTGAATGAATGGAAAAATAAGTTTTTTGTTACAGCTCTGACAAGATATAGGCCTATTTGAGATCACTTCCCTAAAAAAAACCAGATGCAACCCCAAAATTATGGTTAGGCCTATCACATTCAAACTGTATCGATTTCATTATTATAAAATATCTCAGCATTAATGTACCTGTATACCAGTACATCAATATTTTACACCAGTGATGTTCATTCAATTGTTTCACTAGGCGTCTGCGGAAGTGCAGCCCAGTTTGGCTTGACTGGCAATGACAATCATTACCACTTAAATTAGAATAAGAAAGGGCATCATAGCAAACTTTGGCGGTGATTGGAAATTGAGGTTTTGAGCCAAATACAAGAGGTGGAATTTATCTTACCATCACCCTCCAAGACTGAAGGTACGAAGCTAACCTCAACTTTTGTGTCCTATCAAAAACATAAAGAATAATAAGTATGTATGTATGAATGATTAAAACTTTAACTGAGAGATGTACCTTGTCAAAAATACTTTCATAAACTAATTATATCATAGTTAATTATCCGTACCTTGACAAGAAGGGCCAAGTAGACATCGTCAGATTTAGGTTCGGTTCTGCGAACCTTCCTGTCGTATTTGTGGTTGATGTCGATACCCTAAAACAGGACATTTCTTAGTTTATTGCGGCATAACTATACTTCATCAAAAGGTATAAATTATTAGATTGTTGAAGATAATACAAACTGAAAATGAATCGACACATTTACTCACCATTTCGCCTGCTTAGCGGAAGAAGCTCTAGTTCGCAGCGCAGGTTGGCCACATAAACAGAAAAAGATGAGACATGAGAGGAAATAGTATGGAAATAGCTTGAAAAAATATACTACTTACAATGTATATCTTTTTTCTCAGTAATCATATAAGGATATTTTAAGACAATTTTGTATTATTTGTGTTTGAAATTCAGCTGCTACAGTATTTTAGAGTTAATTAAAGTATAAGTTGAATTTTTTATGCAAAAACCCCAAACATTGTAAGGGGCCGTCCATAAATTACGTCTTCTGAAAATAGGTCATAGAGTAATAATGAACTTCGTAAAGAGATGGCACTGCCATGTTAACTCGGTGGTAAGGGAACAGCAGCGCTATCTGAATAAAGTGCAACGAACTAAAAAGATCGATGCGATACATCGATGGTCGTCGATGCGATATATCGGTGGTCGTCGATGCTACATATCGATCGTCATCATCTGCTTTGTTTATATTTTCGTTTTCTTGTTTTGTTTGCTAGACTTTCAATTTTAATTACTTTACCGGTTTGTTTAGATTAAGTGCGTTTGTCGCTAGTGCAAGTTGTTTCGCGAAATACTGTACTGAGTGATTCTTATTGTGCTTAAAGCGATTGCTAGAAAATAAATACGTAGAGCTTTACATAAAAGCACTTAATAAAAATTAACTTAGTTAATTTTTATTAAGTGCTTTTATGTAAACATCTATGTATTTATTTTCTATCAATAGCTTTAAGCACAACATGAATCACGCAGTGCAGTATTTCGCGAAACAACTTACACTAGAACAACTTTCTGCAAACGTACTTTAGGTATTTTCCCACAATCAAATTAATTCCAACTCGTTATGGTTGTGTACACGTCGCGTCGTGACAGAAAATAAGGGAAACGGAACGGGAAGTAACCAGATCGTTATCGTCGTTCTGATTGGCTGAATCAGTGAAGAAGAAGAAAGTCATGTTTTTACAACGCCATCTGAATAAAGTGCATCGAACTAACCCGCTCCAATAAGCTTACCACTTGGCTCCATTTAAGTGTCAGACCGGTGAATAGGTGGAGGGGTCCGGAATGGAAATGACGATAAAATGATGTGCATAGGGGGGGGGAGGTACACGATGGGCAAATTTTGATTTAAAATGGAAATGACGGTAGGATGATGTGCAGGGGGGGGAAAACGCTGGGCAAATTTTGTTTTAAAACTAATTTAGAAAGGAAAAATGTAAAAATTCCATGTAGTTTAATTAAATTGAAGCTAAACAGCATAGGAACTAAGGAACATGCCAACCTTAGTCAGTAACAAGGCTACAAGATCGCGCCACTATCATCACGATCATCACACTCATCCTTCACTCATATTCAGGATAACGTCCTCCATGAGGTACCTGTCTTATTAAAGTGATTAAGTGATTAAGTGATTATGTTCTCGATTTTTACAACATCCGTTTGAATGGTCATTTAGCTTCAAGTCAAAACAAAGCTACAGTAAATACAGATTTTAATGGTCAGTATGACTTAAAATTTGCAGAGAGCGTCAGCATCCATCACTACAGTAAATGTTTCAAAGTACAATTTCACTGGTTTCAGAGCTATGTTGTGATCTGTAGAACAATTTGAGAAGCAAAGTTATTTGTGTTTTGATTTTGTTTTTTGCGGACAATAGCCATCACTGATCACTGATTAGTAATATCAAGTTTCACGACGTTTCAGGGTCTGGAATCTGATCGGGTGGAAAAGAACCTAGAACTTAACAGATTATGTATGGTACAAACAGCAAAGAAGATCTGACAAGAAACAGCTAAAACAGAGAACTGTAAAACAGCTAAAACACTAAAGCTGAAACAAAACACGAACTTAATATCCATATAAATGGATAATAATTAATATGGATAATCAGTGATATAACACAGAAATCACAAAATATCACCAATCAGAACACCTCCACACCCTCCAACTAATTTGTCAAAGTCCAGCCCATGTTAACTGAGAATAAGAATATGTGGAGTTTCTTTGTAAAGAATTTTTTCAAGCACCTCTATATAACTTATCCCCTAACATTAAGATGGACTATTTTAGATAAGTTTGTTTTGGAACCGTTTTCTTTCGTTTTCAAGGTTTTAATAACTAATTCCATTACAATTTTTAAGGCTACTCAAAACTTTTGAGCCTATTCTCGTGTAGCCTTCTAAAAACAAATTTTGAAACATATTATAGAATTTTTTAATGTAAATTATGGCTAAAATCTCAAAATTATGCTAGACAATATTATTTGTGGCATATGTCCACCGTTTATCAATGTTGCGCCATGTCCACTTGACGGATAATTCTCACGATAATTTATAATTGTAACGGAAATAATTCTCTGCTGTCACCGTTTGGATCTGCTCTTTTGGAATGAGCTTTTAAATATTACGATAGTAGTTTTGTGATCCAATCCTTTAGATCTAGATTTTCACGCTAATCAAACACTAGTATGTCTTTCTAGCCTAATCGTTAGTGTGTCTCAACTTCCGTTCAAGAGGTCCTGAGTTTCAGGGCTTTGGAAAACTTTCCTTTTAAAGCGTTATGGTTCTCTCCTGTAAAAATAGCATATATGAGCACCAACAATAAATCAAGTAGAACTGCGTCTAAATGTTGTTTGACTTAGAATTGTGAAGTTAAAAAAAAAAACGCTAAAATATTGTACACCTATTCCTCAGAAATTTTAAAATTTTACTCTTTGAGGTCAAGCATTTTCCTCATCGAATTCATCAATGGATCAATGATGAATTCTGATGAATTCTGATGATGGTGTATTCTGAATTGATGGATGAATGATGATGATTTATTATTTTGGATATTTACCAAAATATAAATCAAATAAAAATAATCAATCAATAATATATTTTTAACACATGTGAGAAACTAGATGTTTAATGCAACAAACAAATTAGGCCTAGGCAATAACATTACCTCATGTTATTGTACAGCGTGTTATTTTCCTTTATTATCACACGTTGTCGGCCCCGCCCCGCCCTCGGACAATGGGTCGTCCCGCAAACTGCTCATTGTTGATTTTTTGGCGCCCACAAGATTTGAGTGCAATCGTCCATGATGAAGTATTAACGCGACGACACGACCGACGTCGTCATAGTATCTGGCGCGACAGTTTTAGAAGATGTTTCAAGCGCAAGCTTTGGCCCCATACCTCAGCGTCTTGGTACAGAGAAGGAAATCCTTTCTCTGCGGTCTAGCAAACATATGATTGTTTTTCAAAGTTGTTTTACCTATGGTGTAAGGAAAAAAAGTAAGGTGTCCTTTTTTCTTTACACTATGGTTTTACCAACAATGTTTCTTTTAACAATGTTTTTTTAATGTTTCTTGACGTTGTGCGCGTTTCAAGTGTGTTACTATCCATCATCAGCAGGGTCACTTTTTTAACTGTGCAAAATTAAATAATGTTTGTCAATCATGTGCGAACAGAATATATTAAACGAACGTCATTTGCATTTAGCACGCACACAGAAAAAATAGATTTGTTGAAACAGCAAAACATTTGCAGATATACAACCTGCAAATGCTTTTAGCTCGGTTTACCAATGTTTTTTTTTTGTTCCAGCAAATCTGTTTTGTTCCAACAAATCTGTTTTGTTTTTCCAACAAAAACATTGGTAAACCGAGCAAAAAGCATTTGCAGGTTGTATATCTGCAAATGTTTTTTCACCACATTACGACGAAATCACCTGTTTTACAAACGTCAAACGCGGACCGAAACACACTGTTTGCCGCCACAGGACCGAAAACGTTTAGGGCCCTAGGGCCGAAAGTCAGCTGATCGTTTATTTGCTTGAAATAACGTTAGAACATCACATAATTATACGGAGGTTCCAAAGACAGGATAGTAGCGATCATATGATTTTCATAGCTGTGATTTGTATTCGAATCAAATAATAATCAGTTTTTTTTATTATTTAGGGTATATTTCATTGTGTAGTGTGGTGAAAAATAGCGTTCGCACCTCGGCCGAAAGGATTTTGCAGCTCTCGATCGTTGCAAATTCTCGACTTCGTTTCGAATTTGAAACGCGATCTCGAGCCTGCAAAACCTCATTTTCGGCCCTTGTTGCGAAATATACTATTGTTGTTCCAACAAATCTATTTTTTCTGTGCACGTACCGTACCGACAACTAAATTTTTGCATTACGTGGATCAGTTCCGATTCATTAAAGGAGGCAAGCAAACAGCCTAAAATATATGTTAAAGGTCTCAAGGCTGTTTTTGAATTGAATCTATATGATTAGTTGATACAATTTTGTACTGTAATTGACTGCTGCAGACTTCTATTTTTAGGGCCGAATTTTTTTTTATATTTTTTATTTACCGTCAAAGAATTTATAAACAAATTACAAATCGTAAGAAATTTTTATTTTCATTAGGAATAGTTTCTTTACAATCATTGTAATGTACAAGTAAGCTTGAACTGCGGCAAACACTATCACATATGAATTTCAATAAATTTAATAAATTGAACTACTGACCAGGGCTTTGTTCACCAGGTACTATTTTAGTCTCTGAGTGAATGTCAAAATCCTTTTCCTGAGGCGATCATCCATACTACAGAATGGATATGAGATATGAGAGCAAATCGGCTCTAATTTTCAAAAATATTATTCATGAGCTAATATTTTTACGGTTTATCGAAAATACTTGTTGTTGAAGAAGGTTTGTGTATTTTATTGCAAATTAACCTGTATTCCAGCCTTTTCTGGTAGATTTTATTAAGCCTGTTAAAAAAGTACCCATAGCACTAGAAACTAAAAACGCACGGCAACACCGAATTATCAATATGTATTAACCCAGTGACAAGACCTGTGTTTATAACAATTTATTTACCTTAGTTTGCCTGATGAAGGGACGCGCCCGGAAACACGTGAACCGTGAAACGGTGCATTTAAAATAGTGTATATACTATTTAGTAATATAATTTAGAAGTGAAGAAGACTCCATGAAGATGCCGCACTTGCGGCGAAATGTACATCGAGTTTAAACAACTTCACAAGACCTTTAGACGTACTTTTCGTTTTCAATTTATAACATTGTATGCATTGCATAGTCATATTAAATGGTGCTTTCATCCTTTTTTGTTGCACAGTTAGCGACGGATATAACACAACAAACATGCAACCATCGCTTCCAAAACGGTCCAAAAACTTAAAACATAGGCTACATATTTTTCCCAATATCGCATATTTTAAAAAAAATTGCTACCGCAACTAACCCGTCACCGATGAACCTGCCCGTTTCACTTCCGTCAAGAGTCAAGAACCGCAAGCACACTCGAGCTTTTTGTTGTCACCACTCGAGTGAGAAGCGAGATGTGGGGACGAAAGTGATAATGACGATCAGCTGATAACGCGCATGCGCGTGTGTGTGCGCGCGTGCGACCTCAGTCCTGCACGCCGCACCGCGCCAGCTACACGCTCGGATACACGCGCTAAGGTGCGTACACCCACTTTATTTACATTTATTGCACGATCCAATGTAGTTAAAATTGTAAAAATAAATGCATTTTAGATGTTTTGCTTTATTTTTTAATACGTTAATGATTTTTTTTAGAAAATAAACCCGTTATTTATCTCAGGATAGCGCGGAGCTCTAGGAGGAATCTGTAGATGGTATTGATTCTCTGCGAGCAGAATGGAGCAGGTCCATATTTTTCGGTTCTTTGTTTTGTTTTTCTGAATTGATGTGTTGTCTAACTGTTCAATTGTAGTATACCTTATATTTTTCGCAAAGTGATTGTTATGAAAATTCTTAGTTACGAATAAAAGGACCATAGCCTAATTGTATACTTCACACATTTAGTGGGGACTGGTTTCGCTTGAACTTTGAGGGAGTAAATGTCAGTGAATGCACTTAATGTTTCCTGGCCATTTCAATAAATTTTAGTGCTTTCGTAATGTTTGGTCTTTACTGCGTGAAAACCTAATTTTTGTTTTGTTTTTAATATACGCCTAATGCGAGAATTTACCTAAGGAAAAAACTAATTTAAAAGTTTGGCAACAGGTGTTGTGGGTTGGTTGTAATTTGGGACTTAAACCATGGTTATCACCAACAGAATGGTGTGAAATTGAGTCATAACATCTCATGTCGATGCATAATTTGACTTCAATGTTGACTATGTTTTATGTTTGTTATGTTTTGACTTTTATGTTTTGATAAAAACAAACATATATTTTAATGAATTTCTTAGTGAAGCTAATGGAGTTTAAAGGGCTTCTTCAGAATTGGCTTCAAATAAGTTTACTCGATGGCAAAACTGATATTTTCATTTAGTTATTATTTTCATTTATCAAACCCCCGCTTTATTTTATTGCCAACATTTTTCTCGAATGTTTATGCTACAACTACCTATTAATATCTAACTATACTCCCAGAGAGAGTATAAACACGTACTCAATGATGAATTGACTACCTGAAATGTAAACGAGTCAACCAAGTGCTCCTTCAAGCTCATCTTAAAATGAAACAACAGATTACACTGCTCACATTACATAAGATTTCCTTCAACTGAACCTGATTGGTTAGGTGGGCGTTTCCAATTGTGCTTTAACATATCTTCACCAAGTTTGTGTGACACGTGTAGTCTACTAAAAATACACAGCTTAAATGAATACTCAAAAAATTAATTAAGGAATTGCTGTGTTTGGTAATGTGACGAAATTACATTTATTTATTATGTAAAACTCGATTTTCAAAATAGCTATACAATTTATTTATTAATTCGTTACCGGCGTACCCGTTTACAGACATCGAAACCGCGCTCAACTATCCAAAACTGTGGCAATAGCCTACATATTAAGGAAAACATGTTTAGAGCTTTTATTTTAAACTAGCAGATCAACACGGTTTTACAAGTAGAAACAGAAAAAACTTCATTGGATTCATGATTGAATGTTTAGGTTGCCATGACAACTTCGTAAGCTTTCCTATAGGGTCGAAATCATCATCTATATATATAATTCCGTAAGTCAAATTTTTGTAAAGAAATTGTGAGTGACTAGATGGCCGTAGAAGGATGGGAGGGGTCTTATTTTAAAGGTCTTGACGTGAATTTTGAGGGAAAACTATTCATTTTTCTTATTTTTTTACCATAAATTCGCAACAGAATAAAACTTTTCCCATTAAAACAACATGATGGGGTTTAATTTGTTTACATCTTTTGAAATTAAAACAGCTGTGCCACAGAGTTGTATCATATATTTAATTTCGTAAGGCGATTCTTTGTGTCAAAATTGTGGGCGCCTGGCAAGTCGTAGAAAGATGGGAGAGGGCTCATATTAAAGGTCTCTATTCCGTGATGGCGGGAAAAATACTGAAATTGCTTGAAATTCTCCAGAAATCGAGAAATAACGTAAAATATCTGCCATTTAAAAAGCATTGGGATCTAAAAACGTCTGCTTTGTTTACATTCTAACATGTGGTGCTTATGTTTGATTAAAAGACATGCCAGATGTTGACATCTGGTTTTTTTTTTCAAAAGGCAGCTAACTATGTTCAATGTACTATAACGAATAAATATTGTAACTTTAAGATTTTCAGACTTATAACTACGGCTTTGAGTATACATTTATAATTTAAAATTATAAAGAGCTAAGTGCGTTTGTTTCGTTTACGTTATGACGATGCCGATTTAATGCCAAATGGTCGATATAAATATATATGTAGGCGACATTTTTGCGGCGAAGCTGTAGGAGTTTGGCAAGTTGCAGGATGATGGGAGGGGGCTCAAATAGAAGATCTTGATGCCAGGGACTCGGGAAAAATACGGACATTTCTTAAAGCCAAGTGATTTGTAACACGCAATCGAATAAGCGCAACCTATAGTTTCAGAGAAGACCTCATTCATCACTTTTAGCGATGAACAACAATTTCATCACCCCAGCTCTACCAGTTTTATGAGCGGTCGGAAATAGTCATAGTTTTGACTGAGGAAGAACAGTGTGCTGCTCTAAAAGCTATTGAATGTAACATCAAATTTTAATTTGATCCTACCAAAAAGGTTCACCTTTAAATTTGGCTAATCAAAAGTTTATTTAATCTCGAATCTACCAAGACAAAGCAGTATTTACTCCTGGGCAACCATAAAAATCCTTAATACCAAACTCATTTACCAAACTCATGGTCTCTAAACCTAACTTCCTTATAAAGTAGGGCCAAAGTCTCCAACGTGGAGTGTGGAGTCGTCAACGGGAGACCATTTTCTGATTTCATCCTTATTTATTTGCTTATATTTTGGGAAATAAATTAAGTGCTACAGTCTGTGGGTAACCTTAAGAATTTCTGTAAGCCATGTCTATATGTTTGATTATAAGCAAAGTGTACTGAGTTTGTTTTGAGAACAGCGGATGGCGCCACTGTTCCAAAAAATTCAGCCCTTTACTGAAGTAACGCCCTTTATTAAAATTCTGATACGTACTAGCAGATGTCAAAACATCTTTAACATTACTCTTTAAATGTTTAATTCCGTCAAACTGTAACCGAGCTGTGTGTGTAAAGGAAACATTAAGTATCCAGCATTTGTATTTTATTTTTAGGGGCTTTTGCCCCTGCAAGCCTCTAGTCATATATTTAATTTCGTAAGGCGATTCTTTGCGTCAAAATTGTGGGCGTCAGGCAAGCCGTAGAAAGATGGGAGAGGGCTCAAATTGAAGGTCTCCATACCGTGATGGCGGGAAAAATAATGAAATTGCTCAAAATTCACCAGAAAACGAGAAATAACGTAAAATGTTTGCCATTTAAAAAGCATTGGGATCTAAAAACGTCTGCTTTGTTTACATAAAACATGTGATGCTGATACTTGATTGGAAACCATGTGGTAGGCTAGATATATCATTATAAGGTAGATTGAAACAAGGCCACACTAATTGAAATTGCTATGAAGGTATTTTGTACTACAATAAAGGATCGTTTAAATTTTTCCTCATAAGGGGCTTTAAGCCCCTTCAAGCCACTAGTTATAAATAAAATACGCTTTTTAGAAGCTTGCTGTTTCATTTCAAAAAGACTTACGCTAGTTTTAATTCGTTTAAAACCTTCTCATATGTGCTTTCAGCACAGAAAAGAAGTTTCAGCCATACCAGTACTCTATTTTTTGCATGAAAAGCCAGCGGTCTAATGTGTGATGTTGAGCGTTACCATCAGAGTGACAGAAATCGAGATAAGGCTTAATTTGGATTCTCTGACCTTCAAAACGCAAAAATAACAAATAATTTCATAATTCTAAGCAATGTATAGACAAAACTCTAATTTTATTTATATAGAAGAAGAAGATTAGGCTGTTAAGTTTATGTGTTAAAGCTATAACCATTTTTGTAACTGATAATATTGCATTTAATTATAAAACTTTTGTTCAATGGAAGAGGTTTTTTTTCTTATTAACATTTAACGCCTAATTTACTCACTTTAAAGGTATCTTAAATCAATTATTTTTCAAATAAAACTTCACAAACTTCAGAGGATTTGCGTTAAGTTCATGCTCATCTCTGGCCTCTGGGTTGTGAGGTTTATAGGGTCTGTTTGGCTCGTAAGTGTAAAAAGTTTGCATGGATGAAAATAAAATTGAAATAACCACACAGTGACAAATGAGGGTCGGTTATTTTGTGTGAAGTAACGACATTCTGGTCTGGATTCCCGCCAGGAGACGGTTTTACTGCATAGTATTTTCCCAACTTGCAATATTGTGTAACACTACATTATGGGTTAGTTCGTACAATCCATAAAAACGATTTGGTTAAAACACGCTTGGTTAAAAAATATTTGGTTAACTAGAACTTCTGAATCGTGATACCTTTTAATGCACTGAATTTTATCTATACCTTTTGTATTATTTACTATTTATTACCTTTTTTATACTGAATCTACTGAATTTTATACCTTTTAATGTATATTAAATCATTCCTTTTACAAAATTTGATAAAAACTTACAATTACTTAAAAAAACTAACTTAAGCCCTAGCAGTGTAAAAATAATAATTATAATATGAGTTAAGTCATATGCCTAAAATTAAGAGTGTGATGGATATAATTCTGTAACCAGTTACTAGTTCTTATTTTTGAAAACCACAGATGTTCTACCACCTCCCAGACAAAGTTTAAACCATAACTGTGAAAAACTGAAAAATGATGCGTGTTAATGTCCCTTGTTTTCCAGAGATAGTTGAAAGTAATTCCAAACGGCCTAGTTGTTTATGTATATTAATAATGGGTAAAATATAGTTCGCCTTAATAACTAACTAACTGCCCGACACATTTTCTACTCAAGTGTTACCAATTAAGAGTTAATAGAGACCATCGGTGTAATTCATTTCAGCCTTGTGCACTCATGTATGCTTTAATACGTTAAAGAGACATTAAAAAAATCTTGGAGGGCAATATCATGTAACATATGAAAGAAAAAAACATATACGTTTGCTCACTGATTGAGCTATTAGAAATGTTGACTCCTGCTAAAATGACACTCATATTATGTATTGTATTAGTAATGTAATTTGATAATATAAAATAAATGATATAAATTAAGTTCTATAACCGCGCAGGGTAAAAAATATAAAAAATAAAATTCAGTGGTCGATGAAATTTGACACACTAGCTTAGTTGGTCACACCCGTCCAATTAAAGTTGGAATTCTTTGAACATCTCATCTATACCTCATTCCTCATAAAGTAGACATTATCGGTTTTTGCGGAAAGTTCTACTGTAGTTAAGAATGATTGGAGGTGTGTAAAAACTCTTGACTGAAACATCTAATCATGTACCACAAAGGCAGCCCGAGTTAAAGGGCAGCTCGTCCCTCCCCCCTCCCCCTTATACCCTTCCGCCTGTTGTATAGGTTCACCTCAGACGGAAAGTTCACTAGGTGGAGGTCGTTCTAATCCAACCTACTTAGTTACCAGTAATCGATATGTCTGTATCATGTGTGTCGGAATTGCTGCTTCATGTGTTACTCTTCCGAGTGTGATTCGTGGAGAAGTAGTTTGTGTTTTTTTATCAGTAAACAACACACCCTATCTTTAGTTGTCATCTATTGTATAATACCGCTCCTTTAAAATTAATTATATATATCATCCCTATAGTACTTACATTTTCTAGCCTCATTCAAGCGACAACATCTACACATCTTTGTTCGACGTCCTGTTCGCGCAATGGCTACTATAATACTAACCGTATTATGTGATATTTTAAACGTCTGATATTAGTAAACACAACGTTTGTCAAACAGCAGGGATGTAGAACAACGTTTTCAGAAAAGTGCCCCCTCTCCCCCACGCGCCCTTGCAACCAGCTGACTCTGTCCAGCGATCAAAGAAGACTCTGCCATAGCTGGAGATATAATGCGCCACAGTAACTAGAACATCTATACGGTAAGTATCGTAAACAATATGCGCAGTAGACCAGCCAATCAGAAAGCGTTCTGCTGGTCGGTGGTGCGCACCAGAGCGACAGGACTTTTACACTAATTATTGCGCCAAGTTCTTTTGCAAGTCGACGCTCCAGCAAGTCTCGCTGCAAGCCAAATTAGCACCAACCACAGACAGCTGATTTATTATTATAACATGCTTCTTAAGCTTCTAACTCACCTTTTATTTCAAGGTTAAGTATTTATTTGTCAACAAATGAAGACTATGTTTCATTCATTTTGACAAATGAAAAATCTCACGAGATTTGGCTTAGTTTCACGAAATTTGCACGTGAACTTGCTGAACCTTCTTTCAAGTGTTAGGCTACCATGACGTTACATCTTATTCTTACTCTTACCTGCGCAAGATACCTACCGTATAAAGATATTCTAGGTACTGTGTAACGTGCGAACTGTATCTGCTCTGTGATGTAAATCGTTTGTACATTTGGCATATATAAAATTTGCTTTATTTATTTGGATAAAATTTACGATGTTATTTAGAAAAAACGTGATTTTTTAACCACAATTTAGCATACAATACGTTTTTAAGTGCATAGGACATAAATACTCGCACCTCCTTTGAATAACCAGATCCCAAAAACTTCTCAAATTGAAAAAAATACTTGTACAACCTTTGAAACCCCGTATAACCTTTGAATCCCGTTGACACATAAAACCCGATTTTCACTTCCTAAAAATCAAAGAGAATAACATAGCAGTCTGAACCCCGCGCGTGTCGGCGTCTCGCCGGGCGGCAGACTCGGACCTCCTTTGTTACGTCTGATTGATGTGGGGGGTAAAGGCAAGGGCTGTTTGCATGCTACTAGATAAGCCGCCAAACCGGGTCAACACCACCTGCAAATAGCCGCTTACGCTTTTACTGTTATTGGCGCACTCGGGTTCGTGTTGAGCTCAATACTTTGTGAACTTCGTACATTCTGGAATCCCAATTGTGTGTTAAAAGAAGTTCTCACTCAGCTCTCTTGGAAATGATAATAATTCAATTTATTTTCTTAAAGTGGCTATTAATTCCAAGACCCCACAAATGAGGATCCAGGGATTATACGTATATTCAATTCAAATTGATCACCTCCCAATAACAGCCTCCCTAGGGAGGTAAACCTGGCCACTTTCTGCGGAGGAATCTCTAGTAGGTGTATGTACCTATGCATTGATTCCTGTTCACATTGGTTTCTGGTCAATTAGATGAATTTCCTACGTCCTTTCCACTCATTTCGTTCGCTGACCTACCTTGACACCAGATTTATCGTAAGATTAACAAACAGATATTCTCAAACCAAATGCAAAGCGAATTACAGAACCTTTGTTGATGGCCGGATATAGACCCATTTGCCCATTATTACGTCTTAACTAGTCTGCAAAGTGGGAACGCCTGTAGTCTTGACTCGTGTGGCGCTGTCCACGCCTTGACCGGAAGCGGATGTGCAACGACAGGCTCGGAGGCTGGGGCAAGGTGTCGGCGACGGAGCGGAAACGGTCCACACCCTACACCGAGGCGCCGGCGAACTGTCCGCAGCTAGCTCCGGGTGGACAACGAGCACTCCGAGCACAAAGCAGAAAAAACACTCAAAAACAACACTGTCGGATTTACGGCCGTCACGGCCCCATAGTAGGCCTACCCAAAGTACCTACAGTAATACCTTTTTAAGACCGGGACGCAGCACGGGACGCAGCACTGGCTGCGTATTTTAACCGGAATATGAGTGAACTGCGTGAACCTAAGCCCAGGTTCCTGAGCGGCCATCCTGAAACCTCACGGCCTCGTCAAAATTGGTGACTTCTTTGGGGTTAAATTTCATTGCGAACCATAAATACGCCCTAAAATTTATTTTAAATACCTTATTTTCTATCGGTGTGCCCGAGCTTAGTTGGACTATGGTGTAAATCCGGAAAACTTGGATAAATCCGACACAGACAAACAGCAATCAAGACATCAAAGAACGCATCGAGCAAAAACTATCATATGCAATACCAGAGATGAAAGAAAAATATGTGCTTCATATGTGGCAAAACTATTATAAGCAACAAGACGACAAAAAGAACCATACAGGGGGAGTAGTGTCTCAGAGCTAATACGGACATATAAAAGACTTAAGGGCAAGGGACATATTTGAGGGAAGTGACATAGACGGATTTCTGGCACCCCCTAATATTTGGTGGATCTGTTGCCAGTGATGTGGGAAAATATTTTCAACCTAACTTTGATTGAGATATTTGCATAAATTACAAATGGTTGTTGTTAAATAAAATAGTTAACTACTTGGAATAGGCCTTAAAACGGCCCATTTAAATAGGAGTTTGATGTTTGAATTTGAGCATACAATACTTCAAAAGTTAGGTGAGCTGGCACACCCAAATCTATATCTATCTATAAAAGAGGGAGTATGTGTGTGTGTGTGTGTGTGGGTATGGTCCCTATAGACGCCCAAACCGCCCAACGGATTTTTATGAAATTTGCAGGGATTGTTTACCATGTTCCCAGGATGGTTTTTGTCAAGTTTGGTGTAAATCCATCCACAGGGATCTGCCCCACGGGCTCCTAAAGATACCATGTTATTCAAATGAGCTTTTGGTTTGTTTACAAAAAAACGTATGATTATACTTAAAACTCCAATACACTGTTCTATATAAGAATGTGACTTGATGTAGTTCCTCATTTTTCCTGCAGACTGCATCACACACAGATACAAATTGTGTGTTTACAATGAACAGCTGACTTGATGATCCTTTTTCACACAGTCTGCAGCACACTTAATTTTCTATAATTCTTTGTCAAACTAACAGCTGTAGTTAAATATTGAGTTTGTTATTATGGTTAAATGTCAACAAACCAAATAAATTATGTTTACCTTTTTGTGCTTAAAAACGTGATTTGTTATGTTTTACATGTTCAAATGCTTTTCTAATCATGTATAATTTTTTTTATTTGATGAATAAGCCTATTACAGTTAGTTTTTTTTCATTTTAAATACTCCACCAAAAGTGTTATAAATATTGTTTTTTGTTCTAAATATGTTATTTTGAAATCATTGACGCTTCTTAAGAGTATGAAATGAATACCAAACCAAATCAATTAAAGTAGTATTTTATTTTAATTATAAATGACTTTACTAATACAGTTTTCTTTTCATTACATTTATCATTATTACAAACGATCTTCAAGTTCCCTAAAAAACTACAACCAGTATGCCACTGAACTCAACTACTAACAAATGCCTCCCAAAAAATCATCACTCGGTAGGAAATCGGCTAAAGCTAATAGTAATGCTAAGAAAAGAGCAACAGAATCTGAAGATGAACGTGAGTTACGACTTCTGGAAATGCGTAAGAGGGCTTCAGCTTCCAGAGCAGCGGAAACCGCAGAAGAACGTGAGTTGCGGCTTCTGGACAAGCGAGAGTGGGCTTCAACTTCCAGAGCAGCGGAAACTGAAGAAGAACGTGAGTTGCGGCTTCTGGACAAGCGAGAGCGGGCTTCAACTTCCAGAGCAGCGGAAACCGAGGAAGAACGTGAGTTGCGGCTTCTGGACAAGCGAGAGCGGGCTTCAACTTCCAGAGCAGCGGAAACTGATGAAGAACGTGAGTTGCGGCTTCTGGACAAGCGAGAGCGGGCTTCAACTTCCAGAGCAGCGGAAACCGAGGAAGAACGTGAGTTGCGGCTTCTGGACAAGCGAGAGCGGGCTTCAACTTCCAGAGCAGCGGAAACTGATGAAGAATGTGAGTTGCGGCTTCTGGACAAGCGAGAGCGGGCTTCAACTTCCAGAGCAGCGGAAACCGAGGAAGAACGTGAGTTGCGGCTTCTGGACAAGCGAGAGCGGGCTTCAACTTCCAGAGCAGCGGAAACTGATGAAGAACGTGAGTTGCGGCTTCTGGACAAGCGAGAGCGGGCTTCAACTTCCAGAGCAGCGGAAACTGATGAAGAACGTGAGTTGCGGCTTCTGGACAAGCGAGAGCGGGCTTCAGCTTCCAGAGCAGCGGAAACCGAGGAAGAACGTGAGTTGCGGCTTCTGGACAAGCGAGAGCGGGCTTCAACTTCCAGAGCATCAGAGTCAGTCCAAGAGAGAACTGAACGACTCAATTCCAATCGCTTAAGAATAACTCAAAGACGTGAGAAAATAGATTTGAGGTTAGTAGCGTTCAGTTATAACAAAAACTTTGATTACCAAAATCACAAAGATGTCTCTATTGGAGAGATGAATGTAGTTTGTTTGCATTGTCATGCCTTAAAATTTGATAAGGAATCCTCTGGAATGTGTTGTTCAAATGGCAAAGTTAATTTGACACCACCTACTGAGCCCCCTGAACTACTTCTGAGTTATCTTTCTGGAACCAATCCAAACTCAAAACGTTTCCTGCAAAACATCCGCAAGTATAACATGTGCTTTCAAATAAAAAAAAACAATTTTCATACCTAGCATTAATCAATATGATATTTTTTATTTAAATATTTAATTATCATGGGCGCAGCAACGCGCGCCGGGTAACGCTAGTATTAAATACTATGACCTAAATCCACCCATGGGAAGTGAAAGTCCGATTGGAATTAAGAAAAGAGAAGAGAGATCGCCATTAGCAATTTTATTGTTATCAGGATAAACAATGTTTTCTTCAGTCTGAACAACAAAGAGTCGTTTGAACCTAAATGTCCGATAATAGTCCAAAAGCTTGAGTGATTCTGACGTTTTCAATGATTTTGATGAGAGACGATTTTTCCACTGGTAGCACCTTAGCACCTACCTCCACTACCTCCACACTACAAGCCCGTATTCCATGTGATGCAACTAGAACTCGATATGAATAGAACAATACCCCCGTCGCTGCGTACTCAGCGAATTTCTAAAGAATTATTTTGTACATGGGAGCTTATTTAAATTATGTCAGAGAAAATTTTTCAAACACCTTATGTAATTATTGCAAAAAGTATATTAAATAATAATTGAAGAGCTTTCGATATAAAGGAAATGATTATGGGAATCACTTCAGTATCCACTCAAGGCCACATATGCTTTTTGTTATTCTTATAATTATTAGTCTAATATTTTTTGTAAGTGTATTCTTTTTATAGTATAAAAATGTAAGCAAACATACAATCAATGATCTAAAATCAGTCAAAATCAAAACAAATAAAATAATCATATCAAAAAATTAAATCCACACATATGATTCATCTTAAAATTTAAAAAAGCTTGTTGCAGCAAACTTGCATACTCAGTTAATTTCTAAAGGATTAATTTTTTATATGTGGGCATATTCTACATTAGTTAGGGAAGTTGTTGTTTTGAATATTTAATTCTGTTTAAATATTAATTTAAATAAAGTAAATTTTATCATTCATGTTCTTATTTCTTAATAATTATTTATATTCTAATAATTTTTAATAAATGTATTCTTGTTATAGTACATAAAAGTCAGCAAACATGTTATCAATCTATTCAGATCCAAGGAATAAAAAACAAATCAATCGTCACATGAACAAATTAAATTCAATCATCTGGTTTGTAATATAATTTTTTTAAATTTCATTTTTGGGGAATTCAATGAAAAACTTAGGTATTTATACCAGAATTTGGATAGTTCATGTCCCTTCAGGGGACAATGTACTGCATTTAGCAGATCCAATATCTCAGTAACCGATTGATGTAGAGTAATCATTCAAAATGCTATATTGTTTATTTTTTTAAGCTGCATTGAATTTTGACACTTAAATTTACAAAAAATAATATAAATATATTAAATCCTAAAAATAAATTTTATTTTGTCAAAAAAACCGCCTTACAGTTTACTTATCGCGCTGGTTTTCGAACTCGAAGTAATAAATGTCACTCTAGACGTATTTACCAAATTTCATCGTGATCGGACCTTTTTTACAAAAGTTATCGCGCCTACGGACAGCTATATATATATGAAAATGAACGAACGGTGTTTTGGGGGTCTGGGGGCATCAAAATGAAAAGTTACGGTGGTCCCGTGCTTAAGTCTTACCATGCCGCCTACGGTAATAGCTACTTCCCTATAGGGGGAAATTCGCTAAAAACTAGGTTGTGAGTAAAAATGTAGGCCAAACTCATAATAACATCAGAGCAGTTGCGTGCCCGGTTATCTTTTAATTATGATGCGGGATATCGTGAGAACAGCGCGAGGTTCGCCGCGGAGGAAGTTTGCGTTTTGATATTGTTTTGTTTCCCATTTACTTGTCAACCGGGGGCGTCGGCCCCGAGTCAGCTGACTTACAATAGTTAAAAGAAGTTTAATAATGACTTAAAAATGAAAATTAGTACTATAGTTCGCGTACGCAAATACCGACCAGCGCAAGAATTTTGACGCATCAGGGTGTGGAGGAGGATGGGACCCAGAAGGAAACAAACACTTTAATCAAAGTTATTTACCTTCTGTAAATATGCTTTGAGGTGTCAAAAATACGTTTATTACGCTGTACGCGTTTCGAACTAGCGACGGTCCATCTTCAGCAGCGTAGTTGTAGAAGGCCTACGACATTAAACCGGTGTGGATCCTTTAGTTCGGCATGCCGCGGTATTATATGTTTCGTGTGTGTCGGTATTTTAAGTGTACGTGTGATTGTACTGTGTCTTGTACTTTTATGTGCAATTTTAGCAAAATTGCTTCGACAACCACTGAATAATGGGGATACAACTACGCTGCAGAAGATGGACCGTCGCTAGTCCGAAACGCGTACAGCGTAATAAACGTATTTTTGACACCTCAAGGCATATTTACAGAAGGTAAATAACTTTGATTAATATTATAGGTGTCAAGGCTGTTTATGAATTAAACAAACACTGTTTATTTTATTTGATTAATGACAGCGGTCAACTCGGTCAATGACTCGGTACAGGTTTAAGAGTCACTATCTAGCGGATAATAAGAACACTTCAAGAACAATAAACAAACAAACTGATGGTCCAATAGGAAATCAAATAGGTACAAAACAAACCACATCGCTGCAGCCAATGACATACGGATATGTAGGAATCGTGTATCTCTCTCTAAACATTTATTATCCATCTCTCTCGCACACGTTCCTTAAAATGGTCGGGATTTTCATGCGCGAACTATAGTTTAGTGGATGGACAGATTTAGACATGGATTTTATGGACAATTTCATACTGATCGATCTAATAGGTTGTAAGCGTAAACCTATTTATTTTCCATCCCAACTATACATATTCATGTTCAATAATTTGCCATCAACAGTCAACAGCGGAGGTCGGCCTACGTTCCAGATTTGTTTTTACCCAGAGATTATCATATGTATGCAGTTCGTTAACATACGTTCACAGGAAGTGTGCGGCGAGCAGTGTCGCAACGTCCAGCTTCCGGGATTGGAACTGTACATAGTCGTAATTTGGAGCTGAGCCCCTGACAACACAGTTAGTTGTGGCATCACTGCTCACTGCTTCTGTCGTCGAACTGTCATTCACTGTGGAGTGGTGAACAAAATATTCTGCGATTTGTCTATTCACTAGGAGTACACTCTTATGTCGCGTATAGGTCGAACGAAGTGTGGTAAAATTAAAGGAAGGCTATTAATTAAAAAATGAATATTTAAACATATAAGTAACTACTCATTTATAAATTATAACAATCTTCGGGGTATAAATATGATGTAGTTCAAATTACACGAATTTTCATCAAATAGTAAAAGAGGAGTTCGTTCACAAAGAGTGATTTTCAAGTCGAGTATAACTCACTTCGTTCGAATTATTTATTTAGATTACCTCTTCCTAACTCGACATTTGATGGGGTTGCTTACGCTCATGCCCATAATGTCCGCCAACTGACTGAGCTAAGACATTGAAATTCAATTTATAGAGAGGTTGCTTCATTCAAACAAATAGTCCCTTATTGTAATTTTGTTGTTAAGTTTAGTCATTATTTTAATTTTAATAAACAATAAACGATTTTACTTACTCTCCAACATTCAATAGTCACTCTTTGTCTTTAATAATTAAAATATTTCTGCGATGGTATCATCCACTGTCTTAAATTTGAAAATTACCGAACAAAATTGCGGAACGACCAAGAATTATTAGATGCTGCATCTGTCTGGTAGCTCAACAATTTTCTCGTTTTACCCTTCTGAATAAAATCTGTGGTGTGTATTTTAAAATAAGCAGTTTGACGAAATATGACCTATTTGAGTGATAGGTATCGGTATCATTATAATACTACTACGTTATTAAAGAAGCGCTTTTTTATAAAGATGCCGTCTGTATTAATATTCCAAATTGAGGAAAATGCTAGGTTTATACAAAGGAAATGAATAGTATGTCATTTTACTTTATGTCATTAATGGGGTATCTCAAAGCAACTACGATAAAACTGTAATATAAATTATTCAATCAGAATTTCTGATTGTAGAAAGCAAGGCATTATTTAGATTAAAAGAGTTGAAATCCCTGATTAGCGGGAAATTAACAAAGGAAAATCCTTAACAAAGGGAATCTCTTAATAAAGGAAATTTAAAAGGATATGAATCCATCGAAGGCTAGTCTTTTCTCCTCGTGTATGAGTAGAGCGCTACCCTTAATTCATAAGCCCATTACAGTTGCCCTTCTTGATGGCTTCATCTGCATTCCGTAGTTGAAGCTCACTGCTAACTCCCTCAGGCTTGTTCTTAATAAAATCACAACACAAGAAGTTATTTTATTATAAATCGCTTGTGTTTTTTATAACGAAGCCAACATTGAACAAATTAATTAGATTTCGTATTGTAACTGGTACCAAATCTTAAGGCCCAGTCCGTCCGTAAGACTAATGTTTATTTTAGCATTGGGCTTATGGACGGAGTGGGCCTTTAAGATTTGGCACCAACTATAATTGATTATTTAAACCACGAGCGACTTCAAAAGAGTCCTAAGTAGAGTAAATCAATAGCCTACTTATTTCAAAATAACTCAAAATCTAAAGGTTAAGTATTTCTCAATACAATTTTACTTCCGATGAAACTATTCGATGCAACAACCTCTGCAAGATGCGGGAACCTCTGTTTAACAAAAATAAGTCTCTTGGATGGCATTAAATTCTCTAAAAGTTGGGTAGATTAAAAACAATATTTACCCTACCTACATAATAAAATAGGCTTCTGATTACTAAGAAGTCTATAAAAACACATTATAAACTACGCTTTTGAAATTAAATAAGGCATTTAAATAATACAGTAATATTCGTTGTAAAAACAGAATGGAGTCGAAATATAGCAATCGTCGGTCACGCGGTTGCACATTAACGTGGTTATCAAAGTCGGCCATCTGCAGATCGATTACCTCGCCACAGAAAACCTCCCAGCCCAGAAAATATTGCTGGGGTGAAAACACTCAAATGACACGAGTAAGCACGCAGGACGATGACATGGGAGGGCGAATTTCAATTTCGGGACTTAAATTGTTTATTTGTGACCCAACACCCAAACTTACTTTATGCCTCACCAAAATGGGGATTTGAGTGTTCCAATCTATTCCCCATCTTGAGAATCAGATCATAGAAAAAAGAAAGTAAATCGGATGATATAAGTGCGGTCACTGTCCTATATTAAAAATTTCCCTTCAGACACTAAAAACCCCTTCAACGAACTACGTTTAGAAAATTGATATCTTCGTTAGTAAATTGGTTATTCGTTGTGCTATATATAGCTATGAAAGATGCTAAAGCGCTGGTTTAGCAACTATCTGAATATTTTACCTTGTTGGCAGGGACTGATGTTGAGAACAAAATAAAGTATGCAATGTTAAAAACTAAGAAATTGTCACTATGAAGTTACTCACTTAAATGCTTGATGAAAACGTCAAATCATTAAAAATACAGTAGCCTAGTCTCAATTTGAATGCTGCGAAATTAAAAAATAATAAAATCAAACAAATAAATGAATCGGTAAAAAACCAATAGTCTCAATTAAATAATTCATAGAGCGAATTAAATGCTTCCCCGTTACTGAAAAATGAAAACTTTTCAGTATTCTTACTTCTTCTATTAACAATGAGAACTTCAACAAAAGCGTACGTTGTTGATTTGGCTATGAAATTACGTTGACAACTTTGAATATCTGTCAGCTTTAATATCGTGGTGCTAAAGTTTACATAGTTTATTATTGTGACTTTTTGCATGCGTGATTTTTCAAGGAAACTGTCATGTAAGAAGCTAAAAGGAAACTGTATTTAAAAACACCACCGCTAAACTTACAATTCAAATAAGTTCTGTATCTGCAGTAGACAGTTAATTGCGGGTTTGTCTGCAAGTACCTAACTTAATCAACTTTTGTGAGTGAAATCCATCAGAAGCTTTGAAATTCTCATCAAAATTTAATTAACTTCCAAACATTCAGTGATTTTTGAGGATGCCCAGAATCGGAAATGGTTACTTAAGTCAAAACTAAGAAAAAGTTCCTATGAAGGTAGATTCTAAAACGCTGTTTTCCATCGATCTGCACAACCTCATTTCCCACCCGTATTTGCTTGCGCCGCATATAAATAATGTAATAAATAATGTATCAATAAACTTAATTTCAATACAAGTTTGGTCTTCAATACAGCATGTAATCTATATACTTAATAGAATAAGGGTTTTTTCTGTTAGATCCCTTTTTCAGGCGTCCCACTGAACCGATTTTTACGATTGAGATGTCATTTTAAAGCTTATAATTTAGCGCACCTGCGACAGATAGTTAAAGTAGGCATTTCTTTCTCGGCTTCGACCCCCAAGGCTTTAATTTATTTATAGAGGGCGCTTTCAACGGTCCTGTGCTAACCAACTTGCGCTATGATGGTTTTAAATGTGATTGTAATTTAACAGCTAATTACCTTGAGACGGATTTTTAACCGTCACATTGTAAGCAAAAAAAAGATTGTCTGAAAATGTAAGCAAAATCCAAAACAGCTTAGAAAAATTAATTTGGGCCACTTTCATTGAAGATTTGATTTAAGTTTAGGTTGGATAATCATTCTTTATGGTAAAGATGCATGATCGTTGGATTATAAATATGTTGTAAACCAAATCCTGAAACAGAAAGATGAAGAAGGCATGAATAAAAATGAGTCGACGTGATTAGGGAGAAAATATTCGTAACCTTCGGCAAAAACGGAGAACTGCTGAGAGAAAAAGACTAATTGAACATCAGAAAAGATATTAGAATGCGCAATTTGCACATGGGCTTCCTAGAAAAGCTTCCGTTATCCTACTGACGTTCGAGAAGACAACCAAATTCAAAAACATAGTGCATGGGTGATGAATAATGTGTGTGTATGTATTTTGTTCAGTTACGCCTTTGTTTATTTAGGTGAGATATATAAATTTCACTTGAAAAGGTTAATTTCATTAATAAAGGTGAATTTGAAGCCATACAATTTATTCTAACTGTAGGTAAGTTTCTCACAATCAGAATTAATATTAAAATGCGCAATTTGTGCATGGGGCCCCTAGTATGATTTAATATGGCAGTCGCTATTCCTTGCAGATGATCGATGACCGGCCGTAATCTAGTATCAATTTCCATTGTAAATGAATGAGTAGCCACCGCTATTTTACGTTGACATAACTTCAGAGCGGTCATTTTGAATCCATATTTAGTATTTCATTTCTAGTTAAGGCTATTAGTTTAGGTCAGAAGTGACATTTAGATATTAACATCGACTATACAGTGGACACTAAGCATTGTGATATTAATTATGAAAATTCAGTTACTTTAAAAACAAATAGTTTACCATCGTCTGTTTTATATATAATCCCCCTTGGGCCTTGAACACGCCCAGGTGAAGGAGTGGTGACGTCGTAACTTAAGTTTATAGCGGTGATTTGCGGATATTTAAGTACACATCCCATGACTGCAGTTTAAGCAAGCCTGATTTACGTGTAAAACGGATGATGATATCAACCCACTAATGTAAAATGTGCATACATAAATTAATTGCAACTCCTCTTTATGAAGAAATTCCCCAGCTGATTGTAAATCCATTTTTTTTTTTAGAAACGTTTTTAGCTAAATCATGAATTGTGTTCGGATTGATAAATCGGTTTTGTCGTCACGTTTTTTTTGTCCTTGTACTGACAGCCCAACAACTCAGTCTTCCAACTCGGTCTCTCAAAATTCCAACTTTAAGTGATCTATTATACTAATTCGCTAAGGAATTTCTTGTGTACAGCAAAATTCCTTTATTTATGAACTGATTTTGATAATTGAGGTGTCAAATTAAAGGGAATTTTCTGTAGAGGTCGTGGAATAATTTTTGTAATCCTAAGTTCAATGTGCTTTGCCCCACTGGACTTTAAAGTTCCCATGTATTTTAAATGAAGTATATTTTACCAAACATATGGTTTATATCAATTATTTTTAATTTTATTAACAGCTGTCTCGAGAAAAACCTTAATGTCTACCTTCTGTCACTTTGATATTTATTTAAATGTTTTGGTTATTTTTTAGTTTACAACAACTACTTTATGAAAGCATTCATATCTTGGTGGATTATTCATATTGAAATATAATATTCAAATAAAATTTAAATCTGTTGTAGAAAATAAATCTGTTGCTGAGAATCAGTCACATAAAATAATTTGTAAAAGTGAGTGTAAAAACGTAATAAAGTAAACCAATAAATTTCATTTCACCAATACCAAACAAATATACTCACTTCAAACTGCCTGTCTAAAAGAAATTCCTGATCAGTTCTTTAAAGACGGAGACAAACGAATAAGAAGTTCTATTTTAAGAAAAGTGTTTTAACTTCCAAGTGGTACTTCAAGAAGGGTTTTACACTCCAACAAGAAATATGAAGGATTAGGAATAAGGAGGATAGTTTGGGAGATATGATTACTGGTTCGCTTAGAAGTGATTAGTTATCCATAACCAATTATTCAAGTTTTGAAGGAGGCAGAGTTTTAACTATGGGCCTCCCAGCCACAAAAAGAGAAAACAATATTTTCATGTACAAGCAAGTCCTAAATGCAAAAAGTTGAAAAAGTATGGACTAAATCCAGGGAATGGCGGGATTGCCTGAAGACGACCTGTAACGGCGAAGGTTACCAGAGGCCCTAATAAAACTGTTGCAGACATTAGAATGCGTATGTGAACAAATTAAAGAAAGAAAACTGTGAACCATATGAAGAGGAGAAGTATGCATTTTGGATATTGGGAGTTCAAGGAAAAGTTGATGATAAAGCGAAAATCAAAAGGAACAAATAAAGGCTTAATATGAGTAGTTAATCTCACATTCAGGTTCGAGACCACTTCTACACAGCCCGAAGAAATTCACACATGGAAAATCTATAAACACAACAACTATGCTGCACCTCAATGGAGAGCAAATATTGATTATTATACTTCATTTTAGTCCAAAACAAATCTTAAACAATAATTATATTCCATTTAGAACAAAATAAAAATTCGTAAGACAGCAGGCAAAACTTCAAAATATTAGAAATCATCTGAAAAAATATGAAAATTAAAGAGAAAACCAAACTAAAATCATAATTACGCTAAGACAACATAAACTTATAAGAATCAAACTAATAATGATATCCAATATTTTGTAAACTATAGTATATATGCCTGCTCAAAGTTGACAAAATTTCTCTCATCATTTAAATAGTTAATTTTATTAACTGGAAACGACTAGTTATTATTACAATTATGCATTGGCTAACAAAATAATTCAAATAGACCAATGAATTGGTTAATGCCATTTACTAATTCATGACTTGATTATCCCGCTGCTAAATGCGCATTTTCAAATCCACGAAACTTGAAAATACCCCCGTTGCAGCAGACCTGCATACTCAGCGAATTTCAATTGCAAATTACATGTTTCAATCCAATATAGCGAGATTTGACATGTTTTTTAAGCTCCATAAGAAGAACATGGGGAATGAGTATGCAGGTTTGCTGCCATAAAAACTGTAATATTCGGGATTTTATACTAAAGTACATTAGATCTCATCTATATGAAGCCACAAACCAAGTTTTATTAAGATATGTTGAGAAATAAGCGATATAGAATTTTACTTATTCCCCATCAGGTTAACATTGGAACAACGTACTGTGTTTACCACTTTCAGTATCCAATGGACATAGAGCAATGATTCAAAATACTAAATTGTTTGTTTTTTCGAGCTGAATTCAATGGTGCTAACCAAAGTTCGATAAATTTTATTTTTCTATATAAAAAACTCGAAAACCCCATTTTTGGAGGTGTACCCTGCTTTACCCCCCCCCCTTCCGGTGGTCCGATCGGGCTGGTTCACGAACTCGTCCGAATAATTACTACTTTACACGCCTGTGCCAAATTTCATTCCGATCGGACCATTTTTGCGAGCGCTATCGTGCTTACAGACACACACACACATATATATATATATATATATATATATATATATATATATAATATATAGAAATTTGAACGAATGGTGTTTTTTGCTTCTGGGGGCCCCAAAACGAAAAGTTATCATGGTCTTGGGCTTAGGTCTTACCATGAGACCTACGGTAATAGCTTCTTCCTTATAGGGGAAATTCGCTAATATGCTGTGCTTGAATGCATCCCTACGATAAAGTGGCATTGTGTTGTAAAGTTATGAGATAGGCTACCAAAAAAAAACTCTCAATGGTAAAAAATAGTAAGAAAATTGTGCTAACACATGAACATAAAGCAACAGCATAACAGCAATGTTGGATATAGTATTATTATTAGTGTCTATACAATTTAATTTTGAAGGTGCGTGCAAAGTCAGCTGGTAGGACGTAGTTGGGCTCACAAAACTAGCGCTTACGACGACTACAATAAAAACCAGTTTTTATATACAACCATAGCCATCTCTATACAACTCAATAAAAACATTTTTCTGATGTGTTCGGTCTTAGTTCAGCTTTCACACCGCAAGCTCCGCTAGTTGCATGAACCCAAATCTAGAGGCACGGTCGTGTCTCGTCGCCAAGTCCACCAGCAGACGACGAATGAACGACGTGAGTGACTATATTAACAGCGCAGATTAGGAGCCGATTTTTCACTTTTCAAAAAAGAAAATTAGAGCCTTAATTTGAGATAAATTTGCTTCAACATGATAAACTGGCCAAAAAAACGTCAAAAAACACGACAGTTTCTTTTAAAGACTTCTAATAAGTTAGCAATATATGTTTAAAGTGACCAAAAAAGTTACCAGTTTTGCACTTTTGAGCGAATCTTCCACCTCGTTTTGTTCAGACAGCCTAGCGACTTTATTTCTCATCAGAATTGAATGAAACTTCACACTCACTCCTATTTTTTCTCGTAGTAGTGCCTTTTGATAGTCTGAACAAAGTCTGAAAGCACTATATATTAAAACTAGTAACTTTTTGAAATTTTCATTTCAAATCTTCGATGACATTTAAAACGTAAACAAGCTTCGTCCACGAAGAAACTATTTCGTCAGTTAAACTTTGATCAGCTGGTAAGTTAAAAGTTATGGAGAGGATGGTAGGACAGGAGATACGTTTGATTTGTTTAATTTATTTATATCTTTATATTGTATATAGGCTTAATTTATACTCTTATTTCAGGGTTCTGTTGTATTGAAACTTATTTATATAACTATACAAATATATAAATTAATTATAATGAATGTGTGTCTTATATAATCTTTTTCTTTTTACCTAACCTAAACTTCTGTTCCAAGATTCGAACCGTTTTGAATTCTGTTCAAAGAATGGTATTTCATTACTAAATTACTAATTACTCCACCTCTTATTGCTGGCCTTCCAAAACGAAAGGGCCTTTTTCATTAACAAATTCATCGTCACAGTACCTCCAGTAAATACACTAATCTCCTTGTTTTAACAGAATCAATATCAGCTGTTTGCGGAAAATTATTCAGGTAAAAAAGTACAGATTCATACATTAACTGCATTATAATTAATGCCTTCTGACACGTAGGAAGTTTGGTTGGAACCGCTATAACTATATATATAGTAGGCCTAATCTTACAAAGCTAGAAAACTATATCTGAACTCTTAAACATTTTATATTTAAAAGATTCATTTACTTAAAAACTGAAAAAAGTCAAAGATTATAGGCTTAGCGCCGAATGTTTAATAATGTCTATCATATAAAATCATAATCCAAGTATTATCCAAAGTTTGAAAGTTCATGTTCATGATTTTGACACAAAGTGTGTCCATTGGTGATAGAGCGAGGAACATTGATCCCCTAGAGCAATTTGCTTTGTGATAATACCGCGACCTTGCGGGTACATATTAAGCCGTATTTATGCAATGCATGTCTATTGTAACTACTAATTCTGGCCCTAAGAAAACCCAAACTGCCAAGGGCTCAGTACCGTTAACCTCTAGAGCTTCATTGAATATTGTACTTATAGGTTAAACACATGAACAGCTGTTTCAAGTTAATTAATTTCGATTCCATCGGCTATATACAGTACCTTATCAAGGTCACACTAGTGAGGCCTTCCTTATATCCTATGCGATCCAGCATGTGGTAAATAATATTTATTATTTCTATTTAATTTTGAACCCTAATTTATAGTTCTACTTAGAAAAAAAAGTGAACGGAATAAAAAGTACTATAATGAGAACCTAATTGCACTAAAACAAAATAGGAAACGAAAATGCAAGCCTAGTGAAAACGATGGTAATAAAATAATTTATAATAATTTATAATAAAATAATAATGAAATAAAAGTTTTAAACCACACAATGGTAACACATTATTGGAGGAAACCCACAGCAAAAGGAAAACTGTTCATGACCAAGACGGTCATACGAGAAAGAAAAGAAAAATTAGCCCCTATAAAGAGACTAATTTTCAAAGATATCACAGATACCAAAACGGATGTCAACTACTTTGTAGAAAAAAAGGATCGGTAATACGAAAATAAAATGGACGATTAATTCGAGAAAAGTGCAAATCTAAGAGGAAATCAAATTATTTCAGACAAAACAATGTAATAAGTCTAGTTGGAAGCGATGATTTAGAAAAAGAACTAAGCATAAAATTATCTGAGGCCATACTCAATACAAACACTGGAAAAACATTGGAAAAAGCTAATGATGAAGTCAGAAACACTTTAAAATGGTGCAAAGTGTTTAAAGAACAAAAAGTACGGCTACTGAATAGAAATGTTCATTTTGTTAAAAAGAAAGCTGATACTCTCATGTCAGCATGGGGTGAATTGTTGAAGGTTGGGGGAAATTCAGAAAAAGACCATGGCTTATCAATTTTTGGACCATCAGAACATTCTGTATTTTCTGAACCCTATTTCAGTGAAACGGCATACAGTTCGATTTCTCAAGAACATGAATCGTTGGAAGTAAATGACACTGGTGTCATAATGAACCTCTTCGATCCCATTACAAATTACACTGATCAAGTAAAAAGATGGAAATGCAATCCAAACCTTTGTAAAATAAATGATATTCGTGACGCTGAAAGATTTCGACTTTTGTTAGAATCTATTTTGCAAACACCATTTTCATCATTTACACAACTGATATTCTCCCTTGATGTTTGCACCTGTAGTCAGGTTTCAGATAAACTAGGTCATTTGTTTGGTGAAAAAGACTGTCCTTCGACCTTTTTGTTTTTGAGGAGACTTGCTCCACACTTTCCGTCGGTACGGCGCACATTATATCTGTTGTATACTATTAAAAAGGAGGCTACAGAAATCTCAGATTTTAATTCTTTATTATTATCTGCTGATTTAGAAAAAATTAGGAACATTGAAGCAAGGGTAAAAAGTTCTGGAACTGAATTTGAAGTTGTTGTTCAAGGTTATGAAAATGAAGATGAAATCATTGAGAGATTCCCTAATGCCTTTAAAAAACATCTAGAGAGATCACGTAACGTACCATCAACACCGTGTATTTCATGTGAAAGGTTGTGTTTGAGAACAGATTTAATCAGTGTTGATTGACTGAGGAAACCTATTATAAACTCTATATGGGATACATTTGCTGCAGAAATATTTCTTGAAGATATTCAGCCTAAGGATATATGCCACTACTGTCTTGACAAATTTAGAAAAAATGAACTACCTATACAAATGCTGAAAGATTCTGTCGTCTTATGTACTTCAAGAAAGCACTGCAAAATTATAAATGATTGCTCACTCAACAATATTATGTCAGACCAAATAAAGCTTCTCGCGCATGACTCTGTAGATTGTCCAGGTAGATTGAAAACCAAAGTATCAAGAATTAACAGAATTGAATAAAGATAGCTCAAGAACTGCTGGCCTGGAAAGTTCAATTACTATTAAGAAGAATTGCAAAGTTATGCTTTTAAGGAATATAGATGTAAGCAAGGGTCTTGTTAATGGTTCAATGGGTATAGTCAAAGAATTAAAAACTATGCTCAAGGATCAATAAAAAGCATTATCGTTAATTTCAACGACCAAGATGTAGAAATTCAACGAACAACAACAAAATTTGAAGTTATGTCTGGTGCATTTATAATACGACAACAATTTCCCTTAACAGTAGCATATGTCATAACAATACATAAGAGTGAGGGATTAACACTTAATAGTTGTATTGTTGATGTTGGAAATTCTGTTTTTTCATGTGGGCAAACCTATGTGGCCTTATCTCGTGTGACTACACTATCTGGTTCGCACAAACTAAATTTTGATCCCCACAATGTTAAGGCGCAACCATCCGCAGTCACTGAATACAACAGACTAAGAATGATGTACAGGCCGGAACTAGGCACTTTGCAATTGAAAAAACATTTTCACGAAAAGATATTTGACCAGTTATGGACCCTCCACAGTCAAGCTGAAGGCATAAATAAAGACATTTCTAATAATTCGAAAAACATTATGATCTTTGGTTTTCAAAATTCTGATAATGTATCGTGCTACGCAAATGCAACAATACAGTGTATTTTAAACTGCCACCTTATCACAACTTCGATAATAAATTACGCCATTGATTCCCCCCTGAAAACATTGGCCTTATCACACCAAAAAAACGACCAAATTTTAAGTTCAGAAAATATCAGAATTCAGTTGGGACATCCTTTCAACACAATCGAACAACAAGATTGTGCTGAATTTTTAAATCAACTAATAACATTGTACCAACCCCTTGAATTACATTTCAAACATATGCTAAAAATTACAACAAAATGTTCTAACTGCAACCACAATTTGGATGTAAATGCAAGTAATGTTATTTTTCCAATTTCCATTCCTCACAACACAAAAAAAGACAAATTTGAGGAATTATTCAGCCGTCAATATGAAACATGGGAACCTATTTTAGACTCTAAGTGTACCAATTGTTGCAACGGCAACTATTTACAAAAAACAATAATTTCAAGTGCAAGTAACTATTTGATTTTTCAATTACAACTTTGGAATTCATCTAACATAAAAATTACAAATCTTCTAATACCAGGGCTTCACAACACAAAAATTCAAGTAAATGGAAACACATACAAAGTTAAAAATGCTATATTCCACTTAGAAGAAAGTTCAAAATGTGGACATTACATATCATATTTTCAAAACAAAAATAAAGCTTGGATTTAAGCAAATGACCGACATGTAAATGTCAAGAAGTGGCCATATGGCGCAAAGAATGTTTACGTAATATTTTTTGAAAAGTCCAAATTATTGCACTAAAACTATATTCTGTAGTCATTAAATATTTATTTCTTTTCTTCACACAAAGGTTTTATTTAAACGTTATTTTTTACTATATTTATCTATTAAAAAAACAGTGATATCATACCCAAAAACACAAAGTGTTGAAGGGTCGCCAAGCCCTAAAAATATGTGATATCAAAGTGTATACCAAGTCATTTTAATATCCTTAAGTACAACAAGGTTTATTAACAAACTATAATTACATTTCTTTGAATACTATTGTTCTGAATATTGATTATAATTCTTCTACATACTTGGCCAGCAGCTTATAAATTTTTATATTAATATTAAAAATCTTCTAAGTAGTAACTTTTGTAAAATTCATACATATTAACTAATTTAGCGTCTATTAAGCTGCTATAAAGTAAGTCATACCAGCTCATGGTGTAAAGAAAAAAGAAAGGTGTGTGCACAGTCAGCTGGTATGACGTAGTTAGGCTTGAGAAGCAAGCGGACCTAGCGGTTCGACTGCAGAACTAAGACTGTATACAAAATATTTTGATTGAGTTTTATTAACTGGTTTGTATTGTAGTTGTCGTAAGCGCTAGTTGCGTGAGCCCAACTACGTCACATCAGCTGACCCTGCACACACCTTTCTTTTTTCCTTACACCGTGATACCAGCTGACTGCACACACACCTTTTTTCTCTACACCATATTTTTAACAGCTTTAACTCTGTCTATACTCAGCCTCAGGTGTTAATATTCCTCACAATTTGTCAGCTGATAAGCGACGCTTGACCTTGGCGGTGACGCCATAGTGACGTAGCCCTGCTTTGGTAATCTTGCCCCCGCTCTTCTGTTATCACTTTACTTGCAGTTGGACAAGGAGACATGCTTACTGTGTTCTGAGCTAAAAAATGTAGGGAAATATTTATTTGATGAATAATCGAATGAACCTTTAAATTAATTTTAATTTAAAAACAAATTTTAGCTAAGAGAAGATATTATATATAAGTTGTTTATTAGTTCGGGTAGTATGGTAGGATAGTGAGTGGTAGTGTTGTCGACATTTTAAACAACGTACTCACTAATATCCAATAATCGATCATGTTTAATACTAACGCAAAGATTAAAAACAATTATAAAAGAATACAATTTAATTTAAAACAAGAAATCGATATTGAGGATTTTTTCAAATATCGTTACAAGGGTATGTTTACAATTAATTAAACTTGCTCCTTACTGTCTGAGTAAAACATTCAATATATATGCTTTACTGTTTACTGAATATGCTTTATGAGTATTTGATTAAAAGTATTCTATTGATACTGTTATGTTGTATCTAATATTTAATTTTATGATTGATAATTTGAACGGTTTTTATGTAAACTCCCGGTATTTAAATGTAAATTTTTAAAAATACAACAAGATAGTAAAAGAAAAGAAAAGTTTTATTTTTACCACCGATGACGAGGATCAAAACCTATTTTAAGGAAACACCTAATACTTTAAGCGGAGGTCTGGAATCTGGCGGCAGCCTTCGGTCGTTGGAGAAAATTTATTGCTGGATGAAACCAGAAATCTGCTCTTGCACTTAAGTCCAATGTGAAGAAAGCAAGTCGGAATCCCGCCATTCCAAGTACAGCTTCACTTTCCTACCCCACAGGAAGTGACTCGAATTACGTACCTTCGATCGTTGAATCGGAATTGTCAACACCAAAGAAAGAAACTGACCCCTGCAGTCGATCTGTAATGGGATACGATTGGTTGTTTAGAAAGTAATTACTGGAAAAACAAAAACATCTGGCTTGGTTTGGAGCGAACATGGGATTTTGCGATTAAAATGCTGGAGGTACAATAATATTGTTGCTCTTGGCAACAAATAATTAATTGGCTTATCTCCAAAAATGGGTAAATTATGCACAATGGTTGTTTGTAATTACTCTTTCTGTTTCAATATCGTACTCGAAGCAACACTATCACTGAACAATAGACATAGGTACAATAGAACAATAGGTACTGTGTGGCTTGATTTGTTCAAATTCGCTTAGTTCATCAATAACAATTAAAATTAAAAATGTAATACTAGACATTATTGTATGATTATTGTTTAATAATTTATCAGTCATTATTAGTAGCTTTGATCAGTCACCGATTGCTGGGAATTTGTTTTAAAAACTTAAAAAAGCGACGAAGACACTGATGCGAAGTAAATATAAGAATGCTTTTAAACATTATTCAAGAATGAAATGTCCTTCGGTGAAGTTTGGAGGCGATTTTATTTCCTTCAATCGTGGAGAGAAACACTCTGCCTTTATTGAAATCGTCACGACATCTTCTGTACTTTCCTTCAATTACTCTGTGATCTTGCTTAGACTGGCTTGAAACCTCGGGTCTTACATGCTCGATGTTATCCTTACTAACCGTAGGTCTTTTTAGGCACTATCTATCACATTAATCTCATTGTTAATTTATAATATGGGTGTGAACATTTAAGATATAGTTAAAAGAAAGCTTGCGCAGTTTAACGAAATACAGATTCGTCAACAGAATAACTATGATTAAGATGCTTTATTAATAGAATAAAACATATTTTCATGAAACTAGCAGTTTATTTCCTATCACTTAACTAATTCAATAAATAATATAACGTATCAAAATATTTTTGAAATACCATTGTTTTAAACAGAAGGATCTGTGTTTTTTGTTGTTCTTAAGAAAGTCGGTTTTTAAATTACTAAAAAAAGACCACACAAATTGTAGAATTAAGTAAATTTTAAAACCCAATCTCATATAGTCTATCAGAAACGTATGGGAAGTGTTTTGTCCAAAAGGTGAGGGTTACCATAATAAGGGCAAAATAAATTATATTGGCATCTTGAGAAAACTCAAGTTAAGTTAACCCCTCAGTAATAAACATTCATTCTTGAATAAAATTGAACCCGTTGTTCATTAAACATTTCTCAGGTAATTAGAATAAAGATAAAAAACTGGTAGGCCTAATTAATGGCTCTAATAATTACAAATTAATTAAAAAATCCCAATTCATGTTTTTGTTTTCTTATGTGTGGGTTTATTGCAGTTTGTATTTGGGGCAGTGGAAAAGATGATTTATGTTTCGCATTTCCCTGCCAGAAGCAATTTCATCCAATAACAATGTAACAAGATTGATTCACCTAGTTTGGGTTAGGATCACTCAATATCGTATTAGTTCAAGGGAAAATTTCGACGGTTTCTTTTAAATGTCGCCAGATTTAAAATTTGCAATTTTTTTTAAATTTTGACAGTGACACTATCAGTGTGTCATTTATATATTTCTGCAGCACAATGTAAAATCTAAATATCAAGGAATTCGTGGTTGCTAAAGAAATAAAAGATAAAATATTATTATTATTTTGCCTAGTAAAAATATCACGCAAGAAAATGTTAGCCTTTATTCATGCCCAATCAGGCAATAATATTATGTATATATTAAATAGGATCAACGTTTTTCAATCCTCCTTCTTAATTCTGTTGCTGAAGTATGTTCGTCAATATTTATTTGTTTGTGGCAATTTTTTGTCCCTTTGAATAGTGTGTTTTGTAGTAATGTTTTTTTTTTAATTGAACATCTATCATCGCTATTGGTGACTGCTGTATAAATAAATACCCCCGTTGCAGCAGACCTGCATACTCAGCGATTTTCTTATGCATATAATCACATTTCAACACAACATAAGCGATACATGACAGTTTGTTATTTCCTCCATAAAAATAATATGGGGAATGAGTATGTAGGTCAGCTGCAACATGTATATGGAATAAATTTGCGGTTTTTAATCAATATGTAGTGGATCTGAGCTGAAATGTAAGAAACCATATACAGTACCAAGTTTTAGCGAGATATATATTGAGGAACAAGCGAGATATAAAATTGTTGTTATTTCCGATAAGGATAACATAGGGACAATGTACTGTGTTTACCGCATTTAGTATCTCGCTAACCAATGGACTAATAGCAATTTTTAAAACTACCAAATTGTTTGTTTTTAAGCTGAATTCAATGTTGCAAACAAAAAATTTGATTATTTTTATTTTTCTACTAAAACCTTTCAACATTTTTTTTTGGGGGGGGGGGTTATCCCCCTTTACCTCCCCTTCCAGTGGTCCGATGGGCTGGTTTACGAACTCAACCGAGTGATTACCACTTTACACGTCTGTACCAAATTTCATTATGATCGGACCATATTTACGGCAGCTTCGTGTTATAAAAATTCGAACTAATGGTACTTTCTTCTGTGGGTCCCAAAATGAAAAGTTATCATGATCTAGGGCTTAGGTCTTTTCATGAGACCCATACGGTAACAGCTTCTTCCCTATATGGGAAATTCGCTAGTAAATCTACAACTATTTTATATATATCAGCGTTCAGCGTTATTCCAAAAGAAGTTCCTGGTTACTCGGAGAAGACCATTAGCGCAAGAAAATTCATTGTTTACTTTCAATGTTATTTTTTAACTTACGTACATGCACTTCTAAAGTCAAAACTCCATAAAAATGTCTTTGAAATTGTTAGAGCAGTTTCAGAGAATAATGAAATATAATATTAAGACACAAGAACTGATCATTCAAAGTAACAGGATTAACAAAAAAAAATTCAAAACAGTTTGATAATAAATTTATATCTCCAAACGATTTATGAAATAGGCTATGTGTTGAAAATAAATGATAGTTTATAGTGGTTTGTTATCAAGAATGTAAACAGAGTTAAATCAGCTTCCCGGAGAGCATTGTTGAGTTTGTGTTTATCGGAGTGAAGTCACGACTATTTCAGTCGATGCTACCGCTACAGCGTGCTTCTGGTGCTACACAGGCAGGGCTCGACACTCTACAGGCACAATACAACTTCAGCCGCTGCGTTCCGTATTTAGATTAAAATACCTAGAGGAAAGAGTATACAAATGAAAGTTACTTCTCAGTAAAATTAGTTTTAAGACTTTAGTAATTCAGGTTTGGCGATCCTCGTCACCTCTACTGTATTTAAAAATAATGAAAATATTTTCCCATCATACTGACTCAGAAACATCGGTTTTCTGTTCCTTTTCGTTGGCTCGAACGTTACCCATTGCCATATTAGCAGTCAGGCAAAACTTTTCAGGACTGCTTAAGTTTTGCCGGACTGCAATTACAGAGGAAATGGGCGTAAAAAATCAGCTAATTTACAGCAAACCGACGTTTAATGCTTGTTTATTGGTTACTTTTTAAAGGAATATAGTGGCAGCACTGGCAGCAGTAGCATATGTTTGTCATAGTCTAGATTTGAAGGATTGAGAAACCTATTGGTTTATGCAAGGACTACGTTATGATTGAAAATATATTTTTTTTCTGAGTGGTATGATGAAAAGTATCGTGCGTTACACGGCCGGTAAGTTTTACTTTACTCTCATGAAAATCCCGCACTCGCTTCCGCTCGAGCAGGAACTATTATCAAGCTCGTCCGGCTAAACTGTTCTTTCCAGCCTAGTAAAACTGAAACAGAACTAAACAAACTGTAATACAATCTAATATGTGCGTTTGCTCCAGCGACCGTTACTTGACTTAGGCCTAGCCTATCGCTGTTACGGATAAATTTAATTTTTGCAACAATTAATTAAAGTTCATAGGGAAATTTGACTAACACGGAATTCTTAAACAGTAATTTAATAGTTGTTTTATTATTTAGTCAAACAAATTTGCAGTACAAACATTTATTTTTGGCAGTGTAGGATTGAGCCTCGTAAATAAAATCACATTAAGAATCCATTTTCATAGAATTAAGGTACATCATAGAATCTCTCACTTCCTTTAAACTGTTGTCTGAACAGACTTAGTTAAGTCCTACTTGTGATTCACTAGTGATTGGTCTGTTAGCGACGTTTGGTTCACTGATGACCCTATCAGGAAGTGGCGGTGCAAACGAGCTCTGCCGCGCGGGCACCACGCAACAAGGCACTAAACAAAAACAACCAGTGGCACGCGTGACCATAATCGGTCGTGTTTTTACTTCCCTTTTCTATTGAGCTGAAATCGATGAAATTCCACCACGTGTCACGAGCAATTATACTATTTTTACTTCAAATATATTTAGTATTAAATTAGAAACGAAAATATCCAAAGAGTCTTCAAAATACATACAATTTATTGAAGAATCTTTTATATGAAATTGTTTAACCAATTTTAGTTTGTTTTTGTCTTTGGGTTAAGCGCACTTTTCTTTTTCAGGGGCATTTGATTTAATCAATAACCATAATAAGAAGCTATATACATAACTAGAAGAACCCGTGGCTTCGCTCACGATTAAAATTATACATACACTATCACCCATGAATTATATAGTCTTGCTTTCCCATTTATTTTTCTTATTGTAAAATCTAATGTATGTAATGTATCTACTTCTTTGAACATATCAAATGTACTTCCATAAAGCAAAAGTTTTTAGAAATTCGCTCTTAGTACGAAGGTCTGCTACGACGGGGGTATTATATTCCTGCATAAACTGCCTGTACATAAAAAAATGTGACCATATCCAACGCCCCACCGACAAAGCCCCAAATGGTGTTGCTACCCTGGGTAGGCTCATGCCCAATATCGGTGGTCCTTCCTCTTGCAAGTGCGTTTTGCTTGTGTCGGCTGTCCAGTCGATCGTGCTATCAGGTGAAGAGGATTGCGCTCACACACTCAAGAGGCCAATTTACAGAGACGAACGCCGAGAAGCATTTAATGGTCGTTTCCACGGTACCTGAGCTTGCCCTGATGATGATCATGGGGCACAATATAAGGAACGGCACCCTTGGCTTTTTCGACGGCACTTTGAATCTGCTCGCATATGTTACCCTTAATTAAAACTTTATTATGCACCCCCGTCGCAGCAGACCTGCTTATTAGAAATCCTATTTATTTCCTTCATGAAGGCATACGTGTTAGAGGAATCAAAGAAGTTAGCTTGAAATTTTATTCACTGTAAAAGATCATTTTCTTAAGGTTTTAGGGTCTACCTTGAACAAAAAATTACAAAGCCACTCCAGCAATTATTAAAAAGTGCTGTCTTACGTTTTTAGACTCTATATTGAGCAAAACGTTTGAATGAGCCGTCCCGGAAATTTTTTTTAAGTGTTGTAGGTAAAATTAACTCTTTACAGTAGCACACTCTTCCTCTTTAAATAGCAGTTAGTTGTCATAAAAAAAGTCCTTCAAGTATAAGTGATCAGTGATCACTGGAGTCCTTCAGTAATCAGTTATTTATTTTATGTTATACTACATATTATCAGCATTTTATATAGTGTATTGCACTTTGAAAAAATGCAAAAGTCTAATTCATTGACCACCTGGCACCAAGTAACAAATCTTCATTTTAACAAAAATACAGGTAAATAACAGAAAGAAATACCATTATAATTTACATCACCTGTTTTAAATTTTACTTTCATATGTTTTGTTAGTAAACAAATCTAACTCAAATTATTTCAAACTCCCTGACATGGGTACCTTTAAGACGGTCCCAGGGCTAAGCCCTGAAAGTTATCACGAAATTGAAGGTGTATAAACCTACTCCATGAAATTCTACATGTATGTACCAAGTTTCGTGGCCATCGGTCCAGCGGTTTTTGTGTTTATCCCTGCCAAATAAATAAATAAATATATATATATACCAACATCCTCTTTTATACTTATAGATCATTAACATTATATTTCTTTGCAATGTAACCTTCCTGTGCATGGTGAGTTCTGAGCTCTTTTCCAAAATCGAAATGAGAATGAAAGTAAATGAGGCTGGCTTTAAAATTCACGAGCTGTTAGCGGGGTGAGTCATCAGGTTATTTAGGGGGTGGTGGGGGGTGAGTCATCTCCCCAGAGCGAAAATACCTCTTTCTCCCTTTCTTCCTTCAAGCAGTGAAAGAGGGAAAGAGGGTTGGATTCTTCACCTCTTTGAAGTTATTTAAGTGACCTAAAAATAGTTATGGTGCTTATTTAATTTTTGTGGCTTTCTCTAAAATCCAAGAGTTTTAATAGTTGATTAATGGAATAAATTTATTTTATTTTACACTTATTATCTATGAAAAAATACTTCATCAATGAATAGTCTAAATTATCCGTTGATAATTTTTAAAGAAATGTACGGAACACAGTAGATAACAATTATGCGAATACGTTGAATCAATCACTTCAGTGTTTTAACTCTGAATGGATGTAGTTACATCCATCGATGTTTAAATCCTCCTTACAGAAGCGAAGCGATATTCATCTAATCGTTAGAAAACTAAACAGACTGAAGAGTGAACTAAAACCCGTGGTGTAAGAAGCGTGTGTAAAGTCTACCCTCTTTGTAAACACCACAAGTTCAAGACTCAAATCATCAGTCTTCTGTACTTAAATTCAATTACTTGTTTTAATAAGTTCACTTGATCACTTAGGTGGTACTATTAATTAATAAAATGTGTGCCTTTATATACCTTAGTTTGTTACATTACATTTTTAACAATTCCCTTATTCCCTAGGCTAAGCCAGGCAAACAAACGTAAAGCATTTTCGACTTTTAGATACTGTACCCAACTTTTGTCTAAAAGACTTATTTAGTTTACATTGTTGCGATGTATTCGTATATTGCCTCCTGCTGTGGTAATATACGTTGGGTTTACCATTAATCCTTAGTGGGGATTAACGTCCGCACTATTGAGTACTCGTTCATGGGACCATCCTCATAATTAGACCAGTTCGTAAATTGTTAACCGAGGCGAAATCGCGGTTCAGATCCCACGTTAAAATGTAGGTCCCTTAGTTGCCATTGGCTGTTGGGCTATTAATTAACAGTCCTGTCTAAGGAATATGTCGGCCTAAGTCAGTAACAAGACTACAAGATCGCGCCACAATCATCCTTCACTCATCTGTCATTCATACTTGGCTTAAAATACCTACCTGGGTAGATCGCCATTTCAACTAATGTATCTAACGTATCTAAATGTAGGTATTTCATCTTTTCATAAAATTATCATATTGAAGCCCTGAATCGATATCAATTTATTTAAAATCATTTTCCAGTTTAGGCGCAACTCAACCTTCATTGTAATGGTTACAATACCCTAACAGGTGTAATTTTAGTGCGAGGTGTAAAATGCTATTACTTATCGGCGTAATATTACTCAATTAATTAATAGTTAAAATGTGAGAGTAATAAAACATACCCCATTATATCTCCAAACTTATACTAAAATATAATGGGCATTTGGTTACTCGTCCATGATCTCAGGTAATTCTACTGATAAGCGTCCATCGTCCAATAATTCATCGATAAACAGACCACACCCACAAGTTGCATGACCGCGCCCCGCACGCTACCTGTCGGCGTTCTAGTCAACTACAGCGTCGCGGCGCGGCGCGGGGGCTAATGGTAATGCAGTTCGCCTCCCGTGGATTGCGTGCTCTGTAGTCCCCTCGTTAAGTTTCTCTTTGCAATGTCAAGTCTAGCTGGACGCTCCTTTAATCTCCTAAAGGTTTCCTTTGTTTAAATAGAAAGAAGAATAACTGGATCTTGCTTTAAAATGAGACTAAAGTCGTGCAATAAAACACTTAATGCCAAACAAAAATCAATATTTTAATTTTCTTTATTAGAAAAAAGAGAGAAAATTGTTTATCTTGTCCAGTGGTTTGCAACATCAACAATCAATGACAATTTGTTACTGGGTCTTAACACATTGTTATTTTGAACATAAAATACCCCTGTTGCAGCAGACCTGCATACTCAGCGAATTTCAAATGCAAAACAACATATTTCAATCCAGCATATCGAGATTTGACATGTTTTGGTAAGCTCCATAAGAATAACATATGAGGAATGAGTATGCAGGTTTGCTGCTACAGGTATATAAAATAGGTGGTTTTAATTCAATATTTAGTAGATCTGAACTACCTAGTTTTATCAAGATATGTTATTGAGGAATAAGCGAGATATAGAATTTTACTTACTTCCCATAAGGTTAACATTGGTACAACGTACTGTTTTTACCACTTTCAATATCTCGGTAACCAATAGACATAGAGCTATGATTCAAAGTACAAAATTGTTTTTTTTCGAGCTGAATTCAATGGTGGAATCCAAAATTGGATGACTTTAATTTTTTTTTTCAATGTGAAAAACGCAAAAAACCCATTTTTGGGGGGGTTTATCCCTCTTTACCCCCCCTTCTGGTGGTCCGATCAGGCTGGTTTACGAACTCGCCCAATTGATAACCACTTTACGTCTGTAACCAAATTTCATAAAGATCGGACCATTTTTACGGCCGCTATCGTGCTAACAGACACACACACACACACATATATATATATATATCTACAAATTCAAACTTTTGCTTCTGGGGGCCTCAAACCGAAAAGTTATCATGGTCTGGGGCTTAGGTCTTACCATGAGACCTACGGTAATAGCTTCTTCCCTATAGGGGAAATTCGCTAATTCCCTATAGGGGAAATTCGCTAATCCCTGTAGGGGAAATTCGCTAAAATGAAGTAACATTTATTTCTGTAAACTGTTTTATTGAATGAGTGTAATTAATTAAAAACACAACAGTGTTTAGTTTCAAGATTTATGTAGGCATACAACGGCAGAAAAACTCAAAAAAGAAACATCAAGTTTTGGCTGGAAATTCCAATTTATTTAACCTACCCCAATTTTATTTCCCGGGCTGCAGAATTCAGGTCTATTTAAACCGCAATGTTCTCTTATACATTTATTGATCCTGCACTGAAAATAACTAAAGGAGTTTTTCAGCATCCTGAAAGATGAATTGCATTCATTGCAACATTCTTAATCAAATCATTTTTTTCAGATGTCCGTCAACGGAGAGGAAAAACCTACAACGGAAACGGAAGTAAAAACAGCGGAAGAAGCTCCACCGCCTGCGGCTGAAAAAAAACCAGAAGAGAAACCTCCTGAGAGCAAAGCAGAGGAGAAAAAGGCTGATGAAAAGAAAGCTGAAGAAAAGAAAACTGAAGAAAAGAAAACTGACGAAAAGAAAGCTGAAGAAAAACAAGACAAAGACACTGCCAAAGCACAAAATGAAACCAATGCCGCAATGGAAAATGGAGAAGTCAAAACTGGTACAGGAGATAAATCAAGAACAGAGGCAACAACCACACCTTCGTCTGGAGATAAACCTGTCACATTTAAGGAGCGGTAAGCTCACTGGATCAAAATTATTTTGGATTTCGACGATAGAACCTAATTTAGGATTAAAATTAGTTTGGTTTCTAGGACCAAAACTCAAGGTTATTAAAATTAGTTTGGTTTCTAGGACCAAAACTCAAGGTTTTCAGTAGAAAGTGTTTTTTTTAATCTTCCATGTATTTCAATCATAAAAGCACATTGGAAGGTAGAGTCATATAATGGAGAGTTACTCTTATTTCTCTTGATGCAACTTTTAACGTATAACAGACTTAAAATGATTTAATATTTAATCTTACCTTACGATCCATTGTCTTTTTAACTTGAAATAACTAGGCGACTAATCTTTCTATCTTCCCATGTAGTACTCACCGTTGGACCAACGTTCCGAAACGGTCGGACGGTTGGAAATTGGTTGGTAGCTTTGCCGACAATCTGCCAATGTGGGCCCGACATATTAAGTGGTTAGTTGGCCCAACCGATTATGAGTCTGTTGGCCCAACATTGGGAAATGGTGGGTTTTCTAACAATGAACCAACAAAATCTCGCTAAAAATTCAAACAAACATTTTTAATACAAATTGTTTGTAGCCTATTCATATCCTCTTTACAATAATTTTTAAATTACCTATTACAAAAAATTACATTGAAACTCCAAGTTTATAAGGAAAATGCTCTCCCGGTCACTTCAAATCCTAAGGTGATACCGCCTCATACATGGGTCGAATTGGCCGTGAGGGTTAAGGCGTGAGAGTGGTAAGGTGAAGGTATAGGGTACAAATCTCGGTGGGAGTACTCTTTTTTTTCCATGAAAACCTAATGTAAAGCCAATATTATTTCTTTATATATTGGTTTACTCAACATATTTTAGTATTATCACAGTTAAATAAAAAAAAATTTTGGTTGGCAAATGGTTGGTGAATTGTGGGTTGGGCCAACGAGGGGAAGGTGGACATCCCCAACCGTGGACCCACCGTCGGCGACCGACAGAGGGCCAACGATGGCCCATCCGATCTGTGCTACATGGGTTCAATCGTTAAAGTTTGTCAGTGGATGACTAGTTTCGGGATTCTATCCCATTATCAAATCCTTCATCAGATAATAATTTACAAAACACATATCTTCGTTATGTAGAATAGAATCTTGACATACTACATACATAGAAAAATTATGAAAAGAAACATTTAATTAAACATGCCTGGCCGGTCACAAACATGATTCCAGACTCTGAGTTAAATGTTAAATGTTTCTTTTTTGTAAATTGTCCGTGTTTGTGTTGTATCAAGATTTTATTTTATGGCGAAGGTAAGTGTCATGTAAATTATTGCTTGAGGAAGGATTTGATGATGGGATCAATTCCGAACCTAGTCATCCGGGCATTGACAAACTTTAAGGATTGAAGACCGAGAGGTAATTAAGTCACCTAGTTATTTTAAATCATTAATCAATCCAGGAGGCAAATCATGATCCAATGTACTTATCTTAGGGATTCCTAGGTTTCAGCACCGTAATGCTATCATCAGTCCATTTGTTTGTTTTGCCTTGGGCCTGCAACAACTTCATCTAAAACAAATGGGACTGACGACGGTGCTAAAACCTAGGTCTTCATAAGATAAATAAATGAGTTAGATAATCGGTAAGGTAAGATTAAATAATGCTGTTTAACAATCCAGAGACTTCTATTAATTAGACATGAAATATTGCATTTTTTTGGGATTGCTTGCTCAAAATAAAGAACAATCTTTAAATTGCCCAGGGCTTTATATTTAGCTTACTTTATTAATGAATTTGTTAGATGAACCATAGTTAATCACCAAAACAACCGAGTTAGGAAGCTTCACACGAAGCCAGTTTTGTTATGGGCAATACTTGATGTTGATGTCTGTTTGTTACACTCTAGACTTAAATAATGGCTGCACTTTTAATGAATTAGACGGATATATCTCACATAGTCCTGGGAATGAGGGAGTAAGCCTTGAAGAGGGGCTAATGAAACACTTTTCAAAATCAAAGCTCACAACGAATCACAGAACCAAAAATGATGTGGCTCCCTATATTATTTGTTTTTAATCAATAGCAACAGAAAAAATTATTAATTCTTAATAAAAATTTTTTCCAGGTTCCGGCAGTTTTCAAAGTTTGGAGACACGAAGTCGGACGGCAAGATGATAACTCTCTCCCAAAGCGATAAATGGATGAAGCAAGCTAAAGTTATTGACAAGAAGATCACTACCACCGACACTGGCATCTACTTTAAAAAATTTAAGTAAGTTTTACAAAGTTCTTTCTAATTGCTAAAAACTATACGAAACTATATGTATATTGAGAACGGAAGACTTTGGGGATGTCCATAAATTACGTAACGCCCCTGTAGGGGGAGGGGGTTGTTCGACAGCGTTATGCACCGTTGCAAGGGGGTTCAACGCAACGTTATTAACTCTGATTAATTCCTTAATTTTTTTAATATGTTAAATTATCTTCAAAGTACAAAGTTTTTTACTTTTTTAGGGGGGTGATAGCACAGAGTTACATAATTATTTAGTGGAGGTTAGTGCCAGCATTACAAGGGGGAGGGGGGGTTTTAAATGGCCGATTTTAGCGTTACGTAATTTATGGATGGCCCCTTTATTAAAATAATACACATCAGCTAATCACGTTTTACCGTCTGCACTATCATTATCACCTCTCTTGGTTCCAAGAATATGTTTTTCTTGAAGTTGTAGCTTTTTGTTATGAGATTTTAATAGATGCGCTTTTATACATAGTCTACCTAAGCATGTTATGTCTAAGAAGTTAAAAAGAGTAAAAACTACTTAATTATATTAATAACTGTCGATCATTTTGTTCATGAGGTGTTTACTAACAACACCTCATGTATATTTAACATAATATGATTAAATTAATTCATTGACACCCAATAAGCTTACTTTTAATGGAAGCACTTGTTTGTGAAGAATTTGTCATCTTTTTTTGAAGGATTGAAGGAAAAAACAGTCTAAGACATTACATCAGTAAGTTGTCCTTGAGAAAATCACAGGAAAATCAATAAATATTGCATACACTAATAAACGTAATGTAAAACAAAACATTTATGAATGTTCCATCTAGTTTATAGATGGCTTATTACTGCTAAAAAAATTAAAATGCATTTTGCATTTATTAATGCTTATTTACGGGTGGAAAACCGAGTTAGTAATCAATCATAGAAAAATTAGTCAGTACATGTCGGGCGAGATGACATTAATCAGTGTCAATAGATACCAGTCAATATCTATATTGACAAAAGAACTAGCTTTGAAGCAGGTCAGTTGATCCGAGGCTCATTTTACATAACATTTAAAAATCAGCTCGCTTGCTTCGGAGGGCCCACTGTATTGACACTGACTATATGAGGCCAAAATAAAAATTAGGTAATCAGCTGATCTATACTGATTCAGCCAAGTTACTCGACCAATGTAAACCACCCTTCACAACTTACTCTAAATATAACTAACATTTTGATTTTTAATAGGCAGCTGAAAATATCACAAAGTGATTATGAAAAGTTTTTGGAAGACTTAGCCAAGAGTAAAAAGGTGGAGCTTGAGGAAATAAAAAAGAAAATGATCGAGTGTGGTGCGCCAGGACTTTCAGGACCCTCGGTAAGGATTACTTTTTTATTTAGAAGTAAAATAAAACAAAAGCTAACTAAAGTTATTAACTGTTGAATTTACCAACCCTTCTTTTGCTGCTTTTGAGCATCCTCTTGAAGACTTATTTGAAACAGAACATTTTAACTAACAGTAATGTTTTAGTGAGTTTCCCCAATAAGGAAGAAGCTATTGCCATATGCCATGAGACTCAAGTTAAGACATAAGCCCGAGACCAGGATAACTTTTCATTTTTGGGTCCCCAGAAGCAAAAAACCAACATTCATTTAAATTTTTATATTTAATTAATGAAAAAAGAACTAAATTCCCTTTAAATTAATTTTGAATATATCTGTCTATTAGCACGATAGCGGCTGTAAAAATGGTCCGATCTTAATGAATTTTGGAATTTTTTAAAGTGGTAATCACTCAGACGAGGTCATAAATCGGCCCGATCAGCCCACCAGAAGAAGGGGGGGGGGGGTAAAGAGGGATGAAGAGCCTAAAAAATGGGTTTTTTTGAGTTTTTACATAGAAAAAATTAAATTAATCTAATTTTGGTTTACACCATTGGACACAGCTTGGCAAGAACAAACAATTTAGGACTGATTTCACCAACCATCAGTTAAAGGTCGGTTAATAAACCGTTTGTTAAAGATAGGAAAATAGTATTAATCAGCTGATAAAATTAAACTAACCGAGCCTTAACGGTGGTTTAAATAAGTTTGGTGAAATCAGGCCTTAGTATCTTGAATCATTGCACTATGTCCATTGGTTACCAAGATATTGAAAGTGGTAATATAATTGAATATATATCTTTATTTCTCAACATATTATCTTAATTAAACTTGGTTTTTGGCTTCATATAAATGATACCTGAAGTATATTGGTCTAAAATTACCGATATTTCCATTTTCATTGCAGCAAACCTGCATACTCATTCCCCATATGTTATCCTTATAGGAAATAAAAAAATAAATATCTTCCTTGAGTCTTAACATATCTTGGTAAAACTTGGCATGGCTTCTTCTAGTTCAGACTATTGAATATTAAATTAAGACCAGCAAACCTTCGCACTCATTCATCCCCATTTAATTCTTATTGAGCTTACAAAAACATGTCACATCTCGCTATGTTGAATTGAAATAAATTGTTATGCATTTCAAATTTGCTGAGTGAGTATAAGCTCAGGGGAAAGCTCAGGGGTAAGGGGAAGCTTGTTGCAGGTCTGCTGCAACGGGGATGTTTAATAATTTGAACTAGCTCAGTAATCACTGTTAAATTAAACACTGTTAGCCCCAAATGACAATTTTCTCTATTTATTCCCCAAACTAAACATTATGCTATCCAGTGGCGGACATACGGCCGGCGCGGCCCTAAGCCTAGATCAGTATGTGGCCCCTAGAGGTTCCTGCAGCCTCGCAAAGTGGTGACCTTTTAATACACTCTCGGTGGCTTATTCTCGCTCGTGCGCGGCCCTATCCCCCCTAGTGGTAAATCCACCGCTACCCTTCTTTTGTTTGCATCTGAATTGAATTGTTTGATATTTTAAAATGAAATAAAAAATGTATGTTTATAGCAAACTTAAGAACCCTGATGACTCCTGAAGGGAACCTGATGAGTGCACTATATAAAAAAACTTGCTAGTCCAATGTTGTAGGTCCAACCTACAAGACAACAAATGCAAATAGGTCTCGGATGCCTTAACTGGACCATTTTATTGAAAACTGTATTATGTAAATAAATTTATTCAAAATAAAAGTTACCATACATTTCATTTTCTTACTATTTTTAGATTTCAATTTTAGCTAGTCAAAATTATTATTACCCAGTGGAGTAGTGGCAAATTTTCCAGTGAGGGAACGCTAACCGTGAAAATGACAATTGGGCTCAATTAATAAGTAAGTGAATTTAATGCAAAGAAACAATCAAGAGATTTTCTAAAAATATTTTTGAAATGTTGAAAACCAATTAATTGAGGAATGCTGTTTGCCGCGTTTCCCCTCCAAACAATGTTTTGAGATTCATACCAGCAACTTTTCCACATGTGACAATAACATCAAGCCTTCTCTCCGGTGAGGACTGCACTTTTATGAACCAACCATGTTATTTTGTTGGAATTCAAAATATATTTTTTTATTTATATTTATTACTGAGGAAAACGTCTTTTAAAAGCACCAACTAATTCCAAGGCACGAGGCCCTGTATAGTCGTACCTGTAACTGTTCCCTAAGGACGGCAATGGTTAGAGCCATCTAGTTACAGAGTGAAATATAAACAATTATACTAATATAAATATTTTTCAGAGTGCAGCAAAAGCGCAGTCAACAGTAGACAGGTTAACAGACGTCTCCAAATACACTGGTTCTCACAAGCAGAGGTTCGATGAATCAGGAAAAGGGAAAGGAATTTCAGGGAGAAAGGATCTTCCAGACAAGTCCGGCTATGTCCACGGATACCAAAACAAGGACACCTACAACAAAACTCACTAAGTCTTTTGGGACTGTACTGAAATGTTAAGCTTTGGTGGGTTTTGTACACAGTTTAGTGTATCGTTTATTTTGTAAAAATGCGTCAACACACAAATTTATGTCTGCCACACCGCAATTTAACTGTATTTTTTTGTCAAAAATGTGTATAGAGCGCCGATTATCCGAACGTCGGTCATCCGAACCGTCGGTTAACCGAATGCCGTAATAATTCATATTTTGAACATGATTCTCAAGCAATTCAAATTTGTGCGCCAAAAAAAGTGTCGAGGCTAAAGCAAAAACAAATTTTGGACTTTTTCTTTAAATAAAAAGTATAAAGTAGGGCCTACACTGTATCTGTGTATGATAAATTGTTCTTTAAAAATGTATATCCATGTATTCTGATCGATTTCATAATAAAATTAAGTACGTGAATAATTTTTGTTTAATATTTTTTTAGCCTTTTTCTGGTAGGAATTACATTACATATATAATTTTTAAATTTTGTCTTTTCGTGTTCGATTATCCGAATATTCAGTTATCCGAGCACCCCTTGTCCCCAATTAGTTCGGATAATCGGCGCTCTACTGTATAAGGTGGCTAATATGGAAAAATAATATCCAAAGAAACTCGCCTCCATGTTCACCATACAGTAACTATTAAGAGATTACTTTGCTACACAATTTTTCCTGTGTAAACCAGAGTCTTCAATCCATGTCATGTGGTTGATATGCTATGTAACTGCAATATATCAAATCGTCATGTGAAGTATAAAGGTCTTGGACATTCCATTCTGAACGATGAACATGGAATCGAGTACATAAAAGCTGTCTATTTGTAAATAAGCTTTGCAATGTGTTTAGCTAGTATGTTTTATACTCTGATCTCTACTCTTTTGGTTGCTAATTTGGCACTTTTCGAGATTAAAAACCGCAATGAATGAAAAAAAAAAACAGATATAAACTCTTCAAAAACAGTTTAACAGAATCAAAGTAGAGTGAGACTTGTGTAAAATGAGGTAGGGCCTAACGTGCTTTCAATTAAAATCAAGAAATGACAGTCATAATTGAAAATTTAAAAAATGATTGAGTAAAAATATGTGATAATAATGTTTTGCAACATCTTAATACCAAGTTTTGGATCACTTACTGTAGTTTTGTAAACTTAAACACTTTCGCTTCATGGGCGTACGTTTCCCTTGTATAGCTTGTAGAAACTTTATGTACTATAGAAGAATATTTTACATTTATTCCTATAATATGTACCTATTTGGTGGTAATTTTGTAATATTTGTTCTTTTGATATACTTCTTCTCCTCATTTTTATTGCAACGAAGAAAAGAAAATGTGAAATATACCCATGGTTTATTTAAGGTCAGTTGACATGGTATAAGTCGCCTCAGACCAAGCTAACTTTTCGCTGTCTCAGACAGAGTTCACTTAGAAATAGTTTAAGATGGTCCGTTTTCGGAATGGTGTCTATAAGCCAATATAAACTCTAATTGCTTTATATATTTACTAGGACTTTTCTGTGTTTGGTTATAATGTCTTTATTTCATAGTCATCTGTCACAAACAAAATTACAATTCAAATTTGGGAAAGAAGTAAATGTCCAACTCAACTTGGACTGAGGTCTTCAGATCAGTGCCGGCCTTAGGGGAGGGCGGCAGGGGCAGCCGCCCAAGGCCTCCCGCTTCTGATAGGAGTTTTCCTTTTTTTAAATAGGTGACCAAAAATAAAAAAATTACAATAAATGAAGGGGTCCCCGTAAAACGTTCTAAACGACAAAAACCTAGTTTTGAGTAATCAAGGGTTGAAAGTTGAATTCTAAAATCTACGGTTTTTTAAGGTTAGAACTTATAATCATGTATAATCTCTCAACGCCCTATTTATAACATCACAATGTAGCATTATATTGAATTTGTACCTGCCATCAAGCATTTTAAAACATTTTACGTGTTTTTTAGGGGTTATAACGTTCTAAATGACTGGCGCTTGGAACGTTTTCTGACGGACTGCTCTCCTACTTTGGAAGAAAACATGAGGGAGAGTAGGAATACCAACAGAAACAAAAATGAAACTGAATATACAACAATTTTATTGATGTAAAAGTTTTAAAACGTAATGGCGTTAATAAAACGTGATAAGTAATTTTGCTAAAAGTTATCCACATGTGGTGCTTAAAACGTTATTCTACCCACCTCTTTTGGGGGCAATTTCCAGGCCTTGGCTTCTTATTTTTTGAAATATAGGGTAATCCAACTTTTCTATATTTAATCCTGGTCTTATCCTTCCACTCTCCACTATTTACTTCACATCTTTTGTTTTAATTTACGCGATTTTGTTCCTTGGGTGACAGCGCAACGACCGGCGGGGATTCCATCTTTCGGCGAATAGAACGTTATTACCCAGAAAGTCCGTGCAGTCTCGCGAAGCACGCAAACTTTGACAGACGAAATCAGGGCTACCAACTCAAATATCTTCAAAACAAAATATACCACGGTGTAGCTCATGTCCTGGAGAACCTTTTTCACTGAATATCTCCGATTTTGAAATTTTGTCGCTTAGAACGTTTTACGGGGGACCCCTTCAAATAACACAGAGATATCTATAAGAATGATTGCTTGTAATATTAAAATTATAATTTAAAAAGGCGGCAAAACGGTAAGCCAAGTACATTTTCACCTTTTAAGTTATTTGATAAAGTGTGCTCTTTGCGCGAGGCCTATAGAAAATAATAAGGTGTGAACTAATGGAAGTATTCAAAGTTAATTAAGTCCTCACTGGGTACCAAAGGGAAGTAGCAGTGAATTAATGTACCTTTACTTTAGTTCATCCATTCTATGCGGAAAGGTTATTGCCAGTGAATTACAAAATGTTTCACAGTAGCGCTGGCGCACAACACAAGACACAATCACCCAACTGAGGGGAGAGGAGACAACCTAAAATTCTTAACTTACGACCATGAATTTCCCAACTCACCTAATTAAAATTTCCAAAGACAAAGACAAAGACAAAGACAAAATTCTCTTTATTTACATATACATAAAGTACAGTAATAGCGTCATTTGAGTTTCATTAGTGAGGTAAAATTTAAAATTTCCAATAAATAAGTGGCTCAATTTAATATTGTTCAATATTTACTAAATTGGCAGATTTATAAAAAAAATTGAGATTTGCAGTCTAAAGAGTTGGAAATTTTGTTTTCTCTAAACTGACACTGATGCACTGAAGTAGACAATGTAAAGATGTTCACTCTTGAAATTAGAAACTGCGTAACTATTAGCTCTGCCATTGCATAGTGTCAATGAATACACAAACGTTTGAGTATTCTTTGGTATTATCCTTTTAGAATTTGTGCATTGGTCTCATGGGAGATGTAAAAAGACTACGATGTTTTCCATAACTTACACCGCCCATATGCATAATTTATATGTGATTAAATATGTGTCTAAAAATTAAGAATGCATTGAGTAGGATTGCTGTGTGGGGAGGGGGGGGTTAAATGGGATGGGAGGGCCTCGCAAACGTTTTTTTGCCCCGGGCCTTGCACTCACTCATTAAAGCCGGCACTGCTTCGGATCTACTATAACACATTTTTGATGCCGTAAGAGTACAGGAAAATAATTTATTGACAATAAATTACAACCGACCACATTTAGTGGTTTGCCTCTTTAGACACAGTATACAACAAATTTAATATTACTGTTCTTTAAAATTTCTTCAAAAGATTTGTTTCTTACATATTTTTAGAATTAAATTTTGTTATAAGGGATCTCTTATATATTGATCCTGAGTATTCTTTCATCAAGAATTTAGATTCATCTTTTTTCAAACCAAATTCTTCCAACATAGAAACAAAAAATGTTGGTATAGTTCTATGTGCACCAATTCATAGTCCAATAACATTAAAGTTATTTATTTTATATTTTGATTTTGAAGAGCCTGATGTCCTATGAGTTAAAATCTAAGCTCACTCAGACGTTGTAACTAGCATACTTGATGTACGACCAAGGACCGCTGACCAGTGGTTCTTTTGATGTGCTTGTACCATGTCAACCCACCTTTATTAATAAAATAAAGGCTCATTATTAACATGTATGGTAAAATTTAAAAAGGTAAAATTTTTTAAATTACTGATCAAACATTGGTATAAATTGAATATTATAAAAAAATATATTTGTAAGACAATGTTTCCTATAATAATTTAAGGCTTTTTTATATTAAAGAATTTAAGTTCTGTATGAGCATTTTTAATTTAGGTAATTGTTCATCACTTTGGCTATACAGTTTGTGAAAAGTGTAAATTTTTTTTATATTTAATTTGTAAATTAAATTTGAATTGTTTAACAATTGAAGGGTTTTCATTTCTTTTCCGTTGAGACTAAATATTTTAAATCATCAATGAAATGATATCCACTATTTAACATGAGGTTTATTTTACAAAAACACATTAGCGGCCTAAGCCTTTAGTGATATTTGCATTCCCCAAGGACGGAACTTGTGTCATTGAAATTTAATAAGAAATATTAAAAAAGGTTAAATTACCTTGATTCCGACCTTGTGAATGAAATAGTGACACAGGCTATCACGTGGTTTCAGTGCTCATGGCACCATCTTAAGCCAGGTACAGAGCGTAAAATCACTCTTGTCGAGGTTGTTGCACATTAAAACGAAGATTAAAACATTTAAAACACAAAACACATGTACGCACGAAAAACATGTTTGGCAAAATACTTAATTTACAGAAAGAAAAGACCGGCACGGGCGAGATTGCAGTTTGAACTTTTGTACTAAAATAAATAAGGATTGTTTAAACTTTCCTTCATTAGGTTAGCGGCTTTTAGCCCCTTCAAGCCACTAGTGCAGGGTATAATTTCTTCCAAAATTTTATAAATCTACACTTTCTGAACAGGTTTATAATGAAATTCTGTTATTTGTCTATTCTCTTAACCGCCATAGCACACTCTCGGTCCCAAGGGTGACGGTTAACTGAGGTTCCACTGCATCTGCTATTAGCTGATTTGGAGGTGCACCGCTGCACTGCCGCTTATTGGCATGGTGTATCTCTATGTCAGCAATGTAGGTCTGTAGTGTTCCACAATACTGCAGTCGTATCCAGTATTTACAGCCCGTCACACGACGGAGTGGCATAGCACGCCACCTACACGAAATGCTACAAGAGGCAGGAAGCTTTGGAAGTCCAAGCCATGTGATTTTAAATCTAACACAACGCTATAGGACAAAGTAGCTGCCACGCCATGCCAGTCTGGTAAGTCATGGGCCTAACCAGTCACAATCCTGTCTGGACAGTTGTCAACAAACATGGAAAATAAACCTTTTTTTACATCTTGAAATATTAATTTTATCAAGAACTTGTGAAGGATATTTTGTAAATTTTAAAATTAATAACTGAATTGAGGAGGATAGAAAATTAACGGTAAACAAACAAATTCTGATACCACGACTGTAAATTTAATTTGACAACCAAAAGTCTAACTAGAGTACACTCACGATTATCCGAGCCCCGGTTATCTGACTCTCCAGGTTACCTGAGGTCGTTCTAAGCTATTTAATGTGTTCGGTCGGATCATAATAATTTAGTGATTGCATGTATTTTGATAAATTATAGAAAATTATAAGTAATATGTAAGTTTATTCATTTATTCAAGTTAATAATATAAATAAACATGCAAAGTATTATATTTAGATACCAGTACTCCCCCTAGGATTGTGTTTCGAATCAAAATCACAATTAATTAGATGAACTGACCGAGTCGCCTACTGGATGTAAGGCGGGAGTTCACTATCGTCAAACAATGGCAAATTTGACTTGCCCAAATATTTGGTGAACTATTTGAAAGTGACGAAGAAACTAGTCATGCATTCACCCGTGATTGACGTTAGTTAGGCTAACTCCCAATAAACACAAACACTCGAATGTAAGCAGATGTTACATGACAAATGACGATTTTCCTTGATGAATGTATTTTTCATTGACGAAGAGTAACTAATAAAAAAAAGTACTCTATTTAAATAAGTTGATGACTAGAAATTCTTTTTTACTGGCCTAGATACTCTGTATATTGGTAAAAACAAATACTTTAATAGTATTACACTTAATATTGTGGTCTCGCTCGTAACACTCTAACCCAAAATATAAGCAGCGAAGCAGCCTTCATACTATCCAAGATTATCGGTATCCGAGGCAGCCTCGGTCCTGTCAACCTCGGATAATCGAGAGTGTACTGTACTTTTGCTTTGAAAATTAGATCACCATTTTACAGCTATTCAGGGGTAAAAACATAAAGGAGCGGCAAGGCTAGAGTACAGCAGAGAGCATAGTTGAGAGATTTTTGACCCTTGATGGTAGTGAAGCTTGACTTGCACATAGTAGAGCGGTGAGCATAGCTTTTGGTTTGCAAGACTTTGGTATACATAATAAATTAAAAACATTCTGTAGATTATAGTCTACAAAATGTTATCTGACAGTGATGAAAACCTTTTATACGAGAGTAGTACGGGGTGAGAAATTGTGCAGAGCACCCATATATTGAAGACGGAGAGGTGAGGAAAGCATTTGGAGAACGCCACACCAACTGTTCCCGCAACTGAAGAAATATCCAGTCAGGGGTTTTCAGTCATTAGAATGACCTATACACACGTAATTTAATTTCAATTTTAATAATTTAACATCAAGTACCTAGACCTGAAGATGCAATTGTTATTGTGAAATATGTCGTCATTTATGGACACAAAGTGAAACTGTTCAACAGATAAGGTATGCAACCTGATTTTAATACTAACAACAGTTTTGGAGGCTTACAAAATATGAATAAAACAAAAATAGACTATCTACGGGGTTGCCTTCCGAACCCAACCGCAATGAATGAGTCCGTCTAGCTTCCAATTTTCCCGTTGATTACAGTACTTTTATGGACAACTCTTGATATTTAGTTTCCACCATTATTTAGGCCTACCATTATTTAAAATGATTTGTATATTATTAGAAACAATTTTTAACCCTAAACTTGACACAAAAACCTTAGCACCTGGGGGGGGGGGACCGGTCCCATTCGTCCCCCTCCTTCTGTCGGTGCGCTCCAGGAGTCTATGCACAGAAGACCGTTACAAAAAATGTCAGTGTATAGGATCACTTCCCCATTAAAAATATTTTAAATAAGCAATGAAATAAATTTTGATCGTCTTTAAAAGTTTTTTTTCAATTTAATACATATTTTGATACATTAGTTCATAAGTATCTTGCTTCCTTTAATTTTATATTCGTAATTTCTATTATTTGTTGCCAAATTGGAAATATGTATTTTTTATGGAGGACTTGGACATAAAAAATAGCAGAAATTTAATACTGCATATAGAGTAATGTCTTGTAATATATTTACTAAAAACTAAGTAAAATCGCAAAAAAGCCATTGGCAAGATAAATGACATCCAAACCACAATTAATTTTTACCCTCAGAAGCAATGAAGGGACAGATTTAGGTTGGAGGTTCTTTAGTCCAAAAGGTCAGCTTATAGTAGCTGAGATGGAGGGCGAGTAGAAAGGCTCTTTCGTACTTGACCAGTGTAAAGAGATGACGAAGTCGAGTGACGGGAAAGTCAACTGGCCAACCCGATAGGAGAATCAGCTGATTCTCGAAATTTAGATGTTCCTACTGGAACAATGACCAAACCGGCCTAAACAGTCCAAAATTTACTAAAGACCCTTTTGGGAATGTAAATTCTATACCTCTTCAGTTTAGAAGATATACCTATAGAAGCTTTAGGAGGTATAGGCTTAATTGTTGAGCTTGGTCTGAGGTGTTTCTGAATCTTAACAGTTAAATTTCATCTAAAATATTAACACAAAATTGAGAGTCAGTGAAATATCCTTCCAACGGCTTTAAAAATACTCTATAGGTAGGCTATCAAGAATAGGCTATTCATATTTATTTATTATAAGCCTAGTTATGAGCGAACGATGTTTTTGCAGGCCAAAAACAGACATAAACTGAAATCTATCATATCAAATTTTAATGTCAATTTTTTGGGTACAAAATTATATCAGTAGGCCTTCTAAGGTAATTTTATATATAAGTTAAACTTAACTACATCAATTATTTAAGTCAATTTCATGAAGTTAATATAATTTTAAAGTAATAATATATAACAAAACACTTTACATAATGAATATGGGCTTCAAACAAATGAACTCTAGACCACCTTTTTATTAAGGAAACCTTTTGACGCTAGCCTGACTTTCTTTTTGTTGTGGCTCATATCTTTGAAAGCATTTGATCCTTTAACGAGTTATTTAGCCTAAGCTCCATAAGTTTATCAGTCTTGAATCACCAATCTAACCTTCTATTTGAGAGGAACTGGAAATTTTTAGAAAGTTACTGACTGGTTTCATGCCCAGATGGTCAACAGTGAACTTCAAGAAGTAATTAGACCTAAGTGAAAGGAAAGTAACAAAGTGATAAAAACACAAAGTTACATGAAATGAAACATTTTATTAGAGGGCTATATAGAGGGCCTGTATATACCTATAAAACCTTAACTTATTTACAAATTAAAATTAGTTGTAACTTACACATGACAACACTCGAAATAGCATTTTTGAAATAAATCTTTACGACACCTTTGTCTAGCAACAGTCATCATCATCATCTCCTTCTTCTACAAGGTGATCCAACCTGATTTCTTTGCCTTTCTCAGGTTTCTCTTTCTGTTTCTTGCTTTTACAAACCTTCTTTTCTCCAACAACATATTCTGGCATGATGACCTTGGAGCTTTTAAAACTCTGGGAAGAACTCTTATCTTCATTCACACTGACTTCTTGCTTCCTTTTCGGCTTTTTGAATGTGGGTTTACTGTAAGTTTCATCAACTTCCATTTCTTCCGCTTCTTTCTTTGCTTTTAACTCCCTCAGAAAAGACATTGCTGCAGCAGTGTTAGAACGATCAGACATATCATCTTGTGAGACATCGCTCAGTGTATATTTGGTCCATTTTTCTGGATGCCTGAGGAAATCAGGCAGATTCTTTTGAAATCTTGAGGGAGGAGGGGCTTCTGGTCTTTTAAATATACTCTCTTGACCGCGGAATTGACGTGTTTCTGACTTCTGTTTTTTGAAAGATCTGGCACCCTCACTTGTGAGATTTCTTTTGTTTTTATTATGTTTAGCTATGTTTGTTTCATTACTGTTCATGACAGCATCAAGCTTCTCGAAAACGTTTTTCTGGCGATTGACAAATTCTGAATTGTTGTCATTATTAGTTTGAACAAAGAAACGACTAGGACTGTTGTTAAAATTAATCATCTCAAGATTTTTAAGTATACTTATAGGTGTTTAAAAGAACTAGATGAAAGGCCTTTTAGCACGTACTGTTGTGAAATAAATATATAAGTAACCTCAAATTAAGTCCAACTCCGAGAGCTCATCGATATCACGTTGATCACTGTTTTAGTATACAATTAATAATAAAGACCTGATTGTAGTCTTAGTCCCTCAAATTGTTATTTCAAACAACAACTTAATAAATCACCACAAATAAACACAATGCACAAACTTCATTATTCAGAAGCAGAAGCCATTATTGCGATGCGAATATGCGAATTAAAAACTCTTGATTTTTTTGGGATTGTGGTTTGTTGATCATTTGTTGCAGTTGGTATACCTTCCATTAAAGAGAGGGAAGAAGCAACATGATTGACATAAAATATCATATTATATACTTATGTATAATTATGTTTATTTCCTGAAATAATGGCCACCTTGTACTGACGTGGTAAGCTATTTTATTGGAGGGTTTTAGGGTAACCTGCTAGTGATCTATGATGATTTGGAAACGTTTTTGAACGCGCAGAATGTTATTAAGAAGTAGCTATGATATAACGTCCAGGTTTCATAACATCCAAGTTTCATATCGTCCAAGATCTTTATTTTAATTATTTAATAACAGCTGTTGCTATGCGCCCAGATTAAAATTTATTGAAATCGGTTTTAATGATCAGGTTTAATAAAGTCTGGGTTGGTTTATTTATTAATAGAATATTATTTGTCAGTTGTTTCAAATCTTCCAGTCATGATTTATTATTAAGTAATTGTTAATAGATATTTCAATAATTTCATTTTCCTCATTCCGTTCCAAGAATTCCGTCCAAGTTCCTATAACGTCCAGGCTGCAAACTCCAATATAATCCTAAAATTTTATGGGTTATTTTTCAATTTCAAACCACAATCTTCGTATATGTCACGCCACAGAGGATAATCAAACAGAGGTATCTTCTAGTTGCGTTCAGCTGGTGTCGAGGACTTATAAAAAAATAGTTTACCATTAACACCGCGAGAGAGCAGTACTGTCGCTGCCCTTTCCTAATTTAACTGTAGCTATGGTAACTGGATGTAACTAGTAACTAGTAACTTAACAGTGGCTGGATGTAACTGTAACTAGTAAGTACTTGGGCGCAATAGAAGACCCATTTAAAAGCGACCTCAGATTCTTCTCTGTGGTCACGCTAACAACGCTAAGAACAGCTTTTGGCTTTTCGGAAGGAAAAAACACTCATTTTTTAGTTTTTTTCTGATGGTTTTATCAAATATTATTTTTAGGGCATTTTTTCCTGATCTTGGTGCTATATATTAATTAAATTATTATTTGTCGTTTGCAAACGCGTAATTAATAACTAAAAATAACTATATAGAAGGATTGACGCACCCTATTGAAATAGCTATTAATGTTTTATTGATAAATTATAACATCGACGTCATAAAACCTGAACTATATTTGAAAAAAATTAAATCATTGAAAAAGGACGTTATGAAACCTAAACTTAATGAAACCAGGACAATATATGATATGTAAAATGAAACAAACCTGAACGTGGTAAAATAGTTACCAAAATTACAAATAATGAACCTGGACGTTTCAAATAAGCGATTTTCCTTGCCCCATATGCACTTCCACAAACACACGGGAAATCCCTTGATGTAAATTAGTTTAGTGTGTTTGTTAATGAAGTACCGAATCAAATTTGGAAAGATCCTGATATTAATATTTCTTAGATATACTCACTCTTAGCATTAATCTATTTTGCGTCACTTTTACCGTAGATAGGGGAATTAAAAAAATACTTTTCTACTTAGTCTACTCGTATACCTTGACCAGATAGTAAGCGGTGCGAAAAATTGCCGAGAAAACCTCAAATGACGGGCCACGTTTTGTGGAGAGGCGTCGTGACCGGAGTGCATGATGACCCTATACAGGGTGTCCAACTTAACTGTGCCACCATTGCTATCTCAGAAACTATTGGATTTAGAGAAAACTTTAAATGAGGAACTTCACCTACTTTCTTAAGACATTTAAAAATATGAATTCCATTTTCTTCTAAATGGCCGCCATTTTCCAATATGGCGGACAACTTTGACTTTTCTTATGGAACACCCTATATTTTATGGCATATTTGGATTTTACGATTAATTTTAAGAACTTTTTACTCTTTGACATTTTTTCCTAAACCCAATGGTTAAGAAGATATAAGTGTTGAAATTTGATTTTTCCCCATAAGAAATGCATTGCGTTATTGTCAGTACTCGGTATATCAAACAGTTGGGTTAATTAAAAAGTACCAGTGAACAAAAGTGCTTTAAAAAGTGACTTTTAGTTTAGATTCGATCATTCAAATGGTTTTTAGTCGAAATTCATTCGTAGAAATGAATAATTTTGAATAGTTTTGGACGATTGCATGGGATGGCCCGGTTAAAATGGACACAATGCATTTCAAATGGGGAAAAATCAAACTTTAACTGCTTATATCTCCTTAACCATTGGGTTTATGAAAAAATGCTAAGGAGTAAAAAGTTCTTAAAATTAAGCGTAGTACCCAAATACGTCATAAAATACAGGGTGTTCCATGAGAAAAATCAAAGTTGTCCGCCATATTGGAAAATGGCGGCCATTTACAAGGGAATGGAATTCATATTTTTAAATGTCTTAAAAAGGTAGGTGAGGTCCCCCATTTAAAGTTTTCTCTAAATCCAATAGTTTCTGAAATACCAATGGTGGCACAGTTAAGTTGGACACCCTGTATAATGTTTGTGCTTACATAAAGGTGCAATTATACCTACTGACGCGCCATTTGTAATGATGCGCCACTTCAGAAAGCTACAGACGCTCTTGTAAACCTCAGAATTTTGTTAAACAATGGTGTCGTATAATTGTTTCTGTACAAACATCAACTGATGCTGTCTGGTCTTTATGTGTAAACCCATAGCCAAGGAGATGGCCATGGTAAACCTCGACTGCTATATGAGACAGAAACGTGCATGTTTAGGATTATTAATGTCTATTTTATAGTTTTGAAAACTAGTTAAAAAAATGGAGCTGTTTATCTCACTAAACATTCAATTAAAAAAAGGAGTTCATTGACGGATTAATTTATTCGTCAAAAAATAGATAGAACTTGTGACAGACGGCCAGCGGACGTCACCTGTCATTCCTGTGGTCAGTTATGTACCGGGGAGTGGCCATGTCAGAGTCATATGATACACAACATCGCCATTGTCATTGTCATTGTTGGAATGACATTGTCAGTACATGTCACGAGTGTGGTTAGTGATCTGACCGAGCCATGTCTGATACATGTTCTACAATTACTTGTTATTTCTGTTTGAGTATATAATTGATCACTAAAAGAATAACAGCAAACTTTAATGACATAATGAAAATCTAGGAACTTATTGGTATAGTAATATATAATATAAATAAATTTAGACCTTCAACTTTAGGAAGGGATAGCGAGAAAAAATGCACAATCAACGTTTAATGTTGTTGTCTCAGATCTTCATTTATTGAAAATAACTGAAAATCGAAATTGAAAATATAAGTTTGATAATTTTATGTTAAAAATGTAAAGAACGTTACCAATTAAGATGGCTTAGCTGAACAGGAGTTTTTATAAGCTGCAAGTTTAAATGAGGCTCCCTTCGATCAGCAAAACTTTCCTGTAAGACAAGTTCTAGATAAGAAGCCCACCTTACCACCAGATGTAAGAGTGTTTCACTTCTCGGGCTGTATTGTTTTTCTTTAAAAACAAGTTTTAGATGAGAAATTGCACAAAACAATTACGAAAATGTTTTAACCTTTATTAAATTATATAAAATTAACTAAAGCAATAAAACTCCACTGAATTAACACCAATTAATCTAGAAAACTCTTTTTAATTAAGATAGAAATATTTACTTTTGGATATAGGATGAAAACAGAGAAAAAAATTAAATAGATTTTGACGTGTTAATGGAAACACATTGTAGCCTACTGTACATAAGAGGTAAAAACTGAAACCAAAACGTAATTATAACATGTCTGTTTTAACACGGACATGTCTGCATTTGAGGGTTGTCATGTTGGGAACTGATGGGGAAGTTTTCCAAAATAATCAGCCCCCAGCGAGAGGGCTGTTCCATCATACAATACACAGCCCCAGGCTCGCGGGGGTGCGTTTGCATTGCATAGCTTATTTAAACAGTTCGAAATCAATAGCAGAGAAGCTATGTCAGCTATGTCTCGAAGAGCTGGTTTTCAAATATTGTTTAAATGTTACATCAACCCTCTTTCATGTCTGGACAAATTTAAAATAATTATGAGGTTAGAGAAATATCGATGTTGTAAATACAACAAAAGGAGCTAGAAAAAAGTACCGTAATGTAAGATTTGCCATTGATCATAATAATAATGTATACTGTATGGATTTTTTAGGACGATCCATTTTCGTATTTGAAAATTTGCTAGTGATAAGAGTCTTACGTCCCTATTTTTCAACCGGACAGTGAGTGTTTTTCGAGATAAAAATTTATTCAAGCAATAATACGAATTTTTAGTCACCTATGACTACCTTGCTCTATGATTAGACCTATGTTAACTTTTAGCCTCGGAATGAAGAACATTTAATGAACAAATTACATTAATTAATATTTTGAATATTATTAATATTATTATTATTAGTATAGTATAATTAGACTATTATTATTGCGCCCACATTGGTTAGAACAACCTATTATTGTGCCCACATAGGTAAAACAGCCTCTGCATAGGTGCGAGGTGCTAAAATAAAGATTTTTTTTAACTGTAAAATTAACAAAACAAAAAAAGGAAACATAAGAACTAAAGATTAGATACATAAATCAATAAACGTTACGTTTCTGTGTAGGTAAACTTGGTAATACATACAGTAAAATTAAATATAACGGTTAATAATATAAAAAAGGACAACATTAATGTATAAACTGTATATATTTTTTTGGTAATTTTTAAAATAAATATTATCAAATAAAAAAAATAAAAATAAATGTTAAAGAGAATAACATATAATTTACGTTAACTATGTAATGTGATCCTCGGTAGTATAGTGGTCAGTATCCCCGCCTGTCACGCGGGAGACCCGGGTTCGATTCCCGGCCGGGGAGGAAATATTTTGTCGATTTTGATGCATGCTATAAAATACATCATTGATTTTCTTTGATTAATTCTATTAAGGTACGATTAAATTATTTCGCTCAGTTATTATTTTTGCCCAAATTATCGTCTGCGTTCATTGTTATAAATAGCCGCGACGACAGAAGGTTTTCATATTTAATATAGTATTTAAGGTTTTATAATTCATTCGTTACTGAATAGTCCCATATAGTCGCTACAGTTCCACGACCTCAGCTGTGGAAGCACAACATTAAAAAAATTGTAAACAAAAATTAAAAACATTTAACGTAAATATAACCTATTTAGATCATTTACAAATTAACATCACTTTCATGTTTTGTGCAATATTTATGAAATTATTGGAACCGGATTGTGAGTGCAGATGATTTAAACATTACATTTCCAATATTTTAACGTGTTGTTAAAAAAAAAACAGTGCGGGTTTTCAATTACTGAAATTAAAACGCTGAAAATAATACTCGTAGTGTTTAAGTTTGATCAAGTTTGATACTGTGTCGGGAAATCAATCCATTTCAGCGGGTTACCAAGGGAATGTTTCGGTAAACAACGTGAGGAGCGCTAGTGTCGCGCGCTCTGTTGCATGGATAAACATTGGTTGTAGGTAAGCGATCAGTTTGTCAATTAAGTTTGCATTTGGTTCTGTTCTGTTTCTAAAGCTAATCTCTAAAGACATTTTATACTCTGCTACCGTAAGAATGTAACAGTTTGAATTGCAATAAATGATTTGCTTGTAACAATAGGATGTTTTTATTCGAAATAATCCTATAATATATACGAGTTTACAAAACCTAACAAAGAGTAGGCATAAATATTTAAATTAAATAAGGCCTATAAAGAATCCTATTTAAAATATTCAATGACCAAAAGGGTTGCTTGCTATTCAGAAAGAATTATAATTAATCTAAATTAATAAATAAATAGATTAAAATAGCTACCAGTTAGGGTAAAGCTTTTGAGGTCGGGTTTGCGACGTTGCATTCTACTAATTAAGTCCTTTATGTTGATGTGCATTTCAAGCTATGCTTACATACAAGAGCTTCTTACTCTTTGTGGGCCGTCCCCCCGGAGGTACGAGAAATTGATAATCGCTTAAAAACAAATTTTCTATGGTTAATATCTAGATACATAGTTTAGCCGCTAAAAACCTTAAAAACTGACCATACCGATATATTTTCATAGTTAGCCGGAAAATTGCCTACCTTTGACTAGCTTTAGGCTACTTCCGCAACGACTAAATTTAGAGAAGAGTAATTGGACTTAAATTTTATCATCTTGAAATTGTTACCTACTTCAATTCCATAGGCCTAAGTGGTTTAGGTTAGGAAAAGTTGCTTCCTTAAGCGTGATTTCTGTGAAAATCACTAAAAAAGTGCATAGATTTTGTAGTTTTTTTTAGTACTAGAGGAATAGCACAGGGATTTCCGGGCTGCAAACTTGGATGTAAATTATTCTAAGGGGCGCAAAAATATAAAATAATCAGAGATTGATGCGCGTTAGAGAGGTTTGCCCTATTTCATGTTTAAACTGACTGGCCTAGTAATAAAATTGGCTGTTTGTTATTTTGGCATTTTATTTTAAATGCCAAGAAGGTACTAGACAATATCATGTTATTTTGCTGTAATTTCAATCATAGGCGAAGCCACAGGTATCAAGTATCCTTTCATGAAGTAGAAACTTGTGGAATTTGATATTATCTTGTTAATAAAACAATTCATATTTCCCGGTACAATTAATCCATTAAACATATCACCGTAAACCTTACGTTAAACTATTTACACTGTAAAGCATATACTGTTCATAATATATAGTGTTAATGCCTACATTGTCATTTTACCATTCTTATAGATACTGCAGACGAAGGGGAAAATTAACGTACAGTAGGCCTACTGCTTCTTTTTCTTGCGGATTTGAAAAAATAGCTGTATTCAATTCCGTTCTATACGACTACAAATTTAACTGCGAGATCGGTACACCTTTGTTCAAAATAAAAGTTCTGTTGTAGCATTTAAAAGAAAATTTAATTACTTTAAACCATTGGAAAGTTGTTTAAAAAATGCATCTTGGCGACACTTATTATATTATATATTATGGCGCCACAATCACCCTTCACTCATCTGTCATTCATACTTGGCTTAAAATACCTACCTGGGTGGGTCGCCATTTCAAGTAATGTATCTAATGTATAACATAGCCATTTGAGATGGCTATAACCATACCGTACTCTTCTCACACCTAGTGCCAACATTTCCAATTTTATCATCAATTACGAGTTTTAATGAAAAATTAGGGTTTTCTTTAGGTTTACTGGATTAGTTTGCGATTTGATTTGTAAGGTACAAACCCTTGTTTTTGGGTGACAATATAAATCTTTCCTTGATATCATGAGTTGAACTCTGCGTGTTGTACCTCTTCTGTATAACAGGTGACTTAATACGCAACTGACGAACCTGCCCTAAGTTTTTTAATTTTTGGTTAATCTCGACCCATTCTTAAACGCTAGGATCTAAAAGATCGTTCTTTTAATCAAATTTGTACAACCTTTTTATGACTTCAGGAAATTATCTCTACACATTTTGTTTTTTATGGGGCAATATCCTCTTACCTTTCCATTTATTATTACAGTCAAAGAATTGTGATTTTTAACGTACCTCATCAATTTGTGCGTTGATTAGAAATTACATCTCATGATTTCCAAAATAGCTATGCTATGAATTTAAATATTTCACTATTAGGTCACCGTTGTTTAAGACAAAAACTCGACCTAAATTCCAGAACTGATTAATACACCATTTTCAGATATATAGTAAATCGAGATATTCTAATACAAAAGGATCAATATTTTAAATGAGCAGAATATTAATTTCTTTTGATAATTTGTTGAAAATAATTTTCATTTTTAAGTTATCACAAGCAGAAGTATAATCCTCATAGTAGAAGACGTTAAACTTCACATTTGAATCCCACTAAGATGGAATTCAGAATCACAAAACTCACTCACACTTGGTATTTAAGGTGGAGCTCCAGCCCCAAACGTGTCTACCTGCTCCTCCCATGCGATGGTGGCAACTTACAGTTGGATCCAACCGTTGAAGGCCACCCCCTCAGGTAGATGGGGCCGTCCTAATCCTTGTTGACATACCCGCAGTGGCCGCAGCCTTTGTTAGGGGCATCCACCCCGGACTGCCGGTTTCCGCCTGGCATTCCATGAGTGCTACTAGTCAAATGTATCAATTTATTGCAAATTGTAGTGTGACACAGAATTTCGTGAAATGCCAGGCGGATGCGGGCAGTTCAGAGTGGACGCCCCGGGGTATGTCAACAGGGGATTAGGACGGCCCCGTCTACCTGAGGGGGTGGCCTTCAACGGTTGGAGCCAACTACAGGTTCTGGAGAACCCCAACCGATCACTAAAAACTGTTGAATGTTATCTACATCAAAGCGTAAAATACCTATAAATTCATAGAGATCGTTAAAATTATTAGAATGTTTTCTCTTGTGAATTGGGGATGGATAGAGAATTTTAAACGATTGATCGAGAGTGGAAAACATTTGAGTTATAATGAAAGTAGTTGGTCGCCTTATATAACTCGTGATTGGAGCCTCACTTTGTCAATAAATTTTCAGAAACCTGCATTTTGTTTCCAGGGGTCAATCAACAAGATGATAAAGAAGTCAATGCTCGTTACAATTGAGGATGAACACCATCCACCACTCCCCACGTTGGACCGGGCCGAAACGTTCAAGCAGCTCAAGAAAGAACTGAATTTCAAGATCGTGAAGCCCGTCGTAACGATGCCTACTTACGTCGACAAGATCTTCCACCGAAGTCGTCAACCACGGTCTCAGTATTATTTCACATCTGGAAGAAACATCGACTCAAATAAACTACAGGAACTAGAAAGCCACCAACAAACGGCGTATAAATTCCCACCTATCCCTCCAGTAGGGGTCCCATACAGTGTTTTGGAGCGGGTGGAAAAAGAGAAACAGAAGGAAAAAGAAAAGGGCTTGAAAGTAACCGAGAGACCCTCGGGAAGAACACGAATGGCGGAGAACTTTGCGGAGAGAGTCTATGTCCCACCGAATGACAAATTAAAAATTCGGACCAAAAAAAAGATGGACGATGAATATATTTCCGTCGTAAAAGGGAGACCGATAAAGACTAAATTCTCTTTACGGACTTATATAAATGAATGCAGAGATATATTGCATACGAAATTGAAAACTGGCTTCCTACAGGATGAAGTATATCTAATAGATGAACAACATCGGAATGAAAAGAAAAGAATTGATGAATTAACAGACCTCTATAAGAACTACTATACATCCTTCAAAGAGTTCGAAGCTCAGGATCACGAGGAATGGTTACAGATACGCAAGAAAGCGGATGAAATGGCTCAAGAAACTACTGAAATGAGAGCAGAGCTCAAGAGTCTCATGAAAGAATTAAGTCAGATTCGTTGCAGTCTCTACGTATTGGAAGAAAATTGGAGAAACTGCAAACTCTGCCAGCTATTCTTACACCAGATAAGTCCTCTATCATGGCAACAGGAACATCCGCTGACGGACAAAGACGGAAACGAGATTGAAAGTATCAACGATATGTTCGATAGATACAAGTTAGACACAGAGGGGTCTGTACAGTCGTTGAACGATCTAATAGAAATTTTCCAAGAGGACATTGCTGCCGAAAAAGGTCCACCTGAGTTGTACTTTACCGACCCGTGGCAGGTCAGGTTGGTGTTCAGAGACATGGAACTGCAGCACTTGAGCTCGCTACTGATCATAGAGGGCATTCGAAAACCCAAGGATATAATGGTGCAAGGTTTACAAGCTGTCAAAAGGTACTATGACTCAGAGATCAAGGCGATCGAAGAACAACTGGAGATTGCAGACAAGCAAATCCAACAAGAAGAAGGCAGGGCGAACATGCTGGAGGAAGTTGCAAAGGACCTGCTCAACACGGATTTGAAAGAGTTGGTGTCTTCGGAGGCCGTCATTTTGTCTCATGTCTACGTGGACCACGCGTACGAGGAGTGCGTGGCGACCGGAGAGACGGACATGACCACTCTCCAGACCCTCACAGCTCTGAAGATCCTGTATGAAGATCTTATGATGAAACTGGACTCTCTTCCGAGTGATATAGTTCGAGAAGCAGAGGATACGGTGAACAGCAGAAACGCCTTGGCTCTCGAGAAGGCTTACCAGGCGAGAAGACAGGTCGCAGTCTTGGACAATCTGTCGAGAAGCATGAAACGAGCTCTTGACAAACCTTACGTGAAGCGTGGTAAACCTCTGATGTGGAGATCGAAGCCTCCGAGCCCTACACAGAGGCAGAAGAGGGCTTCTGAAGAATATTCGCCCAAGGAGCTGGAGTACTTGACACATTTCACGGATTACTGCAAGTACGATGATGAGGAGGCGGTAAAGCTATTCTTCCCTCTGGGAACTTAAAGGAAGGAAAACATTAAATTAGATTATTGATAAGGGAAATCGTCGTTGAACTGTTGCTAATCAAAGGTTCAACATATTGATTCGTCGTATGCAGGTGGATAGCTAACGTATATTATTTAGCTTTTACTATTGTAAATTATTAAAATGTTATTTGTATGAAAATTTAAAGTAAATATATGATATGTTTTCGGTAAACCCATTTAAAATGTTACAGCTATCCTATTCTACAAAACTCACTTGCTGGTAACAAACTGTAAGTATAGTTTTTTTATAAATTAAAACTAATGCTAATATCAATCAAATTCTTGTTAAGTCTAACAGAAATAAACAATCCAAAAACATTAGTATATTGGTTTTAAATTTAAGTTTATTGAATTAACTATGTTAAATATATAAATAATTAATTCGATTTGATTTAATTCAACTATGGGCAAGAAAAAGAATATTACACAAGGTAGTTTTAAGTTTGGTTTAGCCAGCCCCAAACCACATTGATTCCACCAATGCCTAACCATCAATATTCGAGAAACAGGGTCTAACTCATAAATATTAATACGAATGAATGATCATATTCTTACGAATAAATGCAGTTTTTAAACGTCAAGTACCTGGTGTACCGAGCCTTGCTCGGTTTTTCATGTTTATCAGTCCATCTAATTACTATCAAATATTTCAGCGTCATAAAATTTATAAATAAAATATTTTTATTACTCTTTGCAATATTTATGCCACAGGCTGTATTCTCCCTAGATGGCTGTACAGTGTGGCCTTGGCTGTACAGTTTGCATTCAGCTGTTATGATTACTTCATTTGTTTACACTTTCCTTGTTTATTTTCGTTCCTATCATGGCAACTCATAAGGCCAATTTTAACATTTTACAACTTTAAAATTCGTTTTATTACGCTTTTAGATTTTCTCTGGCCAAGCAATCTGCATTAAAGACGTTTTTGAGCCATAAATTACTTATTTACAGACTTTGAAGGAAATCCTCGGAGTCTTTTTAACATAATTAATCGTGCAAACAAGCAAGCAAGCATACAAGCACGATAATATTACTCATATAAGAGCATGGGGTGGGATAGGATTACAGGAGACCATAGGCTTATTTTAAAATACGAATATAATTTTTAGATAACTTCGTTTTTATAATAACCATAATCACATTTTTATTCTAACGAATAGGTGAATTTGATTTTATTTCTCATTCATTCTTCATCTTTCTCTTTAATTTCATACAAATACGGTGTCAGTTACAGTACCAGATTGCCCATGTATCGCATATGACGAGCGATAACTCTTCCAAGGAATAAAACTGTAGACGATAAATCTTCCAAGGAATAAAACTGTAAACGATAAATAAGCCGGGCTGACACGCGATCGCACGGAGAACCTGTGGAAATGTTAGCGTGGAAATATTCGTCCATGCACCGAGGAAATATTTATATTAATGTCCCAGGCCCGATGACGGGCACACTGTAAATAATTGCAGTCATTAGGTAGGCTGAAGATAATTGAAGGGGTCCCCCGTAAAACGTTCTAAGCGACAAAATTTCAAAATCGGAGATATCCAGTAAAAAAGGTTCTCTAGGACACGAACTACACTGTGGTATATTTTGCTTTGAAGAAATTTGAGTTGGCAGCCCTGATTTCGTTTGTCAAAGTTGGCGTACTTCGTGGGACTGCACAGACTTTTTGGGGAATGACGTTCTATTCGCCGAAAGATGGACTCCCCTCCGGGCGGCGCGTTTTCGCCCCGCGACCAAAATTGCGTGAATAAAAATAAAACACCTGAAGAAAATATTGGAAAGTGGAAGGGTAATTCCAGAAAGAAAATATAGAAAAGTTGGATTACCCTATATTTCAAAAACTAAGAAGCTAAGGCCTGGAAATTGCCCCCAAAAGAAGTAGGTAGTAGAATAACGTTTTAAGCACCACATTTGGATAACTTTTTTGCAAAATGACGTACCACGTTATGTAACAACATTACATTTTTGTACATTTATATCAATAAAATTGTTTTATATTCGGTTTTATTTTCTTTAAGTTGGTATTACTACACTCCCTGACGTTTTCTTTTTAAAGCAGGAGAGCAGTCCGTCAGAGAACGTTTCAAACGCCAGTCATTTAGAACGTTATAACCCCCAAAAACTCTGGTAAAATGCTTAATTTCGAGTAAAAATGCAACATAAGGCTACATTACGATGTTATAAATTGGGTCTTAAAAAATTATACATGATTATAAGTCCTAACCTTTAAAAATGACATATTTTAGAATTCAACTTTCAACGCTTGATTACTCGAAACTAGGTTATTGTCGTTTAGAACGTTTTATCGGGGACCCCTTCAATTATTGGATTATGTTGAAAAAACGTGACATTTGTCGTGATGGTTGCATCTATTTGGACTATCGCTGATTGTCACCATCAATAGTTTTTAAGACCTTAAATGTTAATGTTTTTATATTCTTTATGGGAATTTTAACAAAGATAGCATAAAAGACTTACTTGGAGATACTCTCCATAAAAACAGGTACCAACAGTCCTAATATAAACATCTTGTTTGAGGTTGCTACCACAGGTAGCTCAAAGTTTATCTGTACATTTATACAGATTGCACACGGGAAAACTAGACACGGGAGACTCACGATTACATTGCAAAATCCGGTTGTCTCAATACAAGGATCAAAATCAACAGAAGGGGCGTTTAAGAACACCCTTTACATGTTTATGGTGTATCAATTTATACAGGGTGTTAGAAAAATGTGGGGCAATAATTTACGTAGTGATTCCTTGAGTCAAAATAAGCAAAAAAGTTTATGTAGACTTAATATGTCCTATCCCGTTTAGTTTAGCGTCTGTCTGTATAAGTTTTTTACAAAATAATTCGTAACTTCTTAACGGTTTGAGTTACAGCATTGAGATTGTGCATAATAGTTTATCTTTTTAGTCGCTATCTTTGTACAAAATATTAACAAAAAACCTCTAACCGTTCCAAAATGGCGGCTATTTTACATATTTGGCAGCAAATTTCACAATAACCAAATATTTGAAACAACCGCCATTTTGAAACGGTTCAAGAGTTAAAAAAATATTTAGTACAAAGTTAGCGACTAATAAGATAAACATTTGTGCACATTCTCAACGCTTTTATTTAAACCGTTAAGGAGTTACAGTATGGATTATTTTATAAAAAACACATACAGACAGGCAGACGCTAAACGAAACGAGATAGGGCATATGTCTATATAAACTTTTTGCATGTTTTTACCCAAGGAATCACCACGTAAATTATTGCCCCACATTTTTCGAACACACTGTATATTTATGTTGATTTATTCAACAACTATTACCCTGGCATTAAGGAAAGGCCCAGTTTTTTGCGAAATGACTCGAAGTCACGCAAGACAATGCGAAGACGCCATTCGACCGATAATGCCATACCAATTTCGTCGTCCTCTGTGGCATGCGGTGCGACATTATCGTACTGCCAGGACAGTATCGTACCCGAGTTGCGTGTCAGCCTACAGTTTGTTGACGTCACAACTCTACAATGACGTCACCGTCCGCGCCGTGCCTGGCACGCGTGTCGTGACATACACTGCCTGTTTGAACTGTTCCTCAACTATCGAGCTTGCATTTAAAGATTAAATTAAGCATAAATGTGTCTTCTAACGAAAACCCATTTCGTTGGTCCGGTATCAACTCCCATTGGAATTTGTTTTACTACAAAGAGAGTTAATATACAATTTAGATGTAAACTCTCTAAAAAATTCTAGTTGCCCGCTTCACTTCGTGACTTAAAGAACAACATGCGGTAATGGTAATCAATTATGCTTAGATTGTTTATGGGGTTTAGCAGTGTAAAACGCCATAAGGAATTGTGTGTATTGTTGTGATTTTTATATTTTCTAAAAAAATGTCACTAGATTAAAATGTTCAGTGGCTAAACGTAACAATCAATATCACGAATATTTCTAATACTGTATTTGTATTTTTTAAAGTTTCGAACTGGACAAGTCGAAGAATCATATGAGCAATGTTATCTTGCGTGTTTGTTTGCTTGCACGGTTATCTCAAAAACAGTTTGTTATCTCAAAAACGGTTCCGAGGATTTCCTTCAAAGTCTCGAAATAAGTAATTTATGACTCAAAAACGTGTTTAATACAGATTACATAGCCAGATAAAATATACTAACGTAATAAAACGAATTTTAAAGTTGTAAAATTTTAACATTGGCCTTATGAGTTACCATGATAGCAACGAAATAAACAAGGAAAGTATAAACAAATGAAGTAATCATAACAGCTGTTTGGAATCTACAACCATCAATGGAAAATACAGCAAGTGGGATGAAGAGTCCATGGAGCAATAAAAAAGTTTTATATTTATCAATTTTATACATTGAAATATTTTATAGTAACTGGATGAACTGGCAAACATGAAATAACACTGAGCAAGGCTTGGTCCACCAGGTACTTTTCTTCAATCCTCAAATTTAATAGGGAATACTAAAAGTTGATCGTTTTCAAGATATTTAGGAAAAATCAAAACATGGTACCTTCAGACCCCCCTCCCTCCCACCGTCAAGGGCTACGGAGGGGACTTTTGGTATGTTCACCTCCTAACTGGTCCAAACAAAGCTGCAAAGTCTAAAATTGTGTTCTATGCAATTCCCTCTATACCTTTATTTGAGCATTCGTTGCCCGTACTAAATGTTATTTTTGTCCTTTATGGGAAACTTTTTTTATATACCCTTTTATTTACAGGCTTTGTTTTGTTTTACCGAGCTAGGCTCGGTCCACCATGGGTTCACCAGGTACTTAGATAATAATGAAAATTATTTACATTATACTGGATTTAACCCCATTATATTGTGAATACCCCCGTTGCAGCAGACCTGCATACTCAGCGAATTTCAAATTCAAAAGAACATATTTCAATCCAACATAGCGAGATTTGACATGTTTTTGTAATATCCATAAGAATAACATGGGGAATGAGTATGCAGGTTTGCTGCCACGAAAATGGAAATATCGGAGATTTTAGACTATTAATCGTTAGATTTCATGTAGATGAAGCCACAAACCAAGATTTATTAAGATATGTTGAGAAATAAGCGAGGTATAGGATTTTACTTATTCCTCATAAGGTTAACATTGGGACAACGTACTGTGTTTACCACTTTCAATATCTCGGTAACCAATAGACATAGAGCAATGATTGAAAATACTAAATTGTTTGTTTTTTTCGAGCTGAATTCAATGGTGCCGACACAAATTGGATAAATTTTATTTTTCTATTTAAAAAACTCAAAAAACCCATTTTTGGGGGGTTTATCCCCCTTTACCCCCCCTTCCGGTGGTCTGATCGGGCTGGTTCACGAACTCGTCCGAGGGATTACCACTTTACATGTCTGTACCAAATTTCATTAAGATCAGACCATTTTTGCGAGCGCTATCGTGCTTACAGACATATATCTAGAAATATGAACGAATGGCGTTTTTTGCCTCTGAGGGCCCCAAAACGAAAAGTTATCATGGTCTTGGGCTTAGGTCTTACCATGAGACCCACCGTAATAGCTCCTTCCCTATAGGGGAAATTCGCTAAAAGCAAGAAGTTTCAAGCTAACTGAAAAACAAATTTTTTTGACAATACAATATTGCCCTGTAACCCATGCGAAGGACGGGAAGAACGGCTAGTAGGCTTAGGTAATAATATTTCAACTGAATCAGTATCGAGCAGGGACATCGCACGTTTTCTCTTTTCAACGAATGCGCCCTTAATTACATATCTGGTGTGAAACAACCCTCAAAGAGCGTTCTCACGCGCCGATCTCACGGCCTGGTTCTCGTGAGAATCAAGCCACCCCTGGGAAAGTTCAACCAAGTTTCGGATCGGCGCGTGCGAGAAGTGTGCACCCCCCCCTTGCGTCCGGTAATATTCGTTTATCGAGATTAGAAATTTCATTAGGTATTGTTCATTATCTACCCAGTCCTTTTGTTGGATTTACTTATTGTACTCTAACTACTCTCCAAAATATTTTATGATGTAAGCTGTCTAATCAGTTAATTAACTGTCTATAAGTAATGAGATCGTCCAAATTTAAGAAGAACGCCAATGTTTAGTTATTAAGGTAAGGTCAATAATTTGTAACAGTATGTTCTTGGATGTTCTTATTCGATTCAGAAATACCGTGTAAATATTCGAGGTAAATTTATCTTATAAGGGATAAATTAGTATTTAAAATATAAAGTGTTTTATATTAAAACCTCTTCAGTTATCCGTGCACACTTGATATAGTATAAGACTTGCTAAATGTGGTCACCAATGGCCAGTGGCGGATCCAAGGGGGGGGGGCAAAGGGGGCAATTGCCCCCCCCCCCCCGAGAATGAGAAAAAAATCAGAAATTTGCGATCGCAACAAGTGTGTAGCTTCACGAAACTTGCGATCCGCCGTAAAAAACGATCGCGTTTATTTGTCGCTCGCGAATAAACGGCAAATCCAGCTTTGAGAAACTCGCAATCGGCCGCAAAAAGTATCGCGCGTATTAGTCGATATAGAATAAAATCGGCAAACGTAGTTTTGCAAAACTCGCGATCGGCCACGATAACGATCGCAAGTATTTGTTAGTCGCGGGTGAACGGCTAAAAAAACTTTGTGGAATTCGTGAACGGCCGCGGAATACGATAGCGCGTATCAGCCGATCGCGGATAAATGGCCGATGTAGCTTTACGGAACTCGCGATCGGCCGTGAAAAAATATCGCGAGTATTTGCCGATCGCTGATAAAAGGCAAATGTAAAGCTAGTTAAATCGTGGCAACGGACAAGAATGGTTGAAGAGAGGTAGAACGGATTATGTTTTTTTATACATACATTGTGATATTGAGGTGAGTGTTCATAATATAATCGAGCGTTATGCTAAGGGAGGAAAAACTGGAAAAAGAAGGCTCGACTTAGGACTTATTGTTTTTTTAAATTTAAGATTTCTGGAGAAAGTATTATAAATAATAAATTTAATTCTTGAACCTCTATACAATAAGACATTTTCCCTAATTACCTAAACAAGTATACTGTAACACACTAATCCAATAAGAAACTGTTGTTTTAAGTTGACAATTGAGCATGTTTTGGTCTCTAGATTGCCTAAAAACACGAGTTTTCAGTTCAAATTTTCGCCAATTTTCCGGGGGAGGGCCCCCGGACCCCCCCAAATGTTACCCTCGTAATCCCGCTTAGCCCCCCGAACTCATGCTCTGGATCCGCCACTGCCAATGGCGAAGTAGTCTTATGTAGAGAAATATTATATTATTTTGAGATACACAAAGCACGATACATTACTATAAAATCCAACCTGCGAGACCGTCAGAAATATCCATTCCTTCTCTAATACAATTTTTGAACCCTTAACTAACCGTCATCTCGTTTGAGTAATTTCGCAATTAAGGTAATTTACCCTGTCAATTAGTCGCTCCGGAGGAGACGCGCCTTAATTGCGATCCGAGAGCGCTCTCGCGGCTCAAGTTGAAAAATGGCAGCTTGCTAAAAATGGAGAGACAACTACTGCAAGATTACAGATCTATCAGTTTCTATTAGTTCAAATAATTTAAATGCAAATGCATATTTGACTAAGTCATCACAAAACGATTTACATGTTCCTTGAATGCTTTTTGTTTATTTTTATAAAGTATTTAAAAACTGTCCGATACGATTTCATAAGTGTAACGGTGATTTGGAGGACACACGCCTGGAGTTTAATTTTTCGCGAGCTTTGGTTAATTTATTTTTAATGCCTTTTTGTAATCATTATTGTTATTAACTTGTGAAGGTAGCCGTAGTATAAAGGGATGCAATTTAATGAATTTTAACTACCGGTAATCAATAATCAGAAAAATGAAATTATTAGAGTAGAGAACACCAAAATAGTCCGATGAGCGTTTATCCAGTGTTGCCAGATTTCAGGGTCCTACTTAGAACATATGGTAAACATAACCTTAGAAAAGGTGTTGTTTGGCATATTTGTTTATTTACAATTTCAACCACTTAAGCTTTTTTGTGAGTTGTGACAGAAACAGTTAATATATTGAATACTTTATTTAAATAATATCACGTTTTATATTAAACTATTGTATTTATGGTATGATAAGCAATATTATCATAAAAATACGCATAGGCCTATACCTATATCATATTAAAAAATCATCGACTTGCTTTGATGCAACGATTACTACTGTACCAAACACCTATCGTTTACCTTACTTAAGATATTTATCTTTAGAGTTCATTATCATTAATTGGAAGAATATATGAAAAAGAAATTAACAATAAAAGAAACGAATTTTTTTACAAAACTTTAAGTTAAATAACATCCTCAGCCCTTATGTCGCAGTCATCACCGTCTTCACTGTCATCCGTGGTGTCATCTCTTAAATTTACGATAATTGGGTCAATTAGCACGTCTCTGGCACACTGAGACTCAAAATCGGCCTCTTGAACATTTCCTGCATGCCGCACACACTTGATCCGTCGTAACATTGTCTACAGCTTCATTAGCTAATTTTTCTACATTTATTAGCTTGAAAGTATTGTTCTTCAATGCCACTTCTCTCTTCACCTGAGCCCAAATCAATTCTGCCGGATTATATTGGCAGTGGTAAGGTGGCACCACTTCGTGTCCCATTTCATTTGCAATGTGGTCAAGGTCGTACGTCTTCTTGGCCGCTTAATTAACGCTTGTGCAGTTAATTTCATTACTTGGGAAAATTTTATGTTTTCCCTTTCCTCAGGATTTTCCGCCAAATTAGAAAAAAAACTTGAATACAATACCAATGATTTACTTTGGCTTTGAATGTCCTTCTTTCCTTTCCGCACGCCAATGGCTTTCTGTGATTGCGTTGGCAGTTCTAAAGTTACGTCGTCATCCATCTCCATAAAATACTATTAAAAACAATGAACGAACAAGCGAACTAAACAATCTTTTCAAATGAAGGTTAAATAAATATAATATATACAGTATAAACAATATAATAATAACTATAAAAACAATATTAAAATAAAACTCTAATAAAAATCTTCCATAATGCAAACTGCACAATGTTGGTTATGACGACTACTGAGAACTTGTTTACATTTGAAATTGTTTATTTACATTGACGTCCAGTAACATTTTATTTTGACAGTTACAAATTGGCAACAATGCTGGGCGAGGGGGGGTGAGGGGAGACACAGCTGTTCGAATCATCATCGGACTATTTTGGTGAATCTAGCTCTAGTATTTCTTTAATCCAAAATAGTCTGTTTAAAAAATGAACATGAAATTAACCTTTTCTTTATTGAATTGTAAAATAAATTTAATACTAATCGAATATCCGTGAATGCACCATCAAATAAGCCGTTGCCTAATGTTTGACCTGTATTGTGAAGATATTGGTTTTGAGTTTATATAACATTTATTTTATATTTTATTTATTTTCAGTTTATCCAATTTGAATTTTTCACCTTACTTCTGCTCTTGTTTCATAGTGTGAATAAATTCTTGGATTAAAGGCATACTTTGTTACACAAGGAGTCGAAAATGCGACCAGGATTTAAACAGCTAATCATTTACCCATTTGAATATATTGTGTAAAAACCAGCTAGCTATTTATGTTTTAAAGGTCGCAATTTGTGACGCCTAATTTGTTTCACCATGTTTAGTTACAATAGTAGCCGCTAATTAAGTACAGCACAATTAATTTATCTTTTTTAATTGTTCTATGGGTTGGGTCAAAGCGCAACTAATTTGAACTCAAAACCAAAATATTAGCATTTTCCCTATGTTTATGGGAAATACTGATATTTTGGCAAAACATATAGGATAAATCCTATGGTACGACAGCTTTATTACTTTAAACAGATTTGAAAACAAACTGAAACTTTTAGGTCACCAAAGAATTATTTGAATTGCATGTTTTGCTTGTCACAGCGAGGTTTTGCGAGTTGAGTACAGCTGTTAAGCGTACGAGATAATCCCTTCCCGGCGCGGCCGTGTCGGGGAGATAAGTTGCTCGTGTCGCTGTCTCTAAAGCTTCCGATTTATCACTCTCATTACCTTTCTGACCTTGATAAGCCCCTTCATCCATTATAACCCGATAGTCTGTTATGAACCTGTGCAAAGCATTAATGTGTTGATTTATTAAAATCTTAGTATTAAAATTTTGATGATTTGAAAAAAGCGAAAGTAGAAAAAAACGAATGAAGTCTTGCGTTTCTTCTGAAAACTACTTGTATTAAAAAATCTATTAACTTTAACTAAAAATTAACTACTAACTACTAACTATGAACTATTGTATTAAAAACTATTAACTGTTAACTGAAAAACTATTATGAAACTGTTGTATGGTAACCGTAACAAGAAGAAAAGACGCGAAATCACGGGTGTCCTATATTTTTGCTGAATTTCACCCTGATTGTCTAGTTTTCCGGTTGTATAGGTAAATTATTTATATTTATTGACAATGAAACGTTTCCTATATTTAAAGACAAGAATCAAGAAAGACCTGTTCAACTTTATGAAACAGGAGATGAATTAGAATAATCCAATTCTAGTAAGACTTAATGTTTCAAAAGTTTATTTTTATTTTGTTCCGTTCAAACGATACATACAATCACAGTTACTCACATCCATTATAGTTGAATGCGCCATTATGATTGCATAAATTTTTCATATTTCTTTTCGTAAAGGTTTCTAGATTTACGAGGTAGTAAGTTTGATGAAACTTCTTTCACTTATTCACTAATACCAGGTGGAGCAAGTACGAATTCGTCATCACTTACTTGACATCCCGTGCTGAGCGCAAAAGATTTTTGCGCTCGCTCCAAAGATTTTCAAAGACTTAATCGCTCGCTCCTCAGTAAACAACTGTTTTACGATTGGTTTTCGGTGCGTAAACTGACACTTTACGGGCGGTCGTAAGAAAAAAAACTTTTTGTCAATTAAATTTATTAAAATTTTTAAATAAATAAAAATAATGCGCAGTTATGTTGTACAAATTAGAGGCAATTGTAGTCACTAGACAAGCAGCCTAAAAAGTTATATTTTTAGGCACATTTATCTATGTGTCTCTTAAAATCAGAAGATTATTGTTTTATGTGAAGCGGAAAAAAAGATGATCATATCGATTGCACATAACCAACAAGCGAGTAGTGAACGTGGTTGTAGCAGTCACGAAGTGTGTAGACATACGTGCCTAGCTCGGTGTGTGGAACTCCTTCTCCGAAGAAGCATATAAACTAACTTTTTAGAGGTTATAAATATGCTCAAGGATGATAAAACGGTGGCTTAGCAGCTTGGGCTTACGACTTATCACTTAACTACCCTCTAGAGGATCGTGAAGAGGGAAAATCGGGGTGGGAGCTTAACTGTAATACCTTCACCACATTTACCTTCAAAAGGGACCTTCGGTTAAGTTCTCTTTGGTTACTTAAATCTCCGACATCACATAGCAATAATGCGTTTGATAAAGTTATAATAAGGTTTTAATAACGAATTCTTGTTAAAATAATGAAATTAAATGACATAAGAGGTATATATGTAGTAATGGGACTTGAAGATAAAGAACAGCAATCGTGATTGAATGTAATGTTTGCTGTTCCAATATTCATCATATTTGTTATTTGTTATTTGTCATATTTGTCATATTTGTTATTGTGCAGCATTGGGCGTTGCGCTACAATGCCGCTGCTCGCTACAGGGCTGCGACAGTTAATGAGGATCATTTATTCCAAAGTGCAGGCCATTTCCTGATGTAATGGATACCTCTCCTCTCCCCTCATCAAATGGTTCTATCGCTTAAGTTTACTGCAAGCCTCTCAATTTTAAGCTTAAAAAAAGAGTATGCACTATAAGTTCGTTTAACATGGCTTGATTTAAAAATTAACATTGATTACAATTCAATTTCGTTTTTGTAATAAAACTAATTTAAACCTTAGTTTTACCATTGATAGGAGGTTTTACCAGAAAGTGCCTTAGAAAATGCAAACCTTACAAGGTCAGTATTGCTGACAATATTTCTTGGTAATAACAGTGAACACTAATGAAAACTGTTGGTGTTGAAGGGCTGATGGAAATACTGATAATGCAAAAATTTTAATAAACGAAACTGATGAGATATCTGAATTTAAAGTCTAGTATTATCAGTACGTACCGATAGTAAAAACTTACAATAAGGTCTTTAAATGGTTTGGTAGGGATTAACTAAAATATTTTCCAAAGAAAAATATCAGTTTTATTTTTCACTTTTAACTAAGCTACTTACAAAATAATTTATAATAGGGTTCTTTTAACATTGATTCTGATTGCACATTATTAAATTTCATCTATAGTAATAATTCTTTATTAAAGTTCCCCATTTTACAATTCCACATTTTGTACTTAGTTATTTCCCAATAAGCTAAAAGGAAATTGTCCAGAACGCCTGCAAAGTTGGTGTTCGGCAACATGAGCACTGTAGTCATTTTGCATATCAACACAATGTACGGCGCTGGACCAAGTCAGCACTGAAGTGCGGACTTAGCTCGGCAGATTGTTTAATTATTTCTTTTACTGTGCTTCAGTTTTAGAGTACAGTTTGATTTTTTTTAACTAGAAGTGGTGAAGACGAGGTGGAATATCTTTGACTCGTTTTTAATCATAATCACTTGACTTGTTTCTACTTTGTCAAATGTTGAGGTTAGGGTTTTAGTAAAAAAAAAAAAAAACAATTTTATACATTTGTTTATTTGTTTGGATAGTAGTAAACAAAGGCATTACAAGGTAAACAGAAACACATGATTGTATCTCAAACAAAAGAAGTGCATTGTCTTAAGATATTCCACTTTGTCCTGACCGCTCCACGTTTCCGACCGCCTATTAATTTTGAATGAACTCTAGTTAAAAAGATCAAACTGTATGCACAATCGGTTGAAGAACCAGGCGTTTCTACTTGATCAATTACAATAATCTGTAGTTATTGTTTAGAACTATTTCAAATCATCTATATCTATAAAAGAGGAAGTATGTGTGTGTGTGTGTGGGTATGGTCCCTATAGACGCCCAAACCGCCCAACGGATTTTTATGAAATTTGCAGGGATTGTTTACCATGTTCCCAGGATGGTTTTTGTCAAGTTTGGTGTAAATCCATCCACAGGGATCTGCTCCACGGGCTCCTAAAGATACCATGTTATTCAAATGAGCTTTTGGTTTGTTTACAAAAAAACATATGATTATACTTAAAACTCCAATACACTGTTCTATGGGCGCAGCAACGCGCGCCGGGTAACGCTAGTATCATATATTTAATTTCGTAAGGCGATTCTTTGCGTTAAAATTGTGGGCGTCTGGCAAGTTGTAGAAAGATGGGTGAGGGCTCAAATTAAAGGTCTCTATTCCGTGATGGCTGGAAAAATAATGAAATTGCTTGAAATTCACCAAAAAATGAAATAACGTAAAATATCTGCCATTTAAAAAGCATTGGGATCTAAAAACGTCTACTTTGTTTACATAAAACATGTGATGCTGATACTTGATTGAAAACCACGTGGTAGGCTAGATATCTAACATTAGGTAGATTCACTTTTTCCATGAAGGTATTTTGTACTACAATAAATAAGGATTGTTTGAATTTTCCCTCATTAGGGGCTTTTAGCCCCTTCAAGCCACTAGTCCATATTTATTTATAGGCAATGTGAATTGACTCGTATCTAGTGTCGAGATACCATGTTACAATGTTACCGCCACTATATGGCCACTGTTGCGAAAATTTAGCCATTTACTGCACTTACTGGATACCCTTTTTTAAAACTCTGAAAAATATTGGCAAATCTACATAGAAACCTTTGAATTAACATTCCACAATCCGTCCAGCCGCTACCGGTTATGACTCCAAAAAGGAAACCCTTTGCGTATAAATATATAGATTCTAGTTACAATACAAAAAATATGATCAGTATGTTATCACGATGCAATAAGTCAAAATAAAATAAATTTGTAAGATCATGAAACGAATTAAAGCTGGGTGAATACACGACTACAGTGGTACAGAACGTGAGCGAGAGGTTTGCTGACGTCGTTTACACGCTCTAATGATGGCGATTCATTGAAACCTCTCAGCTTCTGTTCTCCGCCTCGCGGGTTGATTTATTCCGTAATGAATTTCTTAATCGCTTCCCGCTTATTGGTGAGCTGTGTTCCGTAGCAGAAATTTTGAAAAATTAAATAAATTCAAAATTTTTTTATTCATGTGGCGTATTAAAACCCTTATGCAGAAAGTATTTGGCAGGTTCGATCTATATGTGGGACGTACAGAACAAGAGTTTAAGTTCTAATTTGCAGGTTTTATTCTTATTTTTTACGTTAAATAGGCAAAAACAAAAAATCTAATATATATTATATTGAACATGGGGTAAAATCACACTTGTTAAAACATTTGGCTGCTTTGTCCGAGACTTCTTCGCAATCTTAGTTGCGGGTTGTACAAAATGAAAGGTGATCCTATATTAGCAATTTTACTTTATTTTTTATTCACGATTTTGCCTCCAACATCGATAATAAGTAACTAAAATAGTTGGGTTTACTTATCCAAGATACTATCGTCGATTCTAATTATAATCAGGGATGACTATAGTTTCGGCCCCATTAGGCCATTATCAAATCAATAAAGACATGCCAGGCTCCATTTACTTCAGTAATGTGAAGATCGTCATGGTGTTCACACGTTTTGACACATTAAGAAACAGTCACACATTTAAAACTAAAAAAAAATATATTTACAAAAGTACACGAATGGTGCACAATTAATTACTTGGACATGCTACCGGCCGGCCGCGTGATAACAAACACGCGTATTTTTGTAAAAACGTATTTTTTAAAATTTTAAATGTGTGACTGTTTATGTTTTAATGTGTAAAAACGTGGGAACACCATGACGATCTTCACATCACTGAAGTAAATAAATGGCGACTGGCATGTCTTTATTGATTTGATAATGGCCTAATGGGGCCGAAACTATAGTCATCCCTGATTATAATAATTAGAATCGACGACAGTATCTGGGGTAAGAAAACCTAACTATTTTAGTTATTAATCTTTTAGTATATGATCGTTACATAGTTTAAATTATAAAATAAATTTAAATTTTCTGGTAATTTTAGTACACCAACAAAAGAAAGAATTTTTCGTTTTAAAATAATAAAGGTGCAGAAAAAAATTAACTACCTAATAAAAAATTATACAACCTAGAAAAAGTTGAAATATTTTTTTCAGAGTTTGAACATCAAATAAGTGTTATAAAATTTCCGGTTCTGTAAGCAGCGCTGGTACATTCGGGCCGAGTTGAACTGCTATTCCAATATCGACGTCGATCGCAATCCTGGACGATTGGCCTTTGAAGCTCAATGAACCAGGGCCACTGAATGAGCTCACTGTATTGCTGGTTCAATCACTGTACGCCCATCTAACTCTCTGAGCTGAAACAACATTCGTGCGTACTGAAATAGGCCTTCCATTCATTTAAATATCTTTTTCCCCCATCTGCTATGTTTCGATGCTTTTTACTCTTTGTAATGAGTGAGTATAATAATATTTAACTCCCAGCGGGAGTAAAGTGATTACTTTGTCTCCCGTGATTGAAGTAAACCCATGAGAATAATATTGAAATAAATAATTCATAAATCGATTTGTTTTGTCCTGTTACTAGAGCCTGCATCCGGGTAGCTGCTACCATGCATGCACCATCGACCAGCTGATTGCTGCAACGTTCTCACATGCTTGATTTTCAGACGTTTTCACAGCTGATTGCTGCTAATATCATTCTTTGATTATTCATGCCACTAAATCGGCTGTTAGCGCCCAAGGTCTTTAGACAGACAAGAAGAAAATAATAATGACTTATTATTCTCATGTTGCCTAAATCCCATAAGGCCTGTGGAACCAAGGGGTCATAAGTTTCCGGTTTATAAAAGACGTTACGATCCCAGCGGTAGGTTATATGTTTCCGGTCTATAGAAGAGGTCACGATTTATTTACATTCTTGATTGAGACAACCTGAGTACTGTTATTCTTCTCTCCTCTTTTTAGTTTAAGTATTCTCTACAGACCTTGGTTAGCACCTGCATTCGTTGAGCTGCAACATATTTTCATGTGTGGAAATTTTAAGGTGCTCTAATTATATTTTTGAATTATTAATTTCAATGTTATTCTTATAAGTTAACTTTGCCTCTGGCCAGACAAACCAAAAATTTGAAGGTGCTCTAATTTTATTTTTGAGCTATTGATTTCAATGTTATTCTAATGAGTTAACTTAGTCTCCCGCCGGGAGACAAAGAAATCATTTTACTCCCGCTGGGAGACAAATTAACATTTTACTCACCCATTACAAGGAATAACATGTGACTAAACATAGCAGGTGGCGAGAAATAGCTATTTCACACTTCTACAAGCAGTTATTTCGTTTCTTTTTGTTTCAAAGTTTAATTTAATTGTTTTACCATTCGGTTAATATTCAAATTTTAAGTGAAGTCATTCGCAAATTTTACATTAGCCTCTTTATTTACTTAAAAGTAAGCGTCCCGTATTAGAAGTTTACAAACAAACTAGATCCTTGAACCAGAAAAAAATATTTTTTCTTCAACCGGGGATCTGAGATGTGTTAAACTGCGACTGCCTACCGTACAGAGGGCTCAGTGCCATATGTTGACCGACCCTTGAGGCAGCCACAACATCCGTAGAGGGTGAACACCTGCTGGTGTTAAATTTATTGTGACTAACAAATCCTAGTGTTTATAGGTCTTTGCGCACTGAGAGAGCAACGTATAGATGGCTCAGTAGGGATAGCATTTTCAAAATATCGATATGTCGCCTTTGCGATGTATCCGAACCATTACTATCGATACATACGATGTATCGGGAGCAAAATATCGATATTTTCGATATATCAAAACAATATATTTCTGGATAAAAATGTCATAATTTATCATAACCATTAATACGGTATATATGGAAACAAATATCGATATTTCCTATAAATCGAAAAACTACATTTCTGGAGAAAAATGTCACAATTTCACAAGTTCAAAGAGGGATTCAACTATTTTCAGAAACAGGTTTTGCCTCGACGGAACTCAAGATATTTTTTAAATCTTACTAGAGAGATTTAAAAACGGAGAATTTTATGCTGTAAACACTTTTAGTATGTGCCTTATTTCAAAACGGATTTTACAGGTACTAGTTACAAATTACTATCAACAAGGCAGTAACAAATTTTATTACCGTACGTACAAACTAACACCCTGAAAAATATTACGATTGCCAGTTTTACAGGTTCAAAAGTTAATAATACTAATTTACCAATATCGTTTTCAAATAAAGCCCTTGAAACATCTTCTATAACTAAACTCTTTCAAATTTGTCTCCAAAACCCTGTTTTAATGCTGAAATCGATATATCGGAGAAGAATTATCGCTGCATCGATAATATTGGAACAGAAATATCGATATGGTTCTTTACGATACATCGGAACTAAAATATCGATTCTAACGACATATCGATTCCTTTGCCACCCTAGTGCCATATGTCGACCGACCCTCGGGCAGCCACAACATCCGCAAGCTGTTGGGAGGGCGAACACCTGCTGGTGTTAAATTTATTGTGACTAACAAACCCTAGTGTTTAGAGATCTATGTGTATTAAGGGAGCAACTTCTTAATGCACAAAGAAGTTGCATTAATTGTCATTTAAAACGTGGAATTGAGTTTAGATTTGGGGAGCTAGGGGAAGTAGAAGAGTTAGTGATGAGTGATTAAAAGCCTTTTTATTTGTATAGATACATTGGAGGCCCGATAATCTGAAATTTGGTAATCCGAAATTCCACTGAATCCGAAACGCAATTGGAAATATGTAGAACTTTTACCCAATCCTGGGTAATAAAATGGGTAAATCTTTTCTAAAGATGTAAATGGTTTTTACTTCGATTACGCGTGTACAGCGGGAGTAATTTAGCAAACGACGATTGCATGTGTTTATCGATCGCAAGAGGATAGATGTAATTTTTAGATCGGTGGTAACGGCAGGAATAACTTTGCAAAAATTAAAGTAAACAACCGTGAAATTTGATTGTAGACCGACTGATCGCAGAATTTATTCTGCAAAATAAGCAAAATAATGGCTCTTAATTAGATTATTCTGATCGCGCGCATTTACCGTTGGCGGATATTCGGCACGGTAGCGGCGATATAAGTTTCGAAATACGAAAGCGCGTATTTTATCAGTTGTGGAAAAACAGCGGGAGTAACGTTGCTAAGATATTATTTGCAAAGTAAACACATGGATGTAAAATTTCACCGCGCGTATTTGCCGATCGCAGGCATACAACGGGAATAAATGAAACGATGGATTGAGTTATTGTTATAATTTTAGTTATAATTCCGCGTAATCGGAAATATTCGGTAATCCGAAAAAGGTCCGGTCCCAATTTATTTCGGATTATCGGGACACCACTGTATAATCGAAGTGTACTTCGTCACTCTGAATTCAAAAACATCTCGTTACCGTATAGCTCGTAGGTAAGGCTGCGATCTACAAAAAACCCTTTTACTTCCCTTACGTCAAAAAATAATTGTCAGCCGACTTTTCCTACCCTAACATGTAATTCTTTCCTTACCTAAACTTGTTCCGCCATTCTCAAACAAAATTGTTCATCCTCCAGATAGCTTAAAACAAAAAAGTACATTAAACAATTAAAAAAAATGCTCAGTGGTGATTTTTGCATCGTGATGAAAAGTATCGTTCATGACTCGTCACAAAATCCCACTTCTGGGCAAGCATTTTCCATGTTTGTGCGCAAAAACATGAAATATACTATTAAATGTATCTTTAAACATCATATTTTTTCAAATACCATATTACACTGATGGTCCCCATGCCAACAATAGCCACGAGCACGTGCCTGACGAGGGGTATGACCCATCTACTTCAGCCGGCGCAGCACGAGCCTGGGGTTCCCACAGCTGCCGTGGGAGACTCCGTTACCTGGGCCTCCCTTGAGAAGGTGATAATGTTCGGTAAGAACTAGATCAACTTTGCTTCCCACAAATGGGGTCCATCCTATGACCTTTGTAACTGTTGAAGAACTATCCACTACTCTCCATGCTTTGAGTTTATACTATGGAAATCATAAACTGACACAGCAACTTAATACAAAAGATTTGGTAAGATTTGTTCCATTTATTTTTCTAATACACAGTAGAAATTATTGCTTAAAATATACTTAAGTGACTGCTTTTTGCCCCGGCCTCTAAAACGCTTGGTATAGGTTAATAAACCATTTTAATTGTTATTAATATAATTAAATTCTATGTAAGTTTTTAGAAACTTTATGGCGGGTTGACACGGTACGATTCATCTCGGATTGAGCTTGGTTTTGACTCTGTCCGATTTAGAACCAGCTCGTTTCGAGTCTACTCGTACCGGGTTTAATCGGAGGATTGTGAGCTACCTAGTGCACTCAGATTGGATTGAATTGTTAAATGTATCCAATGTTAAATCCATTTCAAATGAAAATTTGTATCCGAGAAAATATCTCCAACCGAATAACTCGCACCGAGTGGTTTGCATGAGAGCTATTCGGATGCATTGTTGCCCGGTCCGAGTGATCTTCCGAGTTCACTTGGCTCGAGATTAATCGAACCGTGTCAATCCGCCTTTAGGAAACTTCGGACGTCTTTAGATATCCTATCTAAAGTTCGGGGCTATAAAAGAGAACTTCAGGAATTCTTTAGGAACTTATTAAAGTCAAAGTAAGACTTTAGGACCCTATTAATATCAGTCTAAAATTTGTTCCGAACATTAACAGAGATTTCGACTAAAACAGACCAGGACCATATAGCATATGGTCCTGAAACAGGCTAAGATTTTTAATTCCTTTTAACTAAGATTTAAAGTCTGTTGTGTGAGGATATCAAGAAATTTGATTTTTGAGTAAATGTCCCAAAGACGTAAGGCAAAAAATCTATTTAGTGGACTCTATTTGTTGAATTCTTTAAAGTCTAGAAGGGCTGACTGTTGACAGTTACATGTTCCCATAGGCAATTTCACGTGGGAAGATAGAATCCATGGGAAACTATCATGAGAACTGGTAACCAACTGGGGGTAGATTGTCCTTTTCTTCTGGAGCAACCCTAGCTAGGCTAACTATGGGCGCGTGGCTTTGGAAGGGTGCTGTAGAGTGACGGTTAAAATACCCCGCTTTGAATAGTTAGGACGTGATTATTACACAGTGTCTTATAGATGAGTCAATTAGTTTGTCTGTTACTGAGCTTGTTATGCAAAATACGTTATCGGCTTGGAATAACTTTGACTAATCACATTAAAATATGAACAAGGACAGCATATTAGTCCAATAATAGAACAAGATACCAGAATTATCAAAAAATAACTTAAGTAGAAAATGATGGTTAATGAATTGTGTGTATAGGCAGTAAACGTATGCCCAAAATTTAAACCTCAGTAAATCAAATTAGTAAGCTAATAATTGTCATTGTGGGGAACAATATGAGCGTATATTTGAAAATGTTACTGCTTTCCCCCGAGCGAAGCTCGGTCCCCAGATATTAGTAATAGATAAGACTCTCAATATCCGAAATTAATTCCGTGAAACATAGAAATCCCAACAACTCGAAATTACAAAAGTTAATTTACATTCTCCTAAAGAGGCCATAACAACAGGGAGCTTAGCCATGGGAAAGAGCCGTTGAACTACTTCTTCCTAAGAATCGTCACCTTCTCAAGGGAGGCCCAGGTAACGGAGTCTCCCACGGCAGCTGTGGGACCCCCGTGGCTCGTGCTGCCTCTGGTACCGATGGGGTCCGACCCCACAGAAACAAACTAACAGCACGTGCCACTTGTTAGTCCAAGGCCTTTAGTTGGGTAGATCGTGAATATAAACACCTTTTCAGATAAGAAATGGTTACCTGCAATGTCTGTAGCATGTCTTGCAGGATTCTGTGTTATGAGACTCATCATAAAAACTTAACACAAAGATCTTGTCTACTCAGGTTAAAGCTAAAGCTGGGTTGGTGTGAATGTGAAATGATAAGAGAGTCTAGGTTGGCAAAAGTATGAATTTTTACGGGGTGTTTGTAAAGAAAATAATGAGTGTGTATAAATTATATGTAGGCACTAATGCTACCAATAAAAAATATAGAAAAGCACAAATAATAAAAATTTTCTTACATTTATATAAAAAAACTAGACAAATAGCTTAGCTATCAAGGTTCATATTTAAATAAAATCTTATTTTTGCTAGTTATATATTGTCAAATGTTTGTTCATATTTTGTTGATTCTTAAGCTTTTCTTATAATTTTCTAGTTTACAGTTTTTTTTCAAGAATAAACTAAGAAGCTAAGAAAATTCAAGGTTTTGTGTATTTTTATTTGAGAGTCACTTTTAGGTTATTTTTTGTGTTAAGACGAGGACATTTCTAATCTTCCTATGCAGTAGCCTATATATAGTTCCGTGGGGGAAGCTATTTCTTGCCGAAATGGTCACCTTCGCGAGGGAGGCCCAGGTAACGGAGTCTCCCACGGCGGCTGTGGGAACCCCGTGGCTCGTGCCCTGCGCGACGCGTGGCTGCTATTGTTGGGGTAGTGGGGTAGTAGCCGTGAATATTAAACAACACTTTATTCGGGCATTAAGGGTGTTGTAATCAATTTCGTACTAGCTGGGGTTTTGGGTGGCATGAATAATAATTAACATTTTTGTCATACTACACGGGAACAAATAATGACTTTCAATACTAAAATGCGGCTAAAAACATTCTGTTTTTATTTTAAATAACACACGGTCCTTTTTCGACCACTATTTCTTTTCGATCTCTAAAATTAGCTACATGTTGATGACGACTTCTACACCAGATAGTCTGTATTTTTTCTTAATGTCTTCTCTTGTTCCATTATATATATATTTCTTTTCGCTGTGAACAAGAAGTGAATGATTATGGGCTTTCTTAAATCGGACAGTTGGATCAATAATATATTCATGTTGTTTCTTCTTGTCAATGGCAATGATATCACATCTTCAGATGGATCTATTGTTTTTGCCTCACATGTCACTTCTTCGAAGTCTTCAAAGTTACAATAATGTGATCATAAGATTCTATTGATTTGTACTTTGTTTTTGTAATGTTGACTGGCATAGGGGCATTAAACTCCTAAAAATATATACTAAAAAAATAAAACCAAAAGAAAAATAGTAAAAAATCTATATTACTAATTCTGTAAGAGATTTTTTTAAATCAAAATTGTGAGAGTTTGACAGCTTGCAGGATGATGGGGGAGGGCTCAAATTAAAGGTCTTGGTCCCAGGGGGTCGGGAAAAATATCAGATTATATCAAAATCTACCAGAAAATGAGAAATAACGAAAAATATCTTCCATTTAAAATGCATTGGGATTGAAAACGTCTGCTTTGTTTACATTAAACATGTGGTGCTAATGCTTGATTCAAAGCCTTTTGGTAGATGTTGACATGTGGGAATTTTTTCAAAATGCAGCTAACTATGTACGTTCAATATACTATAACAAAATATATTTTAAATTTAAGATTTTCATATTTTATAATAATTAAGGGTTTGAGTTCTTCCATAATTTAAAATTATAAAAAGCTAAGTACGTTTGTTTAGTTTATGTTATAACGATGCAGATTTAATACCAAAATGAGATATATATATATATATATATATAAACGCGTATCAAGGGATATTACTCCCTGACATTCTGAAACGCGGATAACACTCCCGTTATCTCTCTCCAAGGTCAGGGAGTAATATCCCTGATTCCGTGATCACTAGTGTACATCGGCGCGCGTCGGTTTCCCGCCAGTTCATACTGATAGCAGGATATTACTCCCTATTATCAGAGTTGCCAACTGTTGATTCAAATGTCAGTATCTAGGAGCTTGTTTTTAAGTACATTTGTGTTATGTTCGATGTTTTTGGGGTTTCCTCTACGTATTACACTAACCATCACAACCTTAATGTTTTCCTCCAAAAAAAGTACTCATTAAAATATTCTGTATGATGCAGATTAGTATGATTGATTAATTCGAAATCCTCTTTAATGCGAATAATATTTTCTCCGTTCCGCAGCATTTTATTTGTTAGCCATCCAAATAAATCGTAAATAGTTCTAACATTTAATAATTCGAATGTTTACGTCAAAATTACGAGAAATTATCGGTTTTCTAGGCTCAAACTTTCCGTGAAAAGCCGTAACAATTGCGGTCGAAATTACACTTTGAACACTATATTTTCTTGATTGTAAATTTCATTGTCCTGGGATTTATGCCACCAACAACTCTATTTTATGACAAAAAATGTCATCACTTTATATTTTTTGGATTATGTTGTGTAAGCTAAAATCAGCCTTTTTCAAATTTCGCACTTAACAGCCTTACCTTGCCTGGCCTGTATCAGTTAGGTTTTTGACATTTAATTTATTTCTTATTACCAAATTTTATGCGGATGAGCAGCCTGGATCCTCTAGTTTATGATAAAAAAATCTGTCTAAGTAGTAATGTTACAATTACACTTTGCATGACATAGTTTTATTTAAAAAATACTCAACCTTACAACGGACGAAGCGAGTGTCTGCTCGTCTATATGCATAATGCGATAGGTTCCCCTACCTGACGTGCTTAAATTCAATACAACGATTTTAAAATGAAAATAAATTAATTGATAACTATCTCAGTGATCATCGAGTCATCCAACCCCTACTCCCTCCCCACTACAATTTGTTTGCGAGATAACGAAGGACGCTAACGAATCACAACCCCGGATTGTCATGGAGTGGAGGTGCAAAGACTATCTTTCACCCGAATAAGGGTGAGACAAGCTAAAAGTTATACCCGCGACTGTTCTTCGCGTGTTGAAAACCAAGCGCGAACGTATTTCCCAAATTTACTCCCACTGTAATTGAGGCGGGTCATAACAATACTCGCCGACATTTTTTTCTAAATCGAGATTTTGATGTTTTATTACTCTATGGGAGTCAAAACTTGTTATTTCCTATTTAAAAAACTATGTTAAAGTTTAGCGGTAGTAGCAAAACTCGCCTTTAACATCGCGACTGTTATTGCAAAACTTGTCATTATGCAGCCGACCAATGGTATCGCAGCTTATGACCACGTGACTTTCAGTTTGTTTACATCTCGACTTACTGAAGTTCCTAAAGGTTGCAGCTACTATCAGTGTATTTTAAAGTTTATTATTAAAATAATTATGGATACAATCATTAAACCTTCGCCACGTGGAAAAGGGCGAAAGAAGAAATCTATAATCTCGAGGAATGGAAAAATATTGACGTTTTATTACTCTATGGGAATCGATACACCAGGGGGCTGTTTCTAAACGATGTTGGTAAATTAATAATATTGACTTTGTATTTTGTAATACTAAGATTCCGTTTCAAAACCGTAAAGATACAACTGGGATGGATTGTAACTGGTATTTAGTAATTGGTAGCTAGTAATTGTAAAACCCGTTTAGAAACAACTCCCCAGACTGTGTGCACACTTTATGTCAAAACGGGCTATTTGCTATCCAAAAAACAATATTAAAGTATAGGGGTTGTAGCAAAACTCGCCTTTTCCATTCCGACTGTTGCTGCAAAACTGTCTACTTTTAGTCTGTCACGAAAAAACTGGCTAACTGCAATATTAAATGTATTTTTTTCTGACAAGTTAATCATAAAACCTCAAAAATAGTTTTTCCTAAACAATTTTAAGTACTTCATGTACTTGTAAAAAATTTCAAACACAATTATTGTGTTTACACGCAACAAGTTTAAGGGCGTTTTCGCTTTTTTGTAACCACTGTTTGTATGTTTTTCGCGCTTTCGCTATATTTTTTTATTTGTTTAATACTTTCAAACCTATATACCCTGTTTTAGCACCCGAACCAATAAAAACTGAATATTTTCCTTATATGAGTGAAGCATGCCGTAACGAAAAATGTGCGTGATTGTGGGCTGAAATGTGCACAGAGTGATTCCCTCATGAGAACATATAACCCAGATCTGCGGAGAACGAGCGTGTATCGGATGTACAGAACAAACGTTTAGCCCTTCGTGTGTCACTGCTAATAGACTTCCGAATTTTCGAAATCATTAAAAATTCAACACAGAAAACACTAACTCAACCATTAAGACGGCACTATGTTAGTTTTATCAGAAACCTAAATCTGACAAAAACACACTCACTTCAACATACTTTAAAAACAAACATAATGCAGGTACCACCATGGTGTAAGGAAACATTCTTTTTTCCTTACACCATGGATACCATAACTCCGCATGAACTACAACAAAAAAAATACACAAAATTAAACGGAAACAAAGTGTCGCCGGTGGTAAAGTAGGTGTTTTGTTACACGTTAGTGGTGGCTCACGTTGGTAATTTATTAAGTTCCAAAATTTGCCTCAATTTTCAGTCGATCTGTACCGTATGTGTTTTAAACTGGTTAATATTATTATATATTACGCGTTTGCGACTCTCATTGGTTTTCACATGTTTTAAACAAATTACACATTTTCAAAATTGTAACAAGAGCTCAGTTATAGGGTAAAATGATTTAAAAACATCCTGACAACAAAAAAGAAAATGTAAAAATGTAGTTTAACGGCCGGAATTCTCGAAGCTTGCTAAGCTGAAAAATTGGTCGAATTATTTCAACAGTATAAAAAATCAGTTTATTGCTGCAGGTTTTTTATGATTCCGTGATTTTTTTAACTGTGCTCGAGTTACAACCGTAGCACAAGGAAGTGGCTTGTACACTACAATCCTAGAGATTTATTTACAAACCCAATCATACAAAACTCAAACCTTTGGTGGAAAGCCACATACATAAACAATCGAGCAAAATTTTAAGATCCTACCTTTGATGAAACTAGTCATTAAAGTATTATTAAAATGACGTAAATGCTCAGACGCTAAAGGAGGCGTGGTACGACCTCTCTGTTTACATAAACCTTATTACCTATTTTCACCCATGTAAGAAAATTAGATTATTAAGTTTAACGATGGACTTGGCATATTCCCTTTATTCAGTTATTTCTTTCGATAAAACCTTAAACTTTGCGCGTTTTAGCGCCTTGGATTTGTTTGTAAAATAAATTCAAGGAATACTCATAAGACATTATTGTCATACCGCGGAACACCGCTTCGAAAACGGCAGTTATGTTAGCTAATATGCTACGTGGTGAAACATTCAATAAGATGTCATGTTAACATGCTGATGAGTTAAATAAGAAAATTCAAAAACGTTGTACTATTAGAAAGCATTAAGGGTTATTTTCGAATCAAAGAATGCTATCCGGAATTTACCTGTATAACAGTAGGAAATTAATAAAACATTCGGAGTTGACGGTATGAATAATGTTCGGGATGGAATTATAATTATTTGATTTTTCGCTACTCATCACCATAATAATAAAAAATAGTTTTTATTAACTTTTTGAGTTTTAAAGTTTCCCCGAGCTATTGATTTTGTATTTCGGGAACAAATAGATTCAAACTACTGCAGGGGCCCCGCTAGATAAGAGAGAATTATTGTTTGGCTTCCACATAAACCTGATAAGGAGGGCTATCAACAGGCCTGGCGACAAGATGTCTGGTCCCGAAGATGCCAGCTGCCAGCAACTGACCTTGAGTATATTTTGTTTCACCTTTCAATCAAACCAAGCCTCTGTTAAGAGTCCTCCCTTTCCACGGCAGTTTTCGTTTTTCGGCGACACTAGTAGCGACTTTTGGAACTTCGGCTCCATAAGAGCCCATGCTAAATCAGTGCAGATTTTGCGATGTAAGGTTTCGCGCGGAACCATTTAGCGCCCATATTTTTTAACATATCCATACTATGCGATATTATTTGAATAAATAATACTCTAAACTACAGGAATTGCTTTCTTATTTTTTGAAAAAGGTTACTAAAAACGTTATATTAATGTCCAAAGTTGACTATTTTAAATTGATGATAGAAAAAAAACTATTTAAGTTATCGAAATTCCAAAAAGCATTTTTTGTAGTTTGGACATTTCCCGTTACAACCATATTGAATTTAAAATTTTCCCTTACCTCATGGGGTGTCTATATGGTTCAGCGTGAGAGCTGTTTTTTTAACATTTTTGGCTGGGTAGGGAGGACTCTTAACTTGGCAAGCTATTTTTAAACATTGTTTTACTTTACTAATGGTCAAAATTAGTGATTGCCATGATCTTTAATTCAACAAATTATTTAATTCTTAATTCCTAATTTGATAACTTCTTGATAAATGTTTTGAAAAATAAAAAAAACTAAGTTTTAAATTTTACATGTTTACTTTTAAGAAAAATGATAAGTCATGTTAGAATGGTACTTGAAGTTCTTTTAACATTCCTGTATGACATAATTCTAATAATCTTGAAAAACAGTGCCAAATTTATTAATTCTTAAAAATGCTAGAAATATTTAAGTTAAAATTACTTAGTTTCAGGCTGCTTAGACATGTTTACTAGATTATTATTTTGTATTTTTAACGAATAAACAAATTATGAATCTTAGAACCGCTGAAGTAGAATGACGCATTCTTGGCTCGTTCGATTAGGACGACTTATAACTCTAAACTTAGTAGAGTACTAACTAGGCGATTTCATTAAATACACTCATATTAATTTTATCCCTCTTTGTACTCTATATTGTCCCCGCTTTACGAAACTATGACCTTCTTGGATGGAACAGTCACGGTGGCATGACGCTCACACTCACACTCATTTTCCATAAAATACGCGTTTGAAAAATGTGTTCAACTTAGTTAGTCATATTATGTTCTACATGTCAACACAGAATTACGGTTAATTTATGCAATTTTAGGCTACAAATAATCAAAACATCCTGAAAAATATTAATGCAACGCTACTGAATGCAAGGGTTAATTTTAATCGCAAGTTATTTATTTATTTTTTTGGCCTTTGGTGTCACCTGAGCTAGAATACTGTTTCATAAATTTTCCAAGAAACCCAGTTATATTTTATACAGCGACCAAAGAATATTATTATTAATCCTTGGTCGCTTATGTTACATTGAGGAGGGCAGACCCGGTCAGAAAAAATCACTGGTCAGAAATCGCTGAAGGCCCCTTAGCTCACCCTGAGTTCTATGAATGTTTTAGAGAATTAATTGTCCTCAGCAGAAGCTTCAATCCTGACTGGCTTATTACATGACTATAACCTAGCTGGATACTTCTAGCCAGGGTACCAGCACTACAACGGGGGTTGTCACGATTTGAGGCAGTGTTGTAATTGTCTTTCAGTGAACAAGTTTGGTTCCCCACCAGGGAATGCTGGACTTAATGGCAGGTTGGGCGGGGATGTAAACCCTTTAGGAGCTCCATAGCTCCATCCATTGAAAAAAAATTCTTTGCTCAACGAGTCTAAGCTTGGCCGAACCTATTCCATCTTCCTTTTCCTTGTTTTGCTTCCTTTGTATTAATATACTAAAGGATGACATACGGCCTCAGGGATATTACAGAGAAAGCTTCCCTTTTTTTGAAATACTTTCATTGAATAGGCATACTGTTGTTGGTACATTTCAAAATCTAGTAAAATAGGTAGCCTAACCATTAACACTTAAATATCCCCCGCATCCCAAGTACATTTACTGTATAATGCGTTTTAAATCTAGAATTTTTTAGGTTAATATTCAACTAATATTGCTATTTTAAAACTCAAAACGTTGAAACATGCATCAGTGCGTCAAAACATGTATCAATGTGTGTTCACTGTCAATAGTTTGTTAGAAAATCCCATCTTCAGAGCACCTCCTCAGTTACTTATATTCCTTTTTAACTTTCCTCTTTAAGAAAAGAAATACGGTGAATTGAGATGATAACAGACTGAAGGTCTTAGTTTTAACAGGGCAAATACTTTCCTTATTTTCAGTTGTCTCAAAAACTCAATATTTTTAAGAAATCAAAATCATAATGTGGATGAATGTTAACTGACTTTAGCTAGCCCTGCATTCTGGTGGTATGTTTCCGGAACTATTTCATATCTTGATAATCTGTTTTGTTACAAATAAATGTGAATAGGAAAAAGTTTACAGGTTCTAAGTGTGTAGTAGCACTTTCACTGGAATTTCAAAAACCTCCTGTGTGAAGGCTTTTCATAATATATTTTCCAACCCTGCAAAAGGAACATCTAGAGAGTAGGCCTAATACAGTAGCTTTAACTTGACACCAAATATGTGTAGAAAAATTACTTTCTAGGGGCCGATTTGCTCTGTACAAAATCCCAGAAATTCTTTTAATAATATATATTCTTTAAAAATAAAACTATTACTATATTTAACATGTACTATTCATGCTACATTTTCGCCAGTAATTACAAACTGGTATAATTATGAAGATTGTGTTATGGATGAACGTTATGTTTAAAAAGACGATAATCCCCACCAGGGAAAATCGCATCCTCAAGCCATCGGCTATAACTATCCATGATTATAAAATTGGATATTCCGAAGAACAATACGAATAAACTAACCGCTGTATTACATCACAGTTTTTCATTTGGTCAAAGACGTAAATTAATGACGTATCCAACCATTAGAAACTTAGAAACGTATACGAGAAGCAAGGGCAATGCATAATTTTAGGCTCGTATAAAACAAATCAATGAGGTTTGTTGTGAAACAAATGCCTTAGCATTTTATTTTAATTTATGCACGGTTTTTAATATGCAAAACCTTTGATTGACTTAATTATTTTGTGTTAAAATAACAAAATCATAAAACATTTGAATATATTGAAATAATTAAAAATACTAACCATCTCTAGTTTAAAACTATACGCAATACATTTTTCATAACAACTGATTTATCTAATGTATTGTTATTGTATTTGAAAATTTGTGATTATTCGTAAACATGTCGATTTACAAGAAAGAAACTTTCTTGTTTGAATTGAGCTATATATAGCTATAATTGAGGCTGCTTAGAAACAATAGGTCGACTAAACTTTACTAAAACAAACATAGACCAGCAAACAATGTAAAAAGACAATTAATTTGGGGCTTTAAAATGTATTTTAACTTTAAAAGTGTAAATTAAGCTGAACTGTTTACTTACAATCTATTTAAAATAGTGGTTGAATCAATATTTTTCTAATCTCAATGAGTTGCCTTTGGTGCAGTAATCGTTGGTACAATATTTAAAAGTATAATGGTTGCACTCATTCCTTATTCTAAATGTCAATATTTATTTTGAATTGAGAATTTTGTTAATTTATTATAAGTAAATCTTTAAGCTGTGATCAGCAAAGAGGCCGATAAAATTACCTTAAATGTGTTAGTAAAACATCCTATAAAATTAAAATATCATCACAGATGTTTTCAGTACATTTGAGTTTGCAAGTTTTGTAACATGATTATAATTGTATGATCCTTTTCTTTAAAATTTGCACCATTACGAGATACAAGTTAAGTAATTATTCAAAAGAGTTTTACCAGGTATTACGTTTCTTCGTATGAAATTCCGATCGAGGTTGATGGTAGGTTGCACAAAATGTAAATTCGGTTGTGATAACTATATAAATTTCCCATCTCAATTTATTTTATAATTTTTTATTTTTGTTTGAAATAAAGTTACGTATTTTTATACAAAAAAATGTCATACAGAGTGCCTCTTAAGTCCATCGCCGAATTTGATGGTTTGTTAAGGCTAAACTTTGGTTATGACGTAAGGTTTTCTTTAAGGTCTACACGTACGAGATTCAACCAATCCTTTAATAAATTGTATTTAGTTAAAGGTAGAAACTTTGAATGAATTCATATGTATTTTTACTGACTGAATTGATTTTCAAGAAATTCAGTGGTACACATTTTAAATGTACACCTTATTGATATGGCATGATTAAGGAAGAAGAATGATATTAGGCAAAATTATTTTCCATACCTAGATATACAATAGTTCTGAATTACTTAACATAAATTAAACAATTATGAGCGAATTGAATGAATTTGAATTTGAATGGATTTCGAGAATCACTTGGAGCAGGTTTTTGTTGCTTATTTTTACACAATGCTTCATATTGGGAAGTTTGGAGGCGGACGTACGAGAAGATCTGAAAAAGGCGGGATTTCTTTATCTGGCGTCTGATGATGATGTGGACACCCAGCTGCACAACCGCGTGAGGCCCTGGATAGGATCAAACCTTAGTCATAATTTGAATGTACAATGCTTATTAGTGATGAATAAGCAATTCAGAAAACAAGGCAAGCAATGATGTAAGGTTTGTCTTTAAGGTCTACACGTACGTGATTCAACCAATCCTTTAATAAATTGTATTTAGTTAAAGGTAGAAACTTTTAATGAATTCTTATATATTTTTACTGACTGAATTGATTTTCAAGAAATTCAGCGGTACAAATTTGACAAATCCATACTGCACAGTAGTTTTTAAACTTTGTTGAACTTAATCTTAAATGAAATAAAGTGTATTTAAAAAATAGTAAAAAAGGGAGTTTATAGTATTTTTTGGAATTTTCCAAAAAACATGCGTTTTTTACATATGGATGGGAGGTATATAAACTAGTCATCCTAAAAAGTGATTATTGGATTTAAGACGTAAGGTTAGGAACTTATTTATTTTAAGTAAATACATTTTAGCCAAAATTACATATATATGTGTTCTTTCTATTCGAATAACGCTAAAATTGCTGCCAAACATAAGTTTCATTTTGGGTTTTTCCTTAAAATTGAAATTGTTAAAAAAAAGTGTAAGTTCCAAACGAAAAACCACGAAAAAAAATTTTCAACTACGTCACTATACAGGGTGTCCGGAAATTATGGTAAAATATTTTAGTATATGATAGTACAGGTAAAAATAAGAAAAAAGTTCATATAAACATAGGTCCAAAAGTGCTTCGTTTTCCGTCTGTGTGTCTGTTCGTGATTTTTACATATTTAATCATATCTCATGAACCTCTTAACATATAAACCTCAAACTTGGTACATGGATGACCACTATTAAGACCTATATTTGTAAGAAGTATCAAATTTCTACTTTGTACCATTTCAAAATGGCGACTGTTTTTGTTTTCAAAGCTAAATATCTTAAAAACCGTAAATTTTAGAAAAATTATTCAAAAGGCAAAAAAGTTGTGAAATTTAATCCAATTAACGCTGATATTAAGATTATGATGATCAGACTAATAATAACGGAGAAATTTTAATTTTCCAAATAAAAATGGAAATTTCTGACAGTTTGTTCTAAAGGACCACGTTTTTATTCAGAAAAGTTAATGAAAGTTCCCGATTGTCTGTGTGTTTGTATTTTTCAAGTATCAATTCATTTGAAAACGTCCACGGGCAACTGCTAGATACTAATGAAGCACTTGAAACAATGTAGAGTAGGATTCACCTAAGTTGGCCAAAGCATGTACTAATCATCTCATCAAAAATTTTTATACAAGTCACATTGAAAACATTGTTGGTTCCACATATGGTGTCTGTTTACATTTTCTCCGAACTGTCAAATCACCACGTTGCGTTTGTTTACAATATTGTTTTGTTGTCATTCGTGGCAATCGTATAGGTTATTCAATGTTTAAAATATTGCCTATTTTTAGGATTTCCTATTTTTATTGAATTTTTTTACTTAGCGGTAAAGTTCAATTTGATTCTATTTCTTGATTGACATTTAATTTTGTTTGTTTAGCTGCTTGTTTATTTTTTACTGGACCAATTTAGATAACTTTTGAACAAAATATGAGACAAGTCAGATGCTGACTTGCAGCAAGTTGTAAGGGCTAATCATAAACAAACCTATTTTTCTTTGTACAGATTATTTGATAGTAGAATCTAAGACTAGTCGTCATGCCGCAACCATGACACAACCTCCCCGTGTTAATAGATATTTAATTTCAAAAAGCCCATGAGTAATATTTTAGGTTGCGCAAGAGAACTTCCACGTGCAATATTGCATGAGAAATTTCGCTTTACTGCAAGTTTTATGCTAAAATAGATGTTTGTTAGCAATGTTTTTAGCACAGCTGGATTTTATGCTTAGGTTCGTAAAAAGATAATAGTTTGTTTACTTTCGTTTTGGCCAACTTACGTGAATCCTACTCTAATTTAATTGTAGTTTTTTAATAGTCAAACTGTCCTTATAAATGAAAAATACATGTATCTAAAACTGAACTACACTTTTCCGAGTGCTTTATTAGTAATTTGACTTTTTTCCTTAATTTTAGCCTAGAGTGGAATGGCGAACATGAAAATCTTTGAGGAGCTGTAACTTCTGAACGGATCAAGTTGTTGAGACGCGGTTTGCATTGTTATGATCTACTAATTAAGAAGTTTAAAATTAGGTACAACTCGAGGTATGCTCACATTTAAGAATTTCAAGACTTCCAGCGTGGGTCTCCCGTCATCGTGAGAAAAACTAAGAAAATACGCCAAAATATTTCAATATGTAATAGATACACAACTGCAAAGTTTCGTTACTTTCTGTAAAATGATATAAAAGTTATTTAATTAATATATTCCAGACTTTTGTCGAAACCTCTATATTACTGTTAATTAATTCATCCGCAGGCATTATTTCGGTCCTTGCTTTTTTAACGTGTATTGCATTCCTTGTTGGATTACATTTAAATTATTAAGTTTGGTTTAGCCGAATAGATGGTACAATCATTCGTACAACCGTTCACCAATTTTAGCCATAGCGTAGATACTGCTAGCTCACTGACAAAAACGGTGTAATTGGTTAGGGATAATGCAACAGGAGAATGATGCGTCACTATTTTTATAATAGTTTTTTTTTAGGAATAGTTACTAAGAAACTATTTCAAATTAAATCTAGAAATGTCTACCAGAGAGCTTTATGTATTGTTTTAGAAAAAAAATATTTGCTGTATATTTAATCTGCAGTTTTTTTGGCATTTAAACTTATATTTATGTATATTGTATAATTAATTTTCCTCCGGATGTAAATCTAACGGTTTTTGGTCAGTAAGCTGAACAAAAACAAAAAATACAAAAATACCTCACATGTATTATTTTTCCCAAAAAGGTGATTTCAGTCAAACAAACCTTTTTTAATTATTTTATTACATCTGGGTTACAAAGGGTTAAGATGAACTGAACTTTGCTTCCTAATGGCAATCATTCAGTTCATAGCGGAGTAGTGGTTGATTCATGAAAGTAGGAAATGAACTTTACAATTCTCAGATCACAGATTTGTTTTAACATTTCTACGTTTGACTCTAGCTTGTGTTGTGGTATCAAATTTATAAAAGTACTAACTAAATGACACATGAATGGACTCTAAAAATCGGACACTAACAATAGATTGTAAAAATAGTACTAAACCAAACTAATATAATTATATCCGACGAAGAAAGAAAATTTCTCTCCGTCCAAAGTTGAGATTCATAAAAAAACTGACGGACCAGTAACCTCTACTGTTCTTCTATGGTTCGGTCTGGGGTAACAAAAACAATATCGCCCCTGAAATTATGAGAGATCTCTTCCAGCGCAGAGGAAGGGGTTTCAAGAAAACCCAAAGGTTTTACCTTGGGCGGTTCTGGATGGAGTATCATATTAAAAATTAATTTGAAAACGGCATCTAAATTAAACCCATAAGGCGTCTAAATGATATTAATTTAGTAATTTAAACAAAGAAACATAAACTACTCATACTATTTTTATTACACTAAAATCTCACTCTTCATACCCTAGTTTTGAAACTTATTATGAGCTAATCTATATATTTAAAAAGAGGTATTTTGTTTTCACAGTCATAACTCGGAAACGGCTCGACGGATTTTAAAGTTCGAGGCGTCATAATAAAGGTTTTTTTTCATAGATATGTCGATAAGTCTCAGAATTCCATTTAAGAGCTTCATTTTACTACGGTGAAGGACCAAAGTTCTGGAACAGTGTCGCTGTCCGTCGACACAATACCTAACTCAATTCACTTTGTTTTCAAATAAACCTAAAAACACGGTTTGTTAATAGTTCATAAGGTAAACCACAGATTTCAGTATTTGCAAGTGAAGCTGCAACCGAGTAATCTAGTGTTTATTAATCGAGAAACATTGACTGTATAATAGAAAAAATTAATACCTCCCGTAATGACAATCCTCTATATGAGTCACCAAGGCTCTATGGGTTCTCTTGATTATTGCAATGGGGGCTTGGGGTCTGGGTTTCGGGAGTGATATTAAAAAAATGTCTATTGATGGTATCAGAAAACATTTTGACCAGGTAATAATTTTGGACCACCATCTTAGAGCTGCAATAAAAAAAAATATTTGAAGGTTGTTTTGTGCCATCAGTTCTTACCTTATTTTACAATGTTTATAATACCGCAATCCGTTTTTGAAAATATTATTTCGTTTTCAAGATTCCAAAATAAAAATTCTTAGCTGTACACTTATCATGGACGTTTACAAATAAAATATTGTTATATAATATTTCTTTATATATCTTCGGCTCTAATGGTAGCATGCATTCAGTTTTCGTCTTAACACACTCAATTCTTCAACAGCTTAATTTAAACTAACAATCGTTTAGTTGAAATTGTTTTGCTTTAGTTTTAACGAGTGAAGCATTTTTAGCTCAGTCCTACACGAAATCATTTTTTTAGAAAATCAATCTATATATTAATACGCGAAGTTATTTAAGGTTTTTTTCTCTCAAGTTTTTTTAAGTTTATTTAAGTTTTTAACTCGATAAGGTTGGACGGATTGTAATGTTTCAGGGTCAAATTAAAGGTATTTTAGTTAGATATGTCAGTAAATCTCAAAATTTCAAGAAAGGGGTTCACTTGAGTACAGTAAAAGGACTTAAGTTTGGGAACAGTAGCACGACACGCCGACACCATCAGACCAAATTCAATTTACTTTTTTTACATCTAAACATAAGATCAGGGTTTGAAAATAGTTATAGGGTAGATTCAAGTGTTTGTAAGCGAAGCTGCAACCGAGTAATATAGTTTTAACTCAAAGATCACATCTCCTATTTTATAATAACTAAAATTTTCGTCCCGGTCTTAATACTTAATAGATTTTTTTGCTTTTATTTTAGCAATTCGTAATATGAATTCGGTTATTTTTTTTTAAAGTTACTCTCTTCCTAAGGTCATACCATTTTTTGATTAAAATTTTATTTATAATTTTAATCACAATTCCTCAATACAGGAAGTGCAAGGGATGGCAATAATTTAACAAAACTCCCGAGATTAAAATGGTCGGATCGCGATGAGGAAAAATATGAAAAACATTGATGACAATATTTATGACAATATCATTGACCATACAGATGACAATGAATAATGTTTATCAAGAGTTCAGCCCATTCAGATACAAATAACAGTAGAGTATTATATGTTGTTAAAAAGCAGCCATGGTTCAACAAAGCATGTTTAGGGATAACGTTTTGAAAATTTTAAATTTATTCAGTAAAATTAATTTGAGCTCAAACAAACAGTCGTATTAGAGATGTTTAAAAAAGTCATTGTGTAATCAGGAAAAGAACTAGCTTTTAGGAATAACATTGTGGAATTTATAAACCATTCAATGGATGGCATGAAGTTGTGGGGTGCTATTAACGGACTCCGTAGTTTCGTTCTTAAAACTATGGGAAAAATAGAGGCTAGTGAGTGGGTAGAAACTTTCAGGCATTAATGAATCCTCTGTATCATTGGGAACAATAAGTTATGCTGAACCTTCTGTACGGGATGAAATATCAGATGGTGAGTTTTCTTTTCAGACAAGGACCATTTTAAATGGGATCCCGAATGAATTTTATAAAAATGCAACAAACTCCTTAATTTCTGTTTTACTAAATATATACGACAATATATTTAAAGCTGGAGATGCGCCGGGGAGTTAAAAAAAATCGATTATTTTCCCGCTCCACAAAAAAGGAAATTTAAGTTCGGTTCAAAACTACAGGGTTGTCGTTTATTAATTGCATTACAAAATTATAGACTAGCGTATTGCACCCCAAAGGTTGAGCGAATGGGTAACTTCTCGGGGCATTTTGACTGAACATCATCAGCAGGGTTTTGCGCGGGATACTCCACAGTGGATAACTTATTTTATCTGTCAAGAATGATTAAACTTCGCTTATCGACTAAATAAAATCAAATGTTCTGTTTTTTGTATCAACTTTTTATTAGCTTTTATCACAATTGATGCTTTGCATGCTTTGTTTTTTAAGTTGTCTACTATGGGGGTGTCGATCGTGTCGACTCGCATGTTGGCAGCGCTACGAGCGCTGTACGATGGCGCGGAGGCGGGGGTGTGGTGTAAGGGTAGTGTCACGGAAACACTTGAAACTGCTAGTAAGACCGGCCTCAGAAAGGGATGACTGTATATGCTCACCGTTATTACTTTGTAAAGCCTAAAAAACATTAAACTCATTAACTCATGGCCTATTATTTTTAATTTTTTGTTGCCTTTGTTTTGTCGGTGGATTGGTTGGTCGTTACTTTAATTAATATGATAGAAAATGTCTTTGGTGGGTGTATCATTGGTCGGACAAAGTTGTATATGTTGCTGTATGCTAATGACGCAGTGTTGTTAGCTTCAACAGCAGCGAGTTTGCAATTTATGATAAACAGCTTAGAAAAATGTTGCGATGTATGGAGTTTAAAGCTTAATTTGTATGAGGAAAAAGTTATGGTTTTCCAGGAATGGAGGGAAAGAGAGAGAATTCCATCATCTCTTTCAAAATTAAGAGATTATGAAAAGTGGGTTATCAAAGAAACTCGAATTGATATTGTTATAAATATCTAGGCGTGGAATTTACACCACAATTTACTTGGGAAATGGATTTAAGTAAAAAGGAGGTGGCTCATTGCGATAAATTCAACTTGTGGCGTAGAATTTTTGGAGGTAGTTTACTCAATCTAACTTTTAAATTAAGCTGTCATTATGCCGTTATTAGATCTTTGATGTTTTATGGTTGTCAGGTATGGGGTTATCGCAGAAGCGATAAAATTAAGAGAGTTTTGCTCCTTTTTGTGAAAAAAACTATTCAGTTTGTCCATTAATAAACCCAATTATGTCTTGTTTAAAAGAGATCGGTGTAAATCCATTTTCTTGTATACTTTACGTACAAACTTAAATTATTTCATTAGAATTCTCTGTTTTTCAGAAGCTCGTTTACCTGGCACTTTGTGAAAGTAAATCATAGAGAAAAATGTATTTTGTCCTGAGGAATGACGTGTGCTGGGGCGCGCATACGGGGTCGAGGTGAGCTTGGAGGGTTGGGAGGGGAGGGTGAGTGAGTCGCTGAGGTCGGCAGTCGAGGCGGCCGAGTATCAGGCGTATTTTGCGGCGGCGCGGCGGGCGCGCGTTATCACCAGATTTATGTGTCCTTGAATATGGCATTGGGGGGCAGCTCTTATCTCAACAATAGCATACCGAAGCGAGCAATGCAATGGATTTTTTAAGCGCGGGTAGAGACAATATACTTGAATTATAAATTTTAGGTAGCAAATCAAAATCATCTGTGCAGCTTATGTAGTTTGGGAAAGAATGAGGATACATAATGTACTTTGTGTAGATGTCCAATTTTAGCGGGTTTAAGGTCGAAATTTGTATTAAGACGTGAGTTTACTTTGGATGATTTTTATGTTCTTCTAAATGGGGGGACAGGCAGCTTTTGGGATGTTAATTAATGCCTGGATGATAAGCTGGGAGCTTATATCGGAATTTACAGTAATTAATGGTGAAATACAAAAAAAAAACCAATAAAACATGTCATCCTTATATGATTGTATGGATGATCAGATTGGATAATTATTTAGAATTATGATTACTTTGGGTGGAGAATACCTAGAATGCCAACCCAGTAGACAGTCCTTTGGACCATGCTGTATTTAGTGCAGTGCAGTAAATATACATAATTTTTGTGAATACATGCTTTTGCTTTGAAACTGTCGTGATAATATTTATTTGTGATTTCAGCATGATAATACTGCTTTGCTATTGTAATTCTTCTATGTCATAAAGCACTGTTTTCTTTCCTTCTTTTTTTCTGAGTTTTTAAATATATTTGACGTAAATTGTCTGTTAACGAATAATACTAAGTAGGCCTACAATTGTTTTTAACTCAAATTTTTATCTAAATTATTTATGAAAATTATAAGAGAAAACAATGTAACCTCTGTAATGAAGATATAAAACCGTCAATTTTAATATATTAGCACCCAGATGGAACTCATTGCAAAGGTTCCATTGCTAGGTTCTCCTAAAACCTAGAGAGTTATAGGCGAAACCTGTGAGCCGGAACCTTCATGAATAGCTTTTTTGGACTGTATAATCCAATTCAAATGACGCGGCTCAGCCCGTCCTTAAGAACAATGTTGATTTTATCATTGGACTTACAGACGGCCTGAGTCACATCATTGGACTTCACCGCACAATCAATTTGATGGATACCTTTATCAGTTATTAAGTTTCTTTTGTGCGGTTTTTAAGAGTTTGTTCAACAGTTAGTAGTTTAATAAAATTTCGAATTTTCTTGAACGAGTTCTTCAAAGTGCCTTTAATTCGCCGTTCCAACTAAGGTCGCAGAACCCGCAATGCTGCAAATAAAAGGTATATACGAGTAAGTAAAACTGACGAAGAACGCGAAGAACAAAATAAGTTTGACTAAGTTGAAATAAGAACATATAATTGCACGTTAATCCCCCTTGAGCTGCATTTGATTTTACATACATTCATTTAAAGTTTCCCAGGATCGTTGCTATCGAACGAATTTATGATGTGTGTCCATATTGCTGGGCATGAAATTAAACATTAAGCCCCTGGACTGTGTTGTACCACTTTCAGCGATAAAATATTTTATTTTGAATTTCGTTATTTAGTAAACAAACTCTATTCGAGATAAATTATATTTGTTTCAATTAAATGGCAAAAACAATTATATCGTTGAATTTTGTACAACAAATTTAAATTGTTCCCTGGGAAGTTTTATTTTATAGGCTTACTGCATGATGATCACTTTTCCAAGTTTATGGTTAAATGGAAGTAAAAAAACATATTTACCATAAAAATGATAGGCAAAGATCTTACATAAATGTAGTAAAATTAGGTTATGATCAACGAAGCAGAAACATTTTTTTATGAATTTGTTAAACTTTATACAATGTAGATATTATTTAAAAAAAAAAGTTTTTATTATTTCTAAAAAGTTTCACGGACTTAAAAATGTTTAGTTTACGAACAACGGAGCTTCAAATGATTTTCATTCATTGTGGCGGGATTTGTTATCTGAGATGACGCAGCACCCAGCTGGTCGCAAGTTGTGAGGCTACTGTTAGTGGAGAACTATGATGGACTATGGCGGGGAAGGGAAAACAGTCTATGACAGAACTCTATTTAAGAAAATAATGTGGTCAGTGGTAAATGAGGTGGAAATGTTGTGAGGTCACCACGTCCAATCTTGCGTCCTAAATAGGCAAGATAAACAAAATTCAAACATGAAACCCTATCTAACGAGTTGTCATCCTGCTAAAAATTACTAACTTAAATAAAAAAGTTGTTTTTAAATACCCTTCAAAGCAAATAGTTTTTATAGTGCCTATGGTTTCCTTATATGAAAGCCACCGGGGCAAGACTTTATGGGCACCCTGTATAAGCGTCCGAAAATGCAGTTCAAGTAGGGTGAGTGCACCAGCGAATGACCGGTTAAGGACGTAGTGTCATGTTACTTAAACATTACTCCCTTATTCCTTATTTTCAATCACCCTTTTCACTTTACAGACCTCATTTGTCGTTTAAGGATTAAGAATCGTCATAGTAAAAATTACTTTTCAATCGGAATCAAAGTGAAAAACGTTTATTTATTCATCAATTTGTATATTACAATATTACATCGAATTAACAAATAATTACACTAAAATTTAAATAACAGTAATTTTTATGGTAATCTGTATTTTTAGACAACAATGGCAATGCTCCTCTGATTGACCGACTTCAATAATAATCAACAATAACAAGTATTTACATGTAAAATATGGAATCGAAGAGTAAAACTTCTTTAAAATCGAAGAGTAAAACGTTAGCTACAATTTTGTTACAAACATTTTGGAAATCTTCAAACATTACAGGAAAAACGTAAATTTAGCTTGCCGGCAAGACTTATTTTGTAGATGCTTGGTCACTCGACCTTAAACATATTAGAAACATATTTTTTGTTTTGGAAATTTGTACTAATTACATAGAAACTTTAAGTAAGATTCCAGTGCTGCACACAAGCCTATTTTTGTATTTCTAGCAAAATAAAATGCTTAATACAGTTTTTTTTTTTTTTAAGGAAAACGGTTATTCACTGGTACACTCATCCTAAATCATAGAAGGATAGTAACACAGTGTCAAAGTTTTTGTTCGCCTAGATATGGAATGAATAAAAGGAAAACTTGAAGCCAAAAGGTGACAAAAATTTAGTACTTAAGTACTCAAGCCGTTCAAATGTAAGAGAAATTAAGACAAACGATTAAATACAACCAGTGAGTGAATCAAACGTCTTATTTTTCATTTTATTCATAACAACTATTTTTTAAATAACTGAAACTAGTTATTGCTAAATTATTAGCAGTATTATTAGAAACTAATTAGCAGTACTGCTTATTATTGTAAGAACAATCAGAAAAAATGGATAAGGCCTATTGGTTTTGCTCTCTTATTTGATAAGTGACCAAAACTGTAAAGGAACATAAATAATTAACCAATTATCTTTTTTAAATTCGATATTAATGTCTTTACACAGATAAAAACAACTAAACATTTTTGTAAGGATTAGAAAGATTTTCATCCCAAGAAATCAAGTTGGCATTACTGGGGAGTACTAAGCCTACAAGGAAATAACCGTATAAAACTAGCCAGGGAGTGTTATACGCGTTTCTGTCCGTCAGGGAGTAATATCCTGCTTTCAAATAGTTCAATTGCAGGCTTATTACTCCCAACTTTTACTCCCCAGCAAGGAGTAATATCCCTGAATCAGTTGCTGTAGGGAGTACTATCCTGCGTTCCATAATCGTATATATATATATATATATATATATATATATATATATATATATAATTACGTAAGGGAAATTTTTGCGCCGAAATTGTGGGCGTTTGGAAGGTCACAGGGTGATGGGAGGGGGCTGAAATTGAAGGTCTCCATCCCAGGAACTCGGGGAAAATACTAAAATTGCTTTAAGCTTACTATATAATTAGAAATAACGTAAAATAGCTGCCATTTAAAAACCATTAGGATGTAAAAAGGTCTGCTTTGTTTACTTAAAACCAAATGCTAGATATAATCATAATTTTGTGGATCCAAAAGCCTATTTTCTAAGAAGGTATTTTGTACTACAGTAAAGAAGGATTATGTTTAGGGGCTATTAGCTCCTTCAAGCCTCTAGTACTAAAAATAATATTATTAATTAACATGCTATAATAAGCTCTTTGATCGTGGTTTATAACCATTTTAAAAATTTCATTTAAATGATTGTTTTACTATTAATAACATTATGGTGTATTTTCTCCGTTCTTTCCATGTAAATGCAAAATAAAACATACAAGATTTTTGTCAGGTTATATTTAACTGATTACTGAAATAATATTAGACAAGTAGAAAACATTTTGATTCAACGCTTTTTTAATAAAACTTCAGGATGAAACAATTGTCGAACAATAACAAGAGAATGTTAGAGCCTCAGCCTCAGCAAAGGGTTGGATAAAATAATTGGGATAGAAGCGGCGTGCCTGGAACGTTTGAGTGCGCTTACTGAGACTGGATTGTCGAATTCATTGTCTTATTAAATAGCTAAGGTAAGACCGTTTCATACAACATTCTTTAAATGGTTCTTGAAGCACCGTTATGAACGACACTCACGGGAATATAAAATATGGGAAAACAATTTAGATGAATCGCATAAAAACAGTTTTTTCTACGTACAATAGGGTTTGTAAAGTCTATAAAAAGTTTAAATAATATGTACTCAAAATATACTGTAGTATATTGATTTAATTTCGTGTAAACAATCATTTTAATAAAATAGAACAAAAAAACCAATACCAAATGGGTTTTTTTGCAATTTGCGATTCCCATGAAAAAAGGTAACATTTGAACGTTACCCTAAAATAGTAAAATATCCGAGGGTTCAACTAAAGAGGTTTTGAGTGGAAAAAGTAAAACGTAAATAACGTAAAACGTGAGAAAGTACGGTGAGTGTAGAAATTATCACCTTCTCGGGGGAGCGCTGGGCAACGTAGTCTCTCACGGCGGCTGTGGGAACCTAGTGGCTGAGTGGCTCGTGCGAGACTGCCGGACTAGCGGGGGAGCCACCCCTCTGTACCAGCCACGTGGCTATTGTACCGGTCATTGTTGTGGGTATTACCTTGTTGTGGGGTGTTGAACTACAGACTGATGAATTAATGATCGAATAATCAAAATTAGATTTATTTTGGTAAATGTCTTTGATGAGGCCTACGCATTCGAGAACGTTATGTTTTGTATTTGAGGTTAAACATAATATTGAAATTAAAAAAATATTTCTCCTTGAATAAAAATTGATTACCAAGACAGAAAAATATTAAAAATACAAAAGCCTTCAAGTGACTAGTATTAAAAACTAAGCTAACCTAAAAAACTACAAGTTACATTTCAAGAAGTTATAACATACAGAAATATTCTTTTCAACGTTCTTTTGAATATATTTTTGAGAGATTAGTTTCAATGTACTTTCAAAGACAGCAAAAGTGGAACTTTTGAATCTTTAGTGTTCAACAAGTAAAAGCTGTAGAATAATATTTTATGTATGGCAATCCTGATCAAACATAGCTTGCTCACATCCAATATAATATTGCACGAAACATTAAAAAATACAATACAGGAAATTTTACAGCTCATTTCCACCGAATACGGTACTGTACTCCGTAACTGCACCAAGAACATTTCTCTAAGGCCAGTTGACAGTGTTTCCCACGACAATCTCCCCTTAAGAGCCTTTTAGTGGGGTTCACCCCTAAATACATAGGAAAGATATTGTCTGTTTACTTGTTGTGTTTTTATGTTCAGTTTTTTTTTCTGTATTTTCAAACCAAACCCAAACTCTTATGAATGCCCAACGATGCACCCGCAGTGATCACAGTTAAAACTATTTTTGAAAAAAACTATTAAAGGCAATCCCTTTTTGGAGTTGGAGGTAAGAAAATTACTCCAAGTAAGGGGAAGAAAGCGAAGGTAGCATTCCTAACTGAACCATTTGTATGTTTTGGAAGCAAGTTTTTCGGCTTTAATGTTTAGAAGGCGAGACTAAACCGTTTATAAACGACGGGACAGAACGTGAAGAATCGGATCCACCTGTCATTCGTGACAGTCCCAAAGGCACCGACATCTCAGGAGAGAAGAGATAGAATCAATATCTATATTGTATTGAACTGTTACTGTACTAATCCTATATTCTCATAAGCAATGTTTGTGTAATATGTGCTTGCTTGTTTGCTTGCACATATTCGTGACAGTCCAAAGACACCGACATCCCAGAAGGGGAAGAGATAGAATCAGTATCTAGGTTTGTATTGAATTGTTACTGTACTAATCCTGTATTCTCATTAGCAATATTTGTGTAATATGTGCTTGCTTGTTTGCTTGCACATATTCGTGACAGTCCAAAGACACCGACATCCCAGAAGGGGAAGAGATAGAATCAATATCTAGATTTGTATTGAATTGTTACTGTACTAATCTTGTATTCTCATTAGCAATATTTGTGTAATATGTGCTTGCTTGTTTGCTTGCACAATTATTAAAAAAAAACTTTCAGAATATCGACAACTGCTTTGCTTTGAGGATATTCAACAACGTTTGGAGATAACTATTTCTGGCTTGAAAAATGTGTTTGACGCTGGTCATGTTACTAGTTAAAATTATGTAAAATGGTAAAGTTAAAAGTTGTAGGATATTATTAACAGGGGCTATAAGTGGTGTATCAATAATAACGAAAATAGCATAAACAAAACTAATGCAGCAAGCGCTGCTCAGTCGTATTTTACATAACAGCTAAAAGGATAAAATTTATATCTATAGTTAAGGTAACCAGACGTCCCGTTTTGAACGGGATAGTCCCGTCACAGAAAACTAAATAAGTACTAAATCGGAAAGTACTATTTTAGTTTTCCTGTAAGCAGTACTTGTTTAGTTTTCTGTGGCCCCGTTTATAGCGACGTGTCCCGTTGTCCCGACGTTGTCTCTCGGGACATCCATTTGTCCCGTTTTGCTGTTATTGGTAAGAAAAATATTTTTAAAATACGTTTAATGCGTAAAAAACTAAAATTTTCCGGTCCCTTTTTAGTTTTCTAGTACGGTCACTTAAAATTAATGGTTAGGAAGAACTAGAGTATAGCACATATTTTCAATCTGAAAGTGTCTAAAAACCCACCAAAATGCTCCTAATTTTTCAACATTTTCAACATTCCCCGGACCCCCCCTCTCTTTTTTTGCGTCCCGTTTTGGCTGTTCCAAAATCTGGTCACCTTATCTATAGTACCCTATACCCGGGAAAACAATTATACCTACAGAGCGAGGATTGTAGTAGATCCGCCAGTAACATTACCTTTAAGGTTCTCTATGTAAGCTCCATTTAATTTTTTGTTAAATCAGTCTGGGCTAGTAGTTATAGGTCCCCAATTGACTAATTTATTTTTTTCATAAATTTGATCAAAACTAAATAAATAATATTTTTATCATTATAACTTAAATTTTACCCGACAATTAGCTTACCATCAGCTAGTAGTGCGAAATGAGTTTGGTCATAAAGGTGAAACTTGATTCCTCTGATATAAATATTTCAGATGTTTTGGATAAAAGTAAAACATGTTATTTATCCCTCCCACAAAGGACTCGAACGGAAATGTCGTCAGTTCCTTCGAGATGGTGGAGGTTGTAATGGAATAACAATATGATAGAAGATAGATGCCTCTATCTATGTTATAGGGTGGGTGCACCAGTGAATGACCGGTTAAGGACGATGTCTCATGTTAATTTAACACTACTCCCTTATTTTATGGTCACAGATATATATTTTACTGTAGAAAGTTCATTTATTCCTTAAGGATTAAGCAATATTAGTTAAATATGTCACTTGATAAGAATACTGGTTGTAATATTAATTAAAGTACAACTATGTCAATGCTCCAATAAATGACCGGGACTGCACCAGTGAATGACCGATCTTGCACCAGTGAATGCCCGGTCTGTTTTGGCTGAATAACTGTCAAAAAATTTGAAAATCAGCTGACAACAATGATTAAGAATAATTCAGCTGAGAATATAGATCATAGCTAGTAAATGACCGATCTCGTTCCAGTGAATGACCGCTAAGTTTTTCCCCGGTCATTCACTGGTTTTTGCCCTAGTTACGTTCCAATTTATGACCACCCTCAGCAATAATTAATCTTAACATGCACAGCAATAAAATTGATTTTAAATTGCAGAATAGTATGTTAAATATCATTTAATTGCAACACAATTTTGAAACAAACATCAAATACGGAATGAATGTAAATCCAGGAAAGCCTTGCAGGGGTAATCACTATAGCAGGAAACATCAAAATCGAAGATAGTGGGACACTCAATATTAAATATGTTTAAAAAGTATGGTCGACTCCAGCAATTTTAACCAATGAAAGATTATTGTTGAATAATATTCCAAGGCTGGTTTTATGCTTATTTTTAATTAGCTAGCCCAAAGAATATGCTTAATAACAGGCTTTTTAAACAAAACGGTCATTCACTGAGGGGTGGTCATTCACTGGTGCACCCACCCTAACATAGCTAGAGATGATGATATGATAGATAGAATCGCATTCCTTGACACTACACGTTGGGACTAACAATTATATTAAATTAATCTGTTCCTTAAAAAAAAACTATGTAATCTCGGCAACAATATCACGATTTCAATTATTTCCCCTCAACGATCAAAATTTAAAAGTAAAACTGGATAGATCGATTTGATTAAGTACAAATGAGGATATAATGCGATGTATTTTCTCTCAACTCAACCATCTGCCATAGTTAAATTATTGAGAATATAATGCATTTTCTATAATGAATCGGGGTTTTTTTTAATGGGCATAAGTCCAATTTTTCGATTTTCAGTCTTTGGTGGTTTTGTACTCTACTTAAGAGGAGGTTGGAGTTGGCGGCCATATTGGATTTATACTCCATAAGAACCAATGTTAATTGGTATGCGGGATTTCTCGTTTATTTTTGGTCGGAAAACTAAAGTTTATATGTCAAATTAAAGCTCTTGTTAAACTCTACCGGACGTAGGAATTACATTTTCACGTAAACTAGCCATTTTTTGTAAAATTGAAAAATAACTTTTGATTGAATTTTTTTACGTCATTTATTAAATTTATCGAAAATCGGCTTCCTACGTCCGGTAGATAATTTAATTAAGATTTCTAATATTCTGCTTTCGAAATGATCTAATTAATAACAACGACAAATTCTCGCATACCAAAAAGCATGTCAAGCGAAAATTCAAGGTAAATTTGAGCTTCTGTTCTCGCTGATTTGAAGGAATTGCTAGCGATCAGCTGACTTGTGATGAAAATTAGTATAGCCATTCAACACACGGCAAACGGCACTATTTCGTGCATTATATACAGCGGAGCAATATAGTTTCAAACTTCGCCGCATCATTCTATTAGCAGCACCCGTCTAAACAACCTCCTCTTAACTAGATACATCGATTTGCTTTGAAAGGGCTTACCTGTAATGAATGGTTATGGAAGAAATCAGCATAGCATTAATTTCTGTGATTTGTTTTAAAAGGGCGTATGTCAACAAAGTGTTATATGGCGTTTTGGACTTACGCCCTTTTGAAAATAAACAGTTTTTTATTGTTTTCTGAAAGTTTACTTTTTAGGACTTACGCCCTTTAAACAAAACCGATATAAATATGACCGCGTAGTTTTAAAACGGTGCAGTTACAGAATGTCTTTATTAGAAAAGACCACAAACTACTCTATGTTTACTATTTTCTCACAGCGCAGTTGTTTCACAAGAGAGGTAAATAAACCCCAAACTCCTGGATCAGGAGCGTTTCTGTAGCAGGAAGCAATATAAATTGTCCAGACAATAATGTCCGTGTCCTCGTGTATTAGGGGAGCTTCCCTTCTGGTAAATGGAAGTCGGATTGTTTACTTCGAGGAAAATTGAGAGATAATATCTAACAATATTGATTAGGTTTATCCAGATTTTATTGTATTTCCTCAAAAATATGTATAAATAATAACAAGGTATGCGCTCATATTGAGGAGCCTCTAAAATGTAAGCAGGTTTAATTAATTACCAGATAATCATTTTTCTTCCAATTATTTCTATATTATATTAATTTTGTTGGTTAAGCTATTTGTCTGGTTTCTTTTACTCATGTTCTTGGTAACATTATGTAAGATTCATACACTTCTAATTCTCGTGTCCAGTAATACGTTGAAAAATATATTAATTAAATCATCCTGAGCTCTCTTCTTTTCCCTTCACCCTTTCAACCTCACGTCAAACCAGCCTTGCCACTACCCTAGCCTGATTGAACGGCCCATGGATTAAATTATGATGTTGGGTCTCATGCCCCAAGTCTTCGAAACTAGTATAGGGAAGTTGTGGGTAGCCGTGATCTAAACAGCTTTATATTCACGATCTACCCAACTAAAGGCCTTAACCAACAATGAGCACGTGCCACTTGTTAGTTTGTTTCTGTGGGGTCGGACCCCATCGGTACCAGAGGCCAGCACGAGCCACGGGGTTCCCACAGCTGCCGTGGGAGACTCCGTTACCTGGGCCTCCCTTGAGAAGGCGACAACTTCGGCAAGAACTAGATCAACTGTGCTTTCCCACGGAACTATACTGATTAGTTTCATAACACATGAAACCAACCTATTAATGTCTTTGGAGGAAATAAAATATATAAAACTCTAAATTTTGCCTTATGTCTTCCGGTTTCTTAGCTAATTCCTAAAAGTCCAAAAAACTTAAAACTTAAAAGTGATAAAAATGTTGTTTACAGTCAATGTCCGCTGGTATTGACTGTTAACATCAAAGGAATGCATTTATTGGCGTAATCATGTATTGAGAAAATAAGGATGTATTTATAAAAAAAACAAAAAAAACAGACTATAATGCATCTTAGTTCAGGGAAGGCACTTAAGATCAAAATGTATCAACATATTTTTGGTTACTCCTTAACAAATTTGGAAGATTGAGAAGAAAGGATTTTAGGCTAAGTAGTTTTTTAAGCCTATGACAATTACTAAAACAAGGCAGGATGGATAAAATCTGAAAATAAAACAAACTAATTGAGACAAATAAATAACATTCTTGTATACAATACTGTATATATTTTATACGCATACGGGATATATGTATACATTAGTACCCGTTCAAAAAAATTACGTTAATGATTAAATCTATCTATCTATCTATATTACTAATTCTGTAAGCGATTTTTTAAAATCAAAATTGTGAGAGTTTGACAGCTCGCAGGATGATGAGAGAGGGCTCAAATTAAAGGTCTTGGTCCCAGGGGGTCGGGAAAAATATCAGATTATGTCCAAATCTACCAGAAAATGAGAAATAACGAAAAATATCTTCCATTTAAAATGCATTGGGATTGAAAAACGTCTGCTTTGTTTACATTAAACATGTGGTGCTAATGCTTGATTCAAAGCCATATGCTAGATGTTGACAAGTGGGATTTTTTATAACAAAAAATATTTTAAATTTAAGATTTTACGATTTTATATTAACTAAGGGTTTGAGTTTTTTCATAATTTAAAATTATAAAAAGTTAAGTACGTTTGTTTAGTTTATGTTATAACAATGCAGATGTAATACCAAGTGATTTACATAATATATAATTACGTAAGGAAAATTTTTGCGCCGAAATTGTGGGCGTTTGGAAGGCCGCAGGATGATGGGAGGGGGCTGAAATTGAAGGTCTCCATCCCAGGGACTCGGGGAAAATACTGAAATTGCTCACACTATCTCCTTCTCAGACCTAAACCAACAACAGGCTCGTGCCGAACAGCCAGTGTGAGTTGCTTGCCCCTCAGGGCGTACGGGCACGAGCCACTGGGGTTCCCACAACCGCCGTGAGAGACTTCGTTACCTGCGACTCCCTTCTAGCAGGCGAGAATTTCGACAAGAACAGACTCAACTGTTATTCCCACAGAACATAAACATTGAGTGTGACCAAGGTGTTAGTTTAACTTCTTCTAATTGAAGAGTACTGAGAGGTTTACTTTACACCTCTGAAAAACTGAACTTTCTATACGATGTTCCACATTCACCTTTCGGTGTGTCCTTTTATGTAATTTCAAGCCATGCAATTATTTGGGTTTTTAAAATGGCAATTAATAATAGTTTTATTAGCCAAATCATCACTTAATCCACTGATAATTTCGCAGTAACTGTTATGAATAATAGAAAACAAATATACCAAAAAAAGTTAATAAAATAGCAAAGAGTTGTGCAGAAAGTTGAACGTAGATTCGAGTTTATATTTTTTGCCCTCTGAGTTGTTGGTAAATCCCAAAGGTTTTTTAAATCTTAATTTTGAAACAGCTAGCATTTTGAATTGGATTGAAAATTAAGAACAAAAGACCCCTGAATCATTGAAAAAGCTCATCCTGATCCGTTAAGGAACAATATATACTTCTGTCTAAAAAGTTACGAATCAACCTGCATATTTTAATTGAAAGAGTATAGGATAGGATGGGATAGGATAGGATAGGATAGGATAGGATGGGATAGTATAGCTTAGGATAGGATAGGATTTAAAATTTTAGTAAAATAATCATTATATTGTTGCACTGTAACTCAGGGTATTGTAGTTAACAGATAACTACAATACCCACTATAACACAGAAATATTAAACCAATAATTTGTGTTTTTGTTACGCTGTAACAGAGGATATTGTATTGTATTAAACAGCCAATCAGTTCAACTTCTCTTTGGGTCGGTTACCGCCGTTATAGGGTCCCACGGGATTGACGTGGGACGCGACTTGCCATGGGAACTGGGCTGGGACTGGGACTGGGACTGGGACTTGCTCTGGTCGAGGGGGGACACTCCCCGCAGTCGCGTGGCTTGTTAATTGTTTGATCAGGGAGTTCGGAAGGGTAAACTGATTACATGCTCAACTACCCTGATTAGAGGGGTACTTGCTGGATTTGCTCTCCCCGTAACAATTCAAACCTGAAGCTCATTTAATATTTAAAATCCTTATTTGACTTTAAATATTTAAATGTAAAAAGGAGATAGGATTTGAATTAGCCTATACACAAGTGATACCGTGAGAAAGTGTTAACGCTTACATGTACATGCCATTGGAGAAGCAACTTAAAAGCAAAGATTAAGACCATTAAATATTATCACTGAAAATAATTAAGACCTTAGAAGAAATCATGTCCCAAAATTTATTGCCGACTGTTTACTGGCTATAGTATATTTCACTACTAGTCACGAAAGTAACTACCACAGTACATCAACCAGTGCACCAGTACCAGTGCATGTACCAGTACATCAGTGTTTTGGGCGCCTTTTGCGTATTTCGGGGCAAGATAGTGTTTTACTTGCGAGCCCCGAAATGGGGTTTTTGTGACGAGTTGTGCACGATACTTTTCATCACGATGCAAATAAGTGACCAAACATATAAAGAAAATCATCCAACATTTCATAATTCAGTAATTTTTCTATAATCAAACACAATACGGCTTAACTGTCTATTTTAGTTTAGAGTCAGCTGGTTGAACTGTCAAAATAGGAAAACCGTTTGTTTGGGTACGGCAAAATTTTGTTTTGGTACGGAAATGCTTTGTTTGGATACAGAAATGAAATGTTTGGGTACCGAAAAAGCAGCTGATCATTATTTGTTTTGATGTAAGGAAATTGAGAGTTTTCTTAGATCTCAGCTGTACGGTAAATGGCAATTTTCATGTACAGAGTGTTGAAAAGTATTATTTCTAGAAATAATAGATATCTAGAAAGCTGATGTATCATTTTTTAATTTATTCAAAAAGATTTTGTGTTTGAAAAGCAACGAGACAGTGTTGTTCGAAACCAGGAAAAATTTAGATAGGCTTTGCCACGTATAATTTCTTACAATAATCAAAACCCTCCTACAGTTTAAATCCCATCAATCAGCAATGACAAATCTCTACTTCATACGATAAATTCGCAAATTTGAGTATGTATAACTCCGATGCAAGTCTAAGGAAACTAGGAAGCTTTGCCCTAGGTTAAAATGAAAATAAGGATCCTCCTAAATAAAGTTTAAATTATATTTGACAGAATGAACAAGAGTTGTTCAATGGCCTATACTTTAAGTGACAAACATCAGCAAACTGTGAGTATGATTACAGCCTGCTTAGTTCAAACAACAAACAACAACATAAACAAACAACATAACAAATTTTCGCACTGACTGTAGTTCAAAATAATGACAAATTTAATATCCATTTATGTATGTGAAATTTAAAAAACCTGCTGAAAGGAAAACGATGAATCACACAAAGGATATATAATTGGACACCAAAAGACATTTTTAGACTCTCTCGGATGTTGAAAGGGCCCGTTTATTTTCATTTCAGCAGCAGATGTGTCTGACCCCCCCCCCCCCCCCCCCCGGGACAGTTCGGTCCCTTTGAGGCCGGCGGCTGTCACGTGGTACAGGTGGAACCAATCCCGACACATCCCGGCGGGCCTAGCCTGGGCTGCTGGATAAGAGGATAAAGGTTTATAAAAATGCCTCGTTACTCAAATGCCTGAAACAAAAAACATCGTAAATGCTTGTCATGATAGATTTGGTTTTGAAATGAATTCAATAGATGTAGTTGTTGTTTAAAAAATTCGATAAAGAATTAAAAAATATAAAGAATATACTATTTATATAATATCTCTCTATCTATCTATACTATTATAAAGAAGGGGTAATTTCTGAATGTATGTTTAGATGTGGCTTGTGAACGCGAAAAATACTGAACCGACTGGGTTGAAATTTCACACAGAGGTAGATCGTGAACGTGGGAAACATATAGGCCTATTCACTTCCTTAAAATCCCCTCGGGCTACTCCCCGTGAACATCCTTAGCTTCAATGTTTACATTTTATGAGGACGTAAACATTCAAATAACAAAATGTAAACAGCTGTGAATCTACAGTTTGACAGTTCAAAGAGCAGAAGGAAAATCAGCTGTAATTTTTATCGTGAGCGAAGCCACGGGCAACTGCTAGTAAAATATATAGATTGGATAAATAATAAATAACTAAAAAATAAAATGAAAATATATATATAAAACAAACATTGTTTGTTAGTATATTTCGGGCTACAGCCAAAACTAAATGTCATAGACACTTGGTCTTGGTGTCAAATTAAAGCTTCGAATCTCATGATGTGCACTATGGTGGCTTGGTTTTGATATCTTTAAGAGCTCAGGCCTAGGATGGTCCTAAAAGAACCTATGTCAAGGGATTTTGGGAGTGCTTTGAATTGTTGCTTTAGTTACTGTTGATGTTGCTATGGTTGTTGTTGGTTATGGTTGTTGGTGGTTGATTTTGTGTCTAATATATATTAATATGAAGAAGGTTATGTATCAAAACCATAGTCAAAAGGGTGTAAGTATAAATACGGATTACTGCTTCCTAAAGATTACACAGCAGAAATATTAGAAGTATAGGCGAGTGACCACTTCTTTATAGGTAATTTTGAAGCTCGAGTTGGACGACGCCGATAATTTACTTCTCCTAGTGAACGAAAGCTTGTGAATCACTTATTGTTCTTCCCGCTTTACATTTATTTAACTATCTGTTCATTTATTTGCACACTCATTTATCTACGCACAACCCCCTCTTTAATGTATGGCCCACATAATTATTATCATATACCACCCCCTCCCCGATAGTGGGCTGTGTGCCGTGTTCGTCCCTTATCCAGGAATATTCTCAAGGCACGAATCACACTGCTAGGTCCTCTGGGAGTGTAGAGTCCCTTGAGAACACAACATCGACGCGACTGTTCAATCAACAGGTTGTCCATTGTACACTGATATTGCGAACTACTTAAGGGATTTGTAGCATATGCATTTAGTGTTTGTAATCGATTACACCGCAGGTATTTTTTTCTTTAATCTCTGCTACACTTGTCTACGACTTTCCATTGCTACCATCCTTTTATAATCCTATACTCTTACTCTTATATAAGCGATGATACCGTCTGTATACGTGCGTGTCTGTTTGCTCGCTTGTTTGCACAATTGCCTCAAAAACGGCTCTGAGAGTTTCCTCTCTAGTCTGGAAGAGTCTGGAAATAAGTAATTTATAACTAAAAAATGTGTTTTATGCAGATTACTTGGCCAGAGAAAGTCTATAGTAACATGATAAAACGAATTTTAAAGTTTTACAATTTTAACATTGGCCTTATGAGTTTCCATGAAAGCAACGAAATGAACGAGGAAAGCGCATACAAATGAAATAATCATAACAGCTATTTGGCATTTACAGCCATCAAGAAAAATTCAGCGAGTGGAATGAAGAGTTCATGAAGCCATAAAAAAGGGTTTATATTTATAAATTTTATGACATTCAAAAATTTAATAATAATTGGATGAACTGGTAAACATGAATAACACCAAGCAAGGCTCGGTCCACCAGGTACTGCACTCTTGACTCCAAACTTACTATGATTTTTGTGTTTAATGTCTTTTAGCGAATTTCCCCTATAGGGAAGAAGCTATTACCGTAGGTCTCATGGTAAGACCTAAGCCTGAGACCATGATAACTTTTCGTTTTGGGGCCCCCAGAAGCAAAAAACACCATTCGTTCAAATTTCTATATATATATATATATATATATCTATATATATATCTATATATATATATATATATATATATATATATATATACTTATTCTAACGCTATTCCAACCTCGTTACCTCAATAGTACACGACAGTCAATTCGATCTCAGACAGGAATCGTCATTGAGATCTCGGTCTTTCTAACTCATTATTATATATATAAACTAGAGCAATTCAATCTCACTCTATATACAGAAATTCTCATGAACATGTTCAATCATGTTCAATCATATTCAGTCATGTTCAATCATGTTCAAAGTTTATTGTTGGTAGTTCCTATTTTAGTTCATTAGAGATGAAATGACGACCTACCCAGGTAAGTATTTTAGGCTAAGGATGAATGAAAGATGACTGAAGGATAATTGAGGCGCGATCTTGTAGTCTTGTTACTGACTAAGGCCGACATATTCCTTAGACATAATAGCCCAACAGCCAGGAGACTGCGGCCGCAGTCAAAAGACCGTAATAGTTGTGCTGTAGTGGGAATGGTTGCAATAGTAGTTTGTAATAGTGAAAGCGAAATGCATAGTAGTGAAACTATACGGTTACCCAACTCTATAATTCATCCCGCATCACGGAAACACTGAATTCACATTGTGTCGACAATGTTAGATAAGAGTGCATTTCCTGATGCATTACTTCATACATGCATCACTCTTATGTAGGTACCTGTATGTTTCTAATTAAACGGATTTACACGGTGGATTTAAATTTTTACCTTTGTACTTTGCCAATCTATGTTATTAAAAGAATTTTACGCTGCAAAACTCCATATATAATCAACATGAAACTAAAGCCTATTTTACCAAGTTGTTTTTACAAGTCACGAAGTAACGCGGGCTGCTAGTTTATTGTAAAATTATTTTGTTCAGGATCACTTTATTGTGCTCCTAACCTACCAAAAACTAGAAAACTGCAAATTTTGATTATTTGAGTGAAATAATGAACAAAAACGTTTAAAATCATAAACAATTTTAATGTCACAAAAGAGTTTTGAAGAAATACAAACCAAAAAAAAAACCTTTGCTAAAATTTCAACTTTTGAACAATGCATTTCATTTTGAGGAGTCTTGGCGTCGTTCCCCCATCGTGAAACTGCGAATCTTGGAAGCAGCCGCTGCAAATGTGCCCCTTAGAAGTTGGTTTATGTAGAATGCTGTGAAGTTCCTGTTCTTTGTTACTTCTTGTACATCCCAGAATTGGTTTTGGGTGAGGTACACTCGTTATCAATGTCCATTTTTGGAGTTCATCCGGAGACCACGGCAATCCCATGTTTCGCCTTGCAGCGAATTGAAGCGGATAGTTGAAACATCGAAAATCAGTAAAGCTGCGGTTAATCATAACATCAATTAGCAGGGGCAAATAAAGGGAAATTCCGTCGTAGGTCTTGAGGTTCCTTGCATGTTCATTACACATGAAAACATCATTTCTCATAGCAACCGGGTATTTTCCACATTCACAGACAGCAGCTTCACGTGGCTCTATGATAACACAGTGATTTAGGAACCTTTTATCATTTTGGTTGTTTGTAAAAAACATTTTCATGTTAGAACTGATTATCATAGGAATACCGCTATTCATATTATTCAACACCCATTCAACAAACTTCTCTGGACTTATCGACCAGTATGTGGAGTATAATTTGCAAACCGCAGTGTTTTTTTTCATTATTTGTCTACTTCGCTCATCCTTGGGTACAAACTCAATTGTATTGACACCTTGTTGGCTGTCAAAAACAGTGCCCCACATTTCAAATGTTGAAAAACAATTAGAAGCAGTGGCTTGCAAAATTAAATTTCCACAAAAATAGCCCTCAATGAAAATAACTCTATCTCTCAGATGGGCCTCTGAAATCTCAGAGACAATATAACGTTCCCATTTGTTCATTAACTGAGTCAAATCAGCCAAAGATTGTGAAGGGGTATTTGGGGAGTTCTCTAAAGAGTCTTTTTTATTTGACGCCTCCGAATCCTGGCCACTTACCATGTTAAAAAATTCCATTAGTCCATTGTCCACTACATCACTGTCTTGGTTGCTTCCCAGAATAATTGGCTGCTGCACCTCTTCTTTCTTGCATATTCCTGTTCTCAGCACCGGACCATCCGCAACTGTGTATATCCCTGAATTTTCACTGGTCACTGGGTTTAAGCACTCATCTGTCAGCTCACTGTACACTATGTCAAAATCCATAAGGCTATGAGAGTCATTAATAACATCTGGTTCACTAACACACATATATTCTATTGGACTAGTAAAATCAATAAGATCCGCCATACTTAAGATATAAAGTTTATAAGTTTTTTTTAAGTTTGTGAATGAAAAGTATTAAAACCGTAAAATCATGATAAGAATATGTCTTCCAAGCGGTCTTAACAATGGACAGCATTACAATATGCCCTCTTTTATAGGGGGACCTTACACGTGGCTGTCCACCCCCCCCCCCCACTCCACGCGATGTTGTGTCAGTCATGATGTCATGTGACCTATGTGAGAATTTTGTTTCCTTTTCAGATAATTCTGGAATGGAGGCCTCCGACTCCTCCAAAGACTCAGCTAGTCGCCCGGAGATCTGTTGGGATTTCACAAGTGGCTGATGAGAAAAACATCTTTTGTTCGGAAAACCGATAAATGTAATTTGGTTGTGAATCGAATTCCCGATTGAAAAATTAAATTTTAGTGGCTCGGAGTCCCGACATATGTACTAGTACTTCGCGGGACAGTTATATTTAGTGAGTTTCGGCATTTGGCAAGTTTGCCGGGTTTCGAAGTTTAGGAACTCTTTTTCAGGATTGGCAAAAGTCTGAAGATAGAAACTTACATTGTTCGGAAAACCGATAAAAAAGTAATTTGTTTGTGTATCGAGTTCCCGATTGAAAAATGAAAACCTTAGTGGCTTGGTGCCGGTCGTCGGAACTATTTCAACTTCCCTGTTTTTACCAAAGTTTCAATTTCATATCTTTCAAATATTGGTTTCAGAAAAAAAAACTTAATAACAAATTGCTAAAATAGTATTTTGTGTCCAGGAGTCATAAGTTTCATGGGTCAATAATTAATATTAAAAAAATTACAAAGCCGATCCGGGACTTTTTGAACACCAGGTATACCAATTCTACACAATTTCTTGTTTTTATTAGTAATTAAAGTGTAGAGTAGCCAAAACTCTACCGTGTACTATCGTGTCGGCTCGTGGTTTATGTGTAACATCAGTTCCGGACAAGAAAATCGTTTACTTTTTGAACAAGAAGATGTAGGCGGACTAAATGTTCAGGAATTTTTTAAAACACATTACAACCCCCAAAAGTTGTGTGTGATAAAAAGCAAAGGATTTGTAAATCAAGATCGAAAAAATATTAAAATACAACAGTACAGCCCTAACCATCCTTCGATGTCGACTAACAACTATCCTCCAAATACACCACCGATCCCGCCTAAAACCCAACCATCGCCCCCGTGTTGAGTTCACAGCGACACCCGCGCCCGAGTAACCCTTTAAAATAGTTCAATTTGGTGACTATTTTGGCACCCGGAAAAAATTTTACAATAATACATGAGTACATATTTTACAAGCAGTACATGAGTTTTGGAAGCGTTTGCCGGCGCCTGAGGCCCTTTTAAAATTGGTCAACGTGAAAAATGTTTGCCTTGGAGGTAATTTCCGGCGCTCGTGGAGCCCTTTCATACTGTTAAAGAGCTTAATTAATTTTTTTGGTGGCGTTTGACGAAGCCCAGAGCACCTTTTAAAATTGCGCAACTTGCCAAATTTAATTTAGGTGGCATTTACCGGCATTGTTAAATGATTAAAAGTGTTAATCATGAAATTTGGCGACTTTCCTTGGCAACCGGAGAGCATTTACAAATCGTTCAACATGCTAAACATGAGTTTTGGTCATGTGAAAGTGTTTGCCGGAAGTTACAGTTTATTGCTCTATTACGAATCAATATTGTTCAACCCGGTAGACTAGGTAACAAGAGGGTACTTGACCAGTGGCGATGTGGGTCATTATACCACACATATGACGCCACTACTGTTACATAATCGATTCTACGACATGTGACACAATGTCAACTGAAGAAAGTGGAAGATATTGGGTTTGTCGATAAAAGATTATTAAAAAATAACTAACTAATCAGTTTCAAATTTTTATGGAATATATTAGGATTGTTCATAAACATTTTTGGAAAGTTTAATAATTTTAACATTATTATTATTTTTGTTCTTGTGAATTTTGTAAAATGTTTTTATTCCCACGCACGGGGGGGCTAGTTTGTGGGAGTCGCGCTGCGGAAGGCTCGGATTCTCCACGGCGAGGAGTGCAATGTTGCCAGTGTGGCTTGGTGTGACTCATGCCACCCTAAATTTAAAACTCATTTTTCAATCGGGAATTCGATAAGGCGCAAAAACTTGTTGAATTAACTATTCGGGCCCCCGATCTGAAGTGTCCTTTGACTTTGCATCGGAATCCCGTTTCAATTTCAAACCATTCGGGATTCCGAATAATTCACAAACCCCCCCCCCCTAACCCCCATCTCACGTCCACCGGAGAGGGAACCACGGGTATATATACGGGTGATACAGAGACCCTGCTCAGTAATCGTGTGGTCAACTAGCTTGAGTAGTTCCAAAATGAACACGCGAGTTATTTTATTCATTGTACGTGAATTTTTGATTAAGGAGTTTGGGTTTACAACGTTTGAACGCACCTGTCCTAAGTTCACGGAGGAAGAGTTTACAGAGTACAAAGAGAGAAAAGGAAGAGTTAACAGCATATGCGAGGAAGTACTAGTGAAGAGGAATGTAAACATCCCCATTGACACGGGATTCACTGTAAGTAATTTTTGATTTTTTCGATAATATTCTAAAATTGTGGTCTTAACTAGCATATAGGTTGATATGGTGCCGCATTCTGCTCTCTTTTACGGCAAGTAACAAGAGGTAAGATAGCTCCCGGATCCACAGACACGATGTCAGTATAATCTTGTTGAAAATCCATTTTTCTCTTTTTTAGCGGACCTCCTTCTTGTTTAGTAATATCCGATTGTTTTGTTTTATTGATGGATAGTGATACTTGAATCCCATCCGTCTGTATGCTATATCCAAAACCAGGGGGACAGTTGAAATAACGTTTCCAGTATATACCAGCACTGATTTCATTGAACTGTTTCCATGATCCGGGGACGTTTTTTGGATCCGTCCTCCGTAATAGTTCATACAATGCAAGGCTGTCGTATGTCAAATGAGACGCTCCGTTTTTTAATATCGGAAACAAAAGAAATGATTTTCGCCCAGCAGAAGTAAACTCTTTTTGAATGTTGTAGAATAACTGGATGAATTTCCAGTAGTCTTTGTTGATTTCTCGGTTTGTAACATTACCATTATTATTGAACCATTCTTCAATTTCTTGATTCTTGACGTTAGATGATGATTGATTTTCGTAGAAAATGTCAAAACAAGTATCGTGGACTTCTTTCTTCGATAACGTTGGAAATTTCATTTTCAAATAGCGTTTGATCCTTGAAAAGGCGTGAAAAGTGATGTTGGTCTCTGTGATGGTTTCATAACGTTTTGCGATATGAACATCAATTGGTTTCTACTTTTTAACCGACTTCCCCCACCAACAAAAGGAGGAGGTTCTCAATTCGTCTTGGGAGATGTTTTTTTTTTGTTTTTTTTTTTCTAGGGATGTTCACCGATTTCTTTGCGATACTTTTACCAATCAACGTGATTCTACTACCAAAATAACCGGAATGGTTTCCCGTAGGTCCCATATATAACATTTTGTTTCATTGAAATATTTATTTAGGAGAAAAGTCCAAAAAACCTCAAATATTCAACATTTTCAAATACTTGTTGTTTACAAAACAAAGCTAAGGTGAACAGGGATAAGTCAGGTTTATTTTATTACAGCTGTTACATCCTTCAAACTAAATTTATAATTATAGAGCAAATGATCAGCTGCTTCATGTCTATATAATGTCAAAACAGTTTGTCTTCTAGGTTATGAATTAATTATATGTAGATTCAAACACAGTCAATTCCATTATGATTATTATTACTTAAATAAAAAAAGTGTAAACCAAAAAACATGAATGAAGAAGAGCAAGTCTAAATCTTAACGTTTTAGTGTGGCCTAGGAATACCTCAGAAATACATCGGAAACTTGGATCTTGTGAAAGAACTTAAGCCCATCATAGATTTCTTCTATAGCACACCAGTTAATTTTAAATGGCCATAAAAAATAATGTCATCGTCGTACAAAGAGGAATTTTTGTGACTTGTCATATGTGAGCGCTCTTGCAGTTTCCACTGAAAAAATCCCCAACAGGCTTTGCAAGTCATTGGTCATTGTGAGTTCGTGTTTCACAGGTTGAAACATGCGAAACATTATTTTTATATATCTTATTAGACAACTTATAGTGCTAACGTGCAAGCATCGTAATTCGAGACTAGATCGATCTTATGAGTGAGCCCCTGGACAGTTTTGCAAATGTACTTAAATTAACTCATTTTCCATTTTCCAGGTGCCAAGCACATGGTTATCTTGTAATAAAAACCTCAACAGTAAACTGTCCGAGAAAATCTGTCGCCAAATTCGAGGGTTCAATCAATTCAATAGAAGATTGTAATTGTGCACGTGAGATAATTCATAATATGACCGCCGCGTATCAGAATTTCAGAAATGTTCCTAGGCTGTGCTGAAGGGATAAGGTTTTAATGTTTAGTTTATCTGCTTTAAAAATTGTTTTGAGTATTCTCCCAAAATTGCAATGTTGTGGTCGTGAGTTTGTAAAGCAAAAAAAGCGTAAATACATTAAATAGTAAACTTTGTCTGATATATCTGTTTGTGTCTTTAGGATAGAAACGCGCAAAAACTAATAAATAGATTGAGCTAAGCACAGCGGCAATCTATTCCAGTTCTTAAAATACAGTTAAAAAATGCCACTGGCGTAGAAAGACACAAAATAAAAAAAAATACACCTGAAAATATTTTGCATTGAGCAGGATCAAGATCAGCTGTTTCGAGCTAACAAAAAAATTGACTATACATTAATATCTCTTAAACGGTCAATGTTGAAGAACTGGAACATACTCGGTGTCAGACAATTTTACACCCTCAAAATCTTTAAATGTCTGGTGGCTTATCTATGTTATATAGAACAACTAACTGTTTAAATAATTTTTTTGCTCACAGTACAGTAGTGAAATGCTGTGAACATTTAAATATTGTTTTACAATGTAAATATGGTTTTGAATGCACGTCAAATGTGAAAATTACGAACCTATTAAGCTGAGAATTTGCCAGTAATGTATTTGGCCCATATAGGACTGATCTGTAAAGCACATGTATAGGCTTTTAAAATCCCTTATAAAATGAGATGTTTTCAAACATGTGGCCATATGCACAGCGCATAAGTAATAAATAGCTGGACACGTGGAGACTATAACAAATTATAATGTGTACTATATACATTGTCATTTACCTGATTCTTCGCTGTACAAGAGACTGTTCTAACCTGTCCAAAAAATGAGTTCAGCAAATACAGTAGTACAGTTTAGAAATCTATTAAGTGATTGAGCCATCAGCGAAATGAACTGGAGTGGAGTATTAATGGTATCCTACAACTATTATTGAATAAATCGGAATCAAACATAGAAGACAAAAACGTCCACTAAAAAGTATGAAATAATTTATTTTTGGTAAAAAAAAACAACCGACTTCAAACGCTCTAAAAAGTATAAAATAATTTTATTTTATAAGTCAAATTTCGTAATATCCAAGCTCACGTATTTCAAGTCGGCGCGGCTCTATATTGCATCTTAGTTATGTATCTTCTTGGCAGAATAGCTAGAAGTTTTAATAACATTTGAAGAATGTATTTGTTGTATGGCTTACCGGTACTTGAATGTAACATTAAAATAAAAATTGTGTGTTAATTTCATATAAATAAGAGAGGAGAGTTTTAAATTTAGACTAGAGAATTTACTTGTGGGTCTTGGGTCTACAATACTGTAAAAATTGTATTTTAAATCAAACTGTTCGAGTTGACGACTGAAATTTTATCCCGCAATTATTATAATTGAGATCAAACTGAGATATTTAATCACTACTCACAGTTGAGTGTTTCATATATTGACAACTAACAACTATTTGGTGCGTCGTAATTTCATAATGTAGTAAAATGAAAAGTCTTTATTTTAGAATACCGGAAGGTTGGTGAAATAAATATTCTTACCATGGAAAATAAAAGGACGAATTTATTCTATAGTATAACTATAAATTAAAATCATTTGCAATAAATTTTCCGAAAAATAAAACTTTTTTAGAAATAAATTTAAGTATTTTTTCTAAGCAGTTTAAACCTGAAAGAATTCACACACTAAAAACAATAATAATTTTCAAAAACTCCATTTAATCCATTTTCAAAAATCAGAATAATCTTTGAAATTTCTTAACAGAATATAAAATTCACCAGGTTGCGTCCATTTATCCACCACTTCTACCCGTTTGCTCGGCGATCTCAGTGCATTTCTTGGTTATGTAGTTAACGTTTCATCGCGGCCATTCGCAATGACAGTAATATTCTTATTTAAAGATATATTCTTTATTTATCTTCATCTAAGTTATCAAACTAATAAATGAAAACAATTTAAAATATAGTATAGATAACATAAAGTTCTAAATGAAGTACTTGTAGGCCTAACATTAAAACATAATTATTCATAACCAAAACAAAAGTAAACAATCATATTTAATTTGACATTTCGTTTATTGAATCAAACATCAGCTGATATACTTGCTCTGAGCCAGGGTCAGAGCCTGGGTCAAAGCTTCCCTCCCGGCTACCCACCCGGCTACCAACCAGGCTTGCCTCCCGGCTCCGGTATGAACGTACCCTAAGGTCTCACCTCGATTAGTCAATTGGGTGGTCTATACAATTTTAGAAAGTTAAGAAAAAAATCTCATGTGAACATCAACATCTAGCATATGGCTTTGAATCAAGCGTTAGAACCATGTGTTTAATGCAAACAAAACAGACGTGGAAACAACAACTCGGATCTAATTCACATCATAAAAAAATGGACTTACATCAGCGCCTTCATCATTCCTTCTCTTCCGAGCCCCCGACACATTATATCTGGGAGTTCTCGCCTTTCTTCTCTTGATCCCTCCGCCATACCAGGGGTTCTGATCAAAAATACATTTTATTAGCCTAAATGACAATAAAAATAACATTTTGATTCTCATTTTCAGTCATACTTGCACTCTCATCTCATTACATCGTTTTTTCTCAATCAATATGGAATACTTGGATTTCTGAATTAAATCTTTTCGGAATGAATGATTGTTAAGCCTCACACAGTCAGATAATACACTATTTCTGGTATTATTGAATTATTTTTAGCGATAAATGTTTGATTTATTTGGATTGAAAAATACCAAATAGAAAAAATATACTCACACTGGAGCAGTGCTGGTCGACGACGACTGCTCTCGCCATCGGGAATATATATGCCTTGCGACTTCTGAGGGGTCCAGCCTCTTCTTTATAGCGGGGGCCCTGAACAAACACATTTTTAATAAAATGTTGATTTTTCAAAGTGTACTTTACTTCATTTATATCCCAATTTCTAAGTAACTGTAAATATTACATTTGGTTTCAAATCATTTATCTGATCTTTGGCTTTTATTTGAGCCATTTTCAACTGAATTTTAACTGCGTAAAAAGAGTTATGACTGTTTAAAGATCACATGATCTTCCAAATTTAACTAATTTTTACTTTCTCCCCCCTATACATAGTATATGGAGAAAGTATTGTTTTCGTCAAAATTTTCGAATTTGAGTTGTTAGTGGATATATTCGTTTTAGTGCTCCCTGAATCCAAAAAAGTGGTTTTCGGCTTGGTGTCTGTCTGTCTGTGTGCGTGCGTGCGTGTGTGCGTGCGTGCGTGTGTGTGTGTGTGTGTGTGTGTGTGTGCGTGTATGTGTGTGTGTGTGTGTGGATGTAAACAAAGCTAGAGACGACACCAGTGGTCCGATTTTCATGAAATTTGGCATGTAGGTATAAAGCCGTGGTATCTCCAGGCGTATTTTTCATTTTTTTGAATTTTTGATTTTTAAGGGTATTTACCCCATAAAAACCCATAAAAATGACAAAAATCCAAATTTCTCAAAAACGGCTCTAACGATTTTGATAAAAATGTCATGGTTTTTAGTGCTTAAGATAACAAATAAAATGACACCACCCGCATGTCTGTAAAAGTTCAGGTTCAGAAGTTATGAGGGTTTAAGTGTTGAAAAATTCACAAAAACTGTAACGTCCAAAGAAAATATACTTGCAACCATTAAATTTGGCTTAAAAAACTATACTTGCAACCATTAAATTTGGCTTAAAAAACTAAATAATCTAGTATTTTGAATCATCAGTCTACGTCAACTGGTTGCAAAGATATTTGATATTTTAGTTTGGCGGTAAACGCAGTACGTTGTCCAATGTTATTCTTATGGCAAATATTTAAAAAAACTGATATCTCCGTTATTTACCAACCGATTTTGATAAAATTTGGTGTATATTTGTGTGATAATTAATTGTTAATTTGTTTTATTTCACTATCTTGTTTTAAATTACACTTGAAGGGAGAAAGTATGTGTCAGTTTCTTGATACCGTTTATTTGAATTACTTTTGGTCTTTCAACAGGAACCAAGATAGTTACAAGTTAAGATTAAGAAATGCGAGCTTATGCAGTGTTCCAAAAAAAATTTAACTTTTTATACCAAATGTTATTTGATGTAAAATACTGCAGAAAATAAAGATTTTTATTTAAATATTTTTGATTTAATGATGTGAGAAGAGAATGAAATAATCAGATAATACATCATTCTGGTGTTACTGAATTAATAGAAAATATAAACTCACATTTGAGTAGATTTCTTAGCCGCGATACCACGTCTCTGGGTGACCTCCATGTCAGTTGAATGTTGTATGACTATAGAGTGTCAACGTGTCGCGTTATTTATACCAGCGGTTGCCCCCCCCCCCCCCCGGTAGTGGGGTGAGTGGGTGTGAGGGGGGATTTGTGAATTAATCGATTTCCCGAACGATTTTAAAATTGAATCGGGATTCCGATGCAAAGTTAAAGGACACGTCATTACAGGGCCCAAATAGTTAAAATTACATCATTTCGTTTTCTTCCATCTGTGTGCTCAAAATTTCCATTGAAAACACTTTTATGCAAGTAAAAGCAAAAAAATGCCCGATTAGCAGTGTGCCTGTTCTTATCCAAGAAAGAAAAAGTGATCGACTTACCTTGTCATCCAATTTCATCCCCGAGGAAACAGATTGAAAGTGTCTTGATTTATGCATATAACTTGGAGAGTTAACTTTGAAATCAACAGAGCTTGAGCTATCTGACATTGAAGAGTTGCCACGATCTGATATTCCTCTTGATTCATTAACTTTGAAATCAACAGAGCTTGAGCTATCTGACATTGAAGAGTTGCCACGATCTGATATTCCTCTTGATTCATTATTCAAATCAGTTGAAATATTTAATTTAAAATAATCGGAGCTTCCACAATATGACATTGAAGGGTTAACTTTGAAATAAACGGAGCTATCATTGCTGTCATTATCTCTTATTCCTCTCGAATCATTTATGCAATTTGAAATATTTAATTTAAAATCATTGGAACTTTCAGTATATGACGTAAAGTCTTTAGATTCATCTTTTTTTGACTTAAGCATATTAATCCACTCTTCAACCCTGTTATATTTATAAATACCGGTGTCTGAAGTACTTGATGATATCACTTGCTGTTCAGTTCTTTTTGGTTTTCTCAAGTTTTTGTTTAAATTTACATTGAAATTTATTAATATTTTTAATATTTCTGTCCCATTCAATGTTGAGTTTGTTAGCTCTTCTAAGAAATCAATTAGATTTACAACTAGGTTGCGAAGGCTTTTTTTTATTATTCTCACATGTTGCGCATATATTAAAAATATATGTATGAAAAACCACCTCATCTTTTTTGGGATAAGTTCAACATTTAATGATGGCATTTTATTTAGGGATTTCCATTCTTTTTCAAGAGAAGGTTTTTCTTTCAATGTCAAGAAACCACGAAAAAGAATATCTTTTTTACTACTAAAATCGATAAATTTAATACATTTAGCAAGAAAAACTAGGCGGCATCCACAAACGCAATAATCCGATTGATTGTTGCAGTTACAAATTTCATTTTCAAAACCGTTAATTATTTTATTTTTACAAAATGTATTGTCACTCAAAACACTTTCAATGTCTATGAATTCCATAGTAAAAAATAGAAGGAAAATTCAAACACCAATCACACTAAACATGACTTATCGTCGACGCACACTGAACAGAAGTGCGACACCTATGCTATTATATACTACACGACATTTGCATCTAAAATGCACTCGCAGAACGCGGGGCGATGCATTAAATGTAGACTGCAAGAGAAAGTTAGTTTTATGCAACTGGGAAGACAGGATTGCAATTGAATGTGCAACCAGTACACGGTTGCAATTGCACTGTCTAGGTTTCCACCACTTCCTCTTTCATTAGCAAGAATCAAATGAGTTTGAATTCTTATGAAACTACGGGAGTATGAAATAATGGGTTTCAGAGTTTCAAATAACTTGTTTCTTTAAAAGAGTCTGATACAAACAGAGTGTGAATTCAAAGGTTTACATAAAAAATACTAGGAGTATTAAATGATGGATTCGAGAGTTTGAATTGACTCGGTCCTGTAGAAAACACTATTACAAACTAAGAGGAATGAGTTTGGAATGGCTGTTTAAAATGAGATTAAATAGATTTATGTACGTAAAAACTAAAAAGTAAGAAAAGAGTCTTAATTGACTGTTTGCAGGTTTGCCCATGTCGTTGAGTTTGAAACGTATGACATACAGAAAAAGAGACTGAATTTTCGGCCTCATTTTCAATCTCTTTAAAGAGGCCTAAATAGTTGGGCCGCGTGCCAAATGAGGCCGATAGTCGGGGCTGATATATCTATATATATATATATATATATATATATATATATATATATATATATATATATCTATGTGTCTGTAAGCACGATAGCGCTCGCAAAAATGGTCCGATCTGAATGAAATTTGGCACAGGTGTGTAAAGTAGTAATTATTCGGATGAGTTCGAAAACCAGCCCGATCGGACTACTGGAAGGGGGGGGTAAAGGGGGGTAAACCCCCCAAAAATGGGTTTTTTGGGTTTTTCACATAGAAAAATAAAAATAATCCAATTTTGTTTGGCACCATTGAATTCAGCTCGAAAAAACAAACAATTTAGTATATTGAATCATTGCTCTATGTCCATTGGTTACCGAGTTATTGAAAGTGGTAAACACAGTACGTTGTCCCTATGTTAACCTTATGGGAAATAAGTAAAATTCTATACCTCGCTTATTTCACAACATATCTTAATAAAACTTGGTTTGTGGCCTCATTTGGATGAGATCTAATGCATTTTAGTCTAAAATCCCCGATATTTCCATTTTTATGGCAGCAAACCTGCATACTCATTTCCCATGTTATCCTTATGGGAAATAAAAAATTCTATAACTTCCTTATTTCTTAACGTATCTTGATAAAACTTTATATGTGGCTTCATCTAGTTGAAATATACTTGATTATGGCCGAAAATACCCTATTTTTACATTTTCATGGCAGCAAACCTGCATACTCATTCTCCATGTTAACCTTATGGGCAATAAAAAAAGTTATGTAGTTTGCTCATTTCTCAAAATATCCTGATAAGAACTGGCATGGGGCTTCATACAATTAATATCTACTTGATTATGGTTTAAAATACCCAAATCATCAAATTCCTGAGGCAGCAAACCTGTGTACTCTCTTTCCCAATGTTAACCTTATGAGAGGTAAATAAAATTGGATAGCTTTCTTATTCCTCAACATATCTTGATAAAACATGTTATGTGGCTTGATATAGTTTAGATATATTGGATTGTAGCCTATGATAACTCATTTTCAAATTTCTGTGGCAGCAAACCTGCATTTTTCCATGCTAATCTTATGGAGAATAATTTATTTTTGAATAGCAATTGTGGGCATTAGGCAAGTCACAGGATGAGGGAAAAGGGCTCAAATTAAATGTTTTAATATCAGGGACTCAGGAAAAGTACTGTAATTTCTTAAAGTTTGCTAGAAAACAAAAAATAACATAAAATAACTGCCATTATTTAAGTAGCATTGGGATCTAAAACGTCTGCTTTACATTAAAACATGTGAGCTGATGTTTCATTCAAAGCCATATGGTGTATACAGACATATGGCTTATTTAAAGGCCAGATAACTAACTATGTCAAATAAATGTACTATATCGAATACAGATTTTTACTGATGATGTTTATGAAATTTTTACTCAAACTTAAACAGCTGGTCATTTCTCTATATGATTAAATTGGAAAAGCCAGCTGTTTTGAAGTTTTGAACATTGCATTTTCGTGCCAAGTATAGGCTATTATTTTTGTATAGCCTTTTGCTCCTAAAAGCCACTAGGAGAGTATTTTTGCACGCTTTCTTTAGAATGTATATTGATTTTACTTGATGCGAGACTTCATTTAAATTATTTATTTATGCACTTGAAATTCGCTGAGTATGCAGGACTGCTGCAACGGGGGTATTTTTTTTTGTTAACCTGATATTAACTAAAAGACTGGGTCAGGGACGAGTGATTGTGGATAGTTAAAAGCGTTGGCTTATGGATGCGGTATCCCCCAATGGGGATTAACTTCCGCACTGGTAACTAATAGATTCACTTCACCTCCTTCGATCATCAACTACCTTTAAGACCATCCTCATGACCAGACCATTTCGTAATTAACAGCGAATTTATGGTTTGGATCCCACGTTAAACTGTAGGTCTCTAAGTTGTCATTGGCTGTTGGGTTATTAATTAACAGCCCTGTCTAAGGAAAATGTCGGAATTAAAGCCAGAAACTTGATTATAACATAGCGTCACAATTATCTCACTCTTTATAAATCTTTCACTCATATTCGGCTTAAAGTATCCCTTACTGGCCTAATGGTGGCCGGCAAGGAGTCTCATATGGCAATGTAATGAAAAAACAGCGAGCATTTTTATTTATGCAGACAAAAACTACAATGGTGAACATACTGTACTTATTGAATTCAGAAAACTATTTTTACAATAATCTGTTGCACTCTTTTCATTGTAGTGTTTCGAAGCAATTTTTCAACATATAATGGCCTAAATTAACTGCCCTAAATATTTATAGTAACCAAGTCATGTTTTATCGACAGTAAATTAAAAATTAAAAAAGAGTAAGCGTACACAGAATAAACTAGACTTGAAAACTTTTTTCTAAATGAAAACCCCGACACTTGCTTTTATGAGGGTAAACTCAGCCTTTGTATTCATGCTAAGTAAATGGGTGGTTGCAAAGTGTAGCAGACTAATGAACTCCCCCCACAAGTGAGGTCAGAGAGGGCTCGGTAAGGGGAAGTGTTCTCTTAAAATACCTAAAAAAGTTTCTTTTCTTTTTGGCACGGGCGAACCCAGGATTTAATTTGGGGGGGGATGTCATATAAGAAGGGGGAAAGGGTTATTTAGGTACTCACAAAAACCCAACCTAATGAGACGGTTGACGAATAAAGTCGTCACGGTAGGTGAGTATCGCGTCACAATAGACGAAATATGGACGTCGCGGTAGACGAATAAAGTTGTCGCGGTAGACAAATATCGTTGTCACGGTAAGCGAATATAGTCGTCGCGGAAGAAGAATATCATCGTTGTGGTAGACGCCACGGTAGACGAGTATCGTGACGCAGTAGACGAATATACTCGTTGCGGAAGACAAATATCATTGTCGCGGTAGACACATATAGTCACGTCGCAGTAGACGAAAATCGTCGTCGCGGTAGATAGTCACGTCACAGTATACGAATATCGTCGCCGTGGTAGATAAAATATCGTCGTCACGGTAAAAGAGTATCGCGTCGTGATAGACGAATATGGACGTCGCGGTACCCGTAGGCAAATATCGTCGTCGCGGTAGGCAAAGATCGTCGATGCGCTAGACGAGTATCGTTGTTGTATACGGACGTTGTGACGAGACGCCGCGGTATACGAATATATATGGTGGTCGCGGTAGACAAATACCACTGTCGCAGTAGATAAAAATCGTTGTTACGTCATAGTTGACAAAAATCGTCGTCGCGACGCGGTAGACAAAATCGTCTTCGAATCACGGTAGACAAAAATCGTAGTCGCGTTGTGATACCCGAAAATGGTTTTCTTGTCGACCAAAATTTATGTTCTCCAAAATTTCGGGGGGGGGATATATCCCCTTTATCCCCTTGGGTTCGCCCCTGCTTTTTGGGAAGGGTATCTTTTATTCTATGATGAACGACGGTTAAAATTATCGTCGAAATAAACATTCGCTCAGCAATATAAACCCATTTTAAAGAGTGTTTTTAAACTTAAGTCAATACTTCTCCGGATAAAGGAGAGGAGTATTTGAAATTCGAATCCACCGTTTCTCCCCAAGGAGATATATCACCTGATCCCCTCATGTATGATAGCTTGCGGAAATAACGACGCGGGGGAGAGAATAATGGGAAAAGACGGGTCGCTTTAAACCCCACATTTTGTCTTAATGGTTTCATATCGTGGTAACAAAAGGAGAAAATTCTAAAGGTACCAAAAATGACAATAAATATTCTTACAAGTTAAACTTAAATTATAATTGGTTTATTATTAACTAAATGTAACTTATTCCAAGTACACGCAGTAGAAAAACGAATTAGTCTACACCATTATGTGAATCAACGGGTTTTAGCGAATTTCCCCTATAGGGAAGAAGCTGTTACCGTAGGTCTCATGGTAAGACCTAAGCCTAAAACCATCATAACTTTTCTTTTTGAGGTCCTCAGATGCCAAAAACACCATTCCTTCACTTTCATAAATATATATATATATATATATCTATATATATAATTCCGTAAGTCAAATTTTTGTAAAGAAATTGTGAGTGACTTGATGGCCGTAGAAGGATGGGAGGGGTCTTATTTTAAAGGTCTTGACGTGAATTTTGAGGGAAAACTATTCATTTTTCTTATTTTTTTACCATAAATTCGCAACAGAATAAAACTTTTCCCATTAAAACAACATGGGGTTTAATTTGTTTACATCTTTTGAAATTAAAACAGCTGTGCCACAGAGTTGTATCATATATTTGATTTCGTAAGGCGATTCTTTGCGTCAAAATTGTGAACTTAAGTCGTAGAAAGATGGGAGAGGGCTCAAATTAAAGGTCTCTATTCCGAGATGGCGGGAAAAATACTGAAATTGCTTGAAATTCACCAGAAAACTAGAAATAACGTAAAATATCTGCCATTTAAAAAGCATTGGGATCTAAAAACGTCTGTTTTGTTGACATTCAAACATGTGGTGCTGATGCTTGATTCAAAGCCATATGATAGATGTTGACTATGGGGTTTTTTTCAAAAGGCAGCTAACTAAGTTCAATGTAGGCCTACTATAACAAATAAATATTTTAATTTTAAGATTTCAGACTTTATAATTACGCGTTTGAGTATATATTTACAATATAAAATTATAAAGAGTTAAGTGTTTCTTTTACGTTATAACGATGCCGATTTAATGCCAAATGATCGATATAAATATATTATGTAAGCGAAATTTTTGCGCCGAAATTGTGGGCATTTGGCAAGTCACAGGCCTTGCACTTGCAAGATAATGGGAAAGGGCTCAAATAGAAGGTCTTGGTGCCAGGGACTGAGGAAAAATACAAAAATGTCTTTAATTTTATCAAGAAATAAGATATTACGTTAAATATCTGCCATTTAAAATCATTGTAATCTAAAAACGTCTAACAGTGTAGATCAGCTGAGTGTAACATCAGCTTTAAATTTGATTCCACCAAAAAGGTTCACCTTTAAATTTGGCCAATCAAAAGTATATTCAATCTTGAATCTACCAAGACAAAGCAGTATTTATTCACGGGCAACCATAAAAAAGTGTTGAACGTAGGGTACCAGAGGTGGAGTGTGGAGTCGTTAACGGGAGGCCATTTTCGGATTTAATCCTTATTTATTTATTTATTTGCTTAGTGTGTACAATGTAGCCTCAAACGGAGAATTCCATAACAAGTACCCTTTAACTGTCCAATATAATATTCTTTTGAACTAGGTGGAGGCTATAGACATTTGTTTACATTTTTGAGTTAACTTAAATGTCACGACTTTCTTTGGCAAATAAATTAAGTTTCACAGTCTGTGGTTAACCTTAAGAATTGTTTTAAACCATGTCCATATTTTTAATAATTGTAAACGATGTGAACTGAGTTGTTTTGAGAACGACATCCATAGCGCCATTGTTTCAAAAATTTAGCCGTTTACTACTGAAGTAGGCTAACGCCCTTTCTTAAAATTCTGATACGCACTAGCAAATGTCAAAGTATAATTAACATTTCACTTTACACATTTAATTCCGCCAAACAGTTACCGAGTTGTGAGTGTGAAGGAAACATTAAATATATATTTTATTAAGCATTTGTATTTTATTTATAGGGGCTTTTGCCCCTACAAGCCACTAGTATATATATATATATATATATATATATATATATATATATATATATATGTGTCTTTAACCACGATAACTTGCGCAAAAATGGTCCAATCGGAATGAAATTTGGCATAGACGTGTAAAGTAGTAATTATTCGGACGAGTTCGTAAACCAGCCCGATCGGACCACCGGAAGGGGGGGTAAAGGGGGGTAAACCCCCCCAAAAATGGGTTTTTTGAGATTTTTACATAGAAAAATAAAATTTTTCAAATTTTTATTGGCACCATTGAATTCAGCCCAAAAAAACAAACAATTTAGTATTTTGAATCATGGCTCTATGTCCATTGGTTGCCGAGATATTGAAAGTGGTAAACACAGTACGTTGTCCCAATGTTAACCTTATGGGAAATAAGTAAAATTCTATATATCGCCTATTTCTCAACATATCTCGATAAAATTTGGTAAATGGCTTCTTCTAGTTCAGATCTACTAAATATTGAATTAAAACCACCCAGTTTTAATATACCCATAGCAGCAAACCTGCATACTCATTCCCCATGTTATTCTTATGGGGCTTACAAAAACATGTCAAATTTCGCTATGTTGGATCGAAATATGTTGTTTTGCACTTGAAATTCGCTGAGTATGCAGGTCTGTTGCAACGGTGGTATTATTTGGTTTCTAGGTAAAAATATGTAAGCTTTGTAGAATATTAATTAATTGTTAAACCAGTTACCAAGCAACTTTTGTCCATATTTTAAAACTAAAATGGTTCGTTAAGCCGTGCAAAATATATTATAAATGGTACAATGTTACTTCGATTTCTTCGGCAGTCCCTGTGTAACTCTGGTAATCTTGCATTCTACTAAGGTCTAAAGAATTCTACTGGTTTCTGGTTAAAACCTTGTCATTTTCTCCAGTAGTCATGAACACTTGAGATTCAAGTTTTTGAATCAAATAGTTGATCGGTCGGTATACGTTTTGGATTTCGCTATTTATATTTATAATGTGTATTTAAAAATCTCAATTACCTCAATAGTGGTTTATCATAACTGGAGACTAGTGATGATGACTCAAAATCTCAAACCTCAAAACCGGGACCATTTAACGCCAATAATACAAAAGAAAGAAAATTACTGCCAAAATCCAAGGCTTCTTTACGCACGCCGTCAAGACAGTAGGTAAGTAGAAAAAAAACTCTTGTTCTCTATTGATTAAAGGTGTTACTGTCCACGGTACTGGTCGTCGTGTAAATCAGGCTTCAGGTGCAGTAACTTACTGCAAAAAGTGGCTGATCCACTTTTTAGTCCTTGTGTAAGTATAAAACATATCCAATAGCAAAACATTTATATGGTTTGTATTTGTAGGGAATTGGCATTATGTGGGCTTTTGAAGGTAAGAAACAGGTTGACGTTATAGAGTTTAATGTAAATTTTATTAAAATAATTCAAACTTGGTTTAATACGCCACATTGTATCCTAGAACTACCCTTGGTTCATAAAATTTAATTTATTTTCCTTTAGCAGCAAATAGTTTAGACGCAACAATTTTCAAATTCTTCCTCCACGAAATTACATCCAAATATCCTCAGAATCAGTTACAATGTACACGCACATATTTTTAGTTCCAATTTAAGTTTACCCTAAAGGAGAAAATACAGATGGTATTAAATTACAACGAGTAATCAGGCCACTCCGTTAAATTAAATTAGTGTTTACTGTGAATTCAAAATTTAATTAATGAGGAAACGAAAAAGAAAGCTGCTGTAATCAGATAATAAAGTGAAGCTGGAGGTATGCTCGCCCGGGATGGCCCTAAATTCTATTTATGAATTACTGTGTTCTTTGCTCCCAAATTAAGCTTTTAGGGATCAAAAGTGTCGAATTTTGAGCTTATGTTAAGGATTATAGATTCATATTAAAAAAGGGGGGAAGAAAGGGTAGTTATAGATATGACGTTTTCAAGTGGTAAAAGTACTCTCATCTTTCTTGTTTGATTGTCTTTACAACATATAACTGGTAATTTTTCTTTCCATATACACCTACATTTAGTTTTAAAATCGTAGTAGCCAAGGGCATTTTTCAATTTAGTCGATGTCCGAATTTTGGCAACGTACGGTATTAGTTCCCGAACCCTTGCACCCTCTACCCTCCCATCTCATAATTTCTCTTTATAGGCCATAAGCCAGCAATAACCACCAAAATGTTCGTGAGAATTTTATGTGAAGGGCAACATATTTTTAGGTTTATCATATCGCATGTTTGCTATAAAACATAATCAAAATAATTTTTGATATCTCGGAATCCGTTGTATCTATTTTATAATCTAATCAGACAAGGGCTATATTTAGAGCTCTACCCTATATATTGTAAAATATGTTCCTAGGACTGTGTAAGGGTAGGATTAATTTATTTTAATTTAATACGAATTGTTAAAGACTTTTCAGCTGTACCTCAACTAATACATTTAAGAGTAATGTTTTGAGGCTCAAAAATATAAAAAATAAAATGTATTTGTGAGCCTGTTTGTTCTTTTGTTGTTTTTTAAAATAAACTATTTAATTGACAATACGTGTATAGGAAGTTAAATAGTATCCTTGAGCATCATTAATTCCTTTCTTTGTCGAAAAACCCTTTGATAGTTCTTTCCCTTTGGTTTCCTAAGCCCCCTTCATCATGTTCCATTTAAAATATTTATAAAAATAGTGGCTTGAAGGGGCTAAAAGCCCCCAATCGCAATTGGGGAAATTTAAATTAAAACAATCCATACTTATTATAGTGCAAAATATCTACACTGTAACCTGGCTTCTGGGTCCCCCTTACGTTATTATCTAGCACTTAGTACACGGTTTTGAATCAAGCAATCACTATTAATCTAAACAAAGCAGACGTTTTTGGATCCCAATACTTTTTAAAAAGTATATATTTTACGTTATTTTTCCATTTCTGTGAAATTACAAGGCGTTCCAATATTTTCCCCGAGTCCCTGGCAACGAAACCTTTAATTTAAGCCCTCTTCCGTTATCTTTCGAATCGCCAAACACACACAATTTCTATTCAATAATTTAATTTACGTAACTATACAGAAAAAATCCAAAATAAAACCCAAATAAACACCATGGTAGTTGTTATATACTCTTATAATATGACCAATGTTATCTTGCGTGTGTGCTTGCTTGTTTGCTTGTTTGTACAATTATTTTAAAAACCAGCTCCGAGGATTTCTTTCAAAGTCTGGAAATAAGTAATTTATTACTCAAAATCGTGTTCTATGCTGATTACTTGGTCAGAAAAACATCTAATAACGTAATAATAGTATATTTCGCAACAAGGGCCGAAAATGAGGTTTTGCAGCCTCGAGATCGTGTTTCAAATTCGAGACGAAGTCGAGAATTTGAAACGATCGAGAGCTGCAAAACCCTTTCGGCCGAGGTGCGAACGCTATTTTTCACCACACTACACAACGAAATATACCCCAAATAAAAAAAACTGATTATTAGTTGACTCACTTGAAAACAAAACACAGCTATGAACATAATATGATCGCAACTATCCTGTCTTGAACGCCGTATAATTATGTGATGTTCTGACGTTGTTTCAAGCAAATATAAACGATCAGCTGACTTTCGGCCCTAAGGCCCCAAACGTTTTCGGTCCTGTGGCGGCAAACAGTGTGTTTCGGTCCGAGTTTGACGTTTGTAAAACAGGTGATTTCGTCGAAGTGTGGTGAAAATGAATTTTAAAGTTGTAAAATTTCAACATTGGCCCTATAAGCTGCCATGATAATCGAAATAAACAAGGAATGTGTAAAAGTAAATCATCTAAGCTGTTTGCATTCTACAGTCATCAAGGAAAGTACATGTGAGATGAACACTGCATGGAGTAAGGAGAGAAGTTTTTATGTATTAATTTTATTTTACTGAAATGTTTTGTACTAATTGGATGAACTGGGAAACATTAAATAATACCGAGCAGGTACGGTCCACCATGTACTTAGAAATTTAACAAACTATACTTCATTCAGAGAGTGTGTAAAGTAGTGTGGCCTTGGTAAAGCCCCTCCCCTTGAATAACATTTGTATAGAAAAGAACCAATCAGGGAAGAGGCAGTCCATATGTTCCCAAGGATGGTTCACTGCCATACCCCTTAGTGATTTCAATTTAATGAATACTATATGATATGAGTAATAAATTAAACATGTGTGGATGCAATAATTTGTCTTATGAACGAATTATTTACTTATTATAAAGCTCATGTGCATTTTACGTTCACTGCAAACAAACATAATTATGATTGGCATTGTCAACGGACATCCAGTTCCAGTTCCAGATTTTACTAAAGCTCTTTGGAGTTCTGTAGCAATAACATCAAGTACTCATGTGACACAGCCTGCCAACATTACAGCTGATGCAGGAGGAGTGGCTTTTCTTTACACACTCACTGAATGAAGTATAATAACCCTTAATCCGTCCGTAATAAACAGACCGACTACTACCTGTGTTGGTGCGACAATAGACACGTGCCGTCCCCTTACCTACTCTACACCCTCTGCCCCCGGCCAACGGCGCCCCAGTCACCCCTCTACTGGCAGGGGTTGCGGCTCCTCATAGTCACCCCTGTAGCGCCCCTGTGGCACGCGTCCACCGTCCGGTGAGAGAGTTCGTTGGTACACACTTTCATGACACTCTCGTGGGAATGTAGATTTCCGTGGGAACATGGCACTAAAAATATCGTTATTTAGAAATAAAGATCACTCGGCTGAATGAATGCTCCTCGTTAATCTACCTAACATTCATTTTTCTACCTTGCCTGACTAGTATGTTTTTTCTCTAAGGCTGCACAGTTGCAGTTGTTTTTCTGCATTGTGGAACAGGGAGACAAGCTAAGCATTATTTTGAACATTTGCTTGAATACTACGGAAATATTTTATGAAGCCCAACTCATGCCACACTAAATATTAAGAACGTTTTTGTGTTATTGATTCGCATTTAGAAAAAATATGTTATATATAACAGATTTTTTTGTGTTTTATTGGACTTCGATGAAAAGTTTGCATACTGATCGAGGCCATAAAAAGTATGTATTGTTGTTATAAGTGAATAAATAAATAAAGTAAAAATTAATAAATAAAATCTGATTCATCGTAGTTCCATAGTCGGTTCTGAATAGCAGGTAAAATTAAATTTACAATTTTTGTAAATAGGCTACTCTCTAATAAATACTCTCTGATAAAATGCATAATAATACTGTACCTATACAGTAAAGTCCAATAGAACTAACTGGCGGGTTAAAGTAAAGTTTTGAAACAGGCCAGCTGATCCTGGGCTCATTTTTGACATAATGCTTGAAAATTGGTTCTTAAAACATTTTCAGAGAACTTTGACTTTTGATGAGGCAGATCCAAGTCGTATTATGAACATTATTTTCCAATAATTACAAGTTATTTTGTGACTTACAATTTTAAAGGAGGAGATCCTACAAAAATATTCTATACTCTTATACGAGCAATGTTATCTCGCTTGCTTCGTTGTTTGTTTCCACAACGATCTCAAAAACGGCTCCGAGGATTTTCTTCAAATTTCGAAAATAAGTAATTTATGACAAAAACATGTTCTATTCAGATTACTTGGTCAGAGAAAATCTAATAACGTAATAAAATGAATTTTAAAGTTGTAAAATTTAAAAATTGGTCTTATGGGTTGCCATGATAGCAACGAAATAAACAAGGAAACTGTAAACAAATCAAGTAATCTTAACAGTTGTTTGCAAACTACAGCCATCTAGGAAATACAACATGAGGGATACAGATTGCATGGAGTAATAAAAAAGTGTACATATACGTTAATATTTTTGAATTGTTATTGATATATAGTTACTCTCTGTAATAGTTTATATAATCAGCTGATCCCCTGATTATTTATAATGTTTTATGTTTATGTTATGATTCAGGATTTTGGTTATGTGTTGTATTACTAAAATATAAAATGTTTAATTACTTTACAGTATTTCTTTAATCAAGTGTGTTGGATACTAAACTGGCGACGAGATGGCTGGAGTTATTAAAATAAAAAAGAAAATTGTTACAAACAAGATCCAAATAACTAAAGCCTACAATACAAATGTGAAAGATAAGTCAGTTGATGGAATGACTAGTGATGAGGCCACAGTACGATTATCATCTTTGGAAACATATTGGGCACGGTTTGAAAGTGCTCAAACTGAACTAGAATCCACAGTGGACGAAGAAGACATTGAAGAATTAGCAACTGACAGGAGTGAGATAGAGGAAATGTACATAAAGACTAAAGTGGCTTTAAGAGACAAACTATCAACACCATCTACGACTGTTACAAATCAGTCTTCAGTTCAACCTTCCGTTACATCAAATATTGCTTTTGTACCTTTTGATGAAGGAGAATCATTTACAAACTTCATAAGGAGATTTGAAAACTTTATTTCGTTGAAAGAAATTTCGGATAATAAAACAAAACTGTGTACATTACTAGCTGTTTTTCCACCTAAACTACATGAACAGCTTCAAGACCTAGTTTCTCCAGATGATCCTTACAAGATGGAGTATGACTGTGTGGTCAAGGTATTGAAGGACTATTTGGAACCATTACCGAGTGTTATTTCTCTACAACACAAATTTCTATGTCGTATCCAACAAGATGAATCAATCATGGATTTTTCTATGGAGCTTAAGAGACTGGCAAAGGATTGTCACTTTCAATGTGATTGTGGGAAGTCTGTATCAGACATGTTATTAAGAATGCAGTTTGTTAGAGGACTTAAAGACAACGACGTGAGGGGACAATTATTACAGAAAACAACATCGACTACTTTCAAAGATACAGTACAAACCGCAATATCCTTGGAGTCCTCAAGACTGGAAAGCAATATAATATCACACCCGACAGAAGCTACTGTTCTCAAGTTAACAAAAAGTCCTGACAGAAGTAAATCAAGACTTAATCAGAACCCAACCAAAAGTTCTAATAAAGAAGTGAAGACCAACAGATTTGACCAATTACAGGGACGGTGCTATCGATGTGGGGATCGATTCCATAAAGCCAACACTTGCAGGTATAAAGATGAATTCTGCAATGCTTGCAATAAGGTCGGTCACATGGCCAGAGTTTGTAGGACAAAGTACAGGACTAAGCGCATTAACCAGATCGAGGACAATGAGAACCTACCTGACATTGATTATGCAACGTACGATACAAATAAGATACAAATAAATGGTTCTGACAAGTTCATGATTGATGTCAAATTAGAGGGAAATCCAATTCAAATGGAACTAGATACTGGAGCAGCTTTATCATCCATATCCTACAAGGATTACAAGAAACTTAATCTGAACAAGAGACTATTTCACACTCACGTACAACTGAGGACTTACACAGGTGAAATAATCAAACCCAAGGGGTTAGTGTATGTTGAGTTTAACTTCAAAAACAAGTCATATTTTGGAAAACTATTCATTATCGGACAAGATGTTGAACCAATTTTCGGAAGAGACTGGTTAAGGGAGGTCAACTTAGAAATCGGGGATATCAGGTCCATTCAAGAAGATTCGTGCGACCTATCTAAAATCCTTGTTGAGTTTTCTGATATTTTCAAGAAGGAAATAGGCTGTATTACAAGTGAAAATGTACATTTATCCCTACAAGAAGGATGCAAGCCCATTTTCATAAAACCGAGACAAGTGCCATTTTCAATCAAGGGAAAAGTAGAAGAAGAACTCAATCGACTTGAGAATGCTGGTATAATAACTAAGGTGAATAACTCACTTTGGGGAACACCAATTGTTCCAGTGGTTAAACCCAACGGATCTGTAAGAATATGTGCGGACTACAAGACTACACTGAATAAAGTCATACAAGATGAAAAATATCCAATACCACGAATAGAGGACATTTTTGCAGAAATGAATGGAGGGAAACTATTTTGTACCCTAGACATAAGCAATGCTTATTTACATATGCCAATGGATGAGGAAAGTTCACTTATGCAAACTATAAGTACTGAAAAAGGTCTTTACAGAGTAAACAGAATGATGTTTGGCGTTAAAATAGCACCATCGGTATGGCAAAGGTTCATGGACAGAATATTACAGGAAATCAGTGGTGTTAAATGTTTCTTTGATGACATTATTATTCAAGGGTCAAACTACCAAGAAACTCTACAGAGACTGAGACTAGTACTTAACAAGCTTAGAGAAAATAATCTGAGATTGAACTTTGAAAAGTGTAAGTTCTTCCAGAAAAGGATTGTTTATTTGGGTCATACGATCGATGAAAATGGACTTCATAAAGGATCTGTAAAGGTGAAAGCGATTATCGAAGCAAAACGGCCGTGTGATGTGAACCAACTACGTTCTTTCATAGGTTTGGCAAATTACTATAATAAATTCATACCTAACCTGGCAGAGAAGCTAAACCCATTAAATAAGCTGCTACAGAAAGGCAAGAAATTCGAATGGACAACAGACTGTGAAGAAAGTTTCCAATCAGTTAAGAAAGACATTGCCAAAGACGAAACTCTAATACACTACAATCCCTCATTGCCTTTGATACTGTCGACAGATGCGTCTCCAACGGGCTTAGGTGCTGTAATTTCTCACCGGCTAAAAGATGGGTCAGAAAAACCAATTGCCTTTGCATCACGTTCCCTTTCTAAAAGCGAGAAGCAGTATAGTCAAATTGATAAAGAGGCTACCGCAATATATTGGGGGGTTAAGAAATTTTTCCGATAGTGCTTTGGCCGAAAGTTTACACTTGTAACGGACCATAAACCACTAGTATCTATTTTTCACCCTTCGAAGTCGTTACCTGCAATGTCAGCTACACGTTTGTTGAATTACGCTCTTTTCCTTGCTGGTTTTGATTATTCTATTGAATACAGAAAAACTTCTGATCATTCCAATGCAGATTTTTTATCAAGGTTCCCGGTAGAAAAGATTGAGGAAGGTGATGATCTGTACTCAAAATTTCAAATGAACCAAATATCAGTGTTACCCCTTACTCAAGAAACGATTGCAGAACACACAAAAAGAGATCCTGTTCTTTCCAAACTCGTTACAGCCCTCGAAAATGGGGATGATCTTGAGAAAATCGGATTTAACAATAATGAGTTTACCTTACACAAAGGATGCGTTTTCCGGGGCATTAGAGTCGTAGTACCTTCATCTCTTCGAAATGAAGTGCTTAAAGAGTTACATGTGGGACACCTAGAAATGACAAAGATGAAAGCAATGGCTCGTAGTTATTTATACTGGAAGAATCTGGACAAGCACATCGAAGAGTTGGTTAGAAACTGTAAAATTTGTGACCAGTAGAGGAATGAACCTCCAAAAGACAAGACTCACCCATGGGAAGAACCATCCGGACCATGGGAGAGAATTCACTTAGATTTTCTGGGACCAATGAACGGGAATTACTTCCTGATCATCATCGATGCGTACACTAAATGGTTAGAAATCATACATACGAAAATAACAACATCAGAATGGTGTATTAAGAAGCTACAACATCTGTTTTCAACTTTTGGTCTCCCTTTGACAATTGTGACAGATAATGGAACCCAATTTACAAGCACAATGTTTAGAAAATTTCTGATAGAGAATGGAATATGCCATAGAACTTGTGCACCATTTCATCCGTCCAGCAATGGACAAGCGGAGCGCTTCGTACAAATTGCCAAGAAGGGGTTAAATTCGATGGCGGGAGAGAGAGGTGATTTACAAACTAAAATAGACGTATTGGTTGCACAGCTGAGGAAAGCACCGAGCTCTACAACTGGGGTGTCCGCTTACAGGATGATGTTTGGTAGAGACATCAGGACAAGATTAAACGTAATGTCAGACAAAGGGGCAGAGCATAAAATAGAAGAACAAAGAAAAGTGGGAAGAGAGTTTAGTGTGGGGCAAAAGGTACAAGCGAGGAATTATGCATCGAAAGATAAGTGGAGACTTGGAGAGATAGAAAAAAAAGTGGGTAATGTCATGTACAAAATAAAGATGGACAATGGATTGATTTGGACAAGACATGCAGACCAGATACTCCCTAAACATTAAGAGGGGAGAATTGATATATAGTTACTCTCTGTAATAGTTTATATAATCAGCTGATCCCCTGATTATTTATAATGTTTTATGTTTATGTTATGATTCAGGATTTTGGTTATGTGTTGTATTACTAAAATATAAAATGTTTAATTACTTTACAGTATTTCTTTAATCAAGTGTGTTGGATACTAAAGTTTTATAGTAATTGGATGAACTGGTAAATATAAAATAATACCGAGCAAGGCATAGACCACCAGGTACTTAAAGAAATAAAAGGCAAGTCATCAAGGTTTTATAAATAAATAGAATGGATTAAGAGTCAAAATATTTTTCCTACCTTTGTTTTATTTTTTTAAGGGCAAGCACAAGCTGCCTAATGAACTTTCTCGCCAAACAAGGGCGAATCATTAGCCTTGCAAAGGAGTGCCTTCTTAGAAGCAGCCGCCTCCTCAGCTTAGTTTAGCAACAAAAGAAAACGTTTTCTCGGAAGAAACACTTACATTCGACACAATCCTCAGATTTTACGGCAAACTACTATAAATTAAAAGGATCAAATTCTTGAAAGTCAGATTTCTTAAAGAACGATCGAAGGAAAGCAAGTTTCAAAAGTCAGCAAGGAATTGTGAAACTTAAATCTACCTTAACCACTCCGCAAGACGACACATCACTTGAATATCCGGTTTTTGAATTCCTGCGGTAATGACTATGGGCCTCTTAGCGGGAGGGGCGGTTGAAACGCCATCCCTCCGTGCCGTGATTACTGAACATCCTTTTCATCAGTTCAAATTCACAATAACCTTATTTAACCTCCCTAACGTTTAATTTTTTGTTGGATATTTTTAAAGATGTACTTTTTAAGCACAACCAAATTTTAATTCAACGTTTTTGACTTTTATCAAACTTTTATTGTTTTTATTACAATGTTCGTTATACAATGTGAATTAGTATACATGCAATTAATGTTATTCATATAGAAGTTAATAATAATCAGCTTCACTTGGCGGCGAATATGTATGCAATATTATAGAGAACCTTTATACATAATCTATATTTAAACTAACCTAATTTTTTCATTCCTCATCCTTCATACCGTTGACTGTGAATCCTATCCTTCAAACTTTACCTTAACGCATCACTGGATTGTGGAGTAAGTATTTGTTCTCTCAGTTAATGGAGCAGATTTAAAAAATTGGTTGGGTGGTTCTTAAAATATTAGATAATTGTTAAGAAAACGCCACTCAATATTTATTTACAATAAACAAGTGTACAGCCCTAAAAAAGTTATAACCACATTCATTTGAAAAGAAACTCTCTATTGAATGGAAGTTTTTACATTGAACAGAACAGAACATTTACAAGAATAAAAAAAAATCCACTTTTAATCTGTTAAAGCGCATACTTATAAATCATCAATCAATGTACAATCCCAAAGCAGTTAATTTTTTTTTTTTACTTTCATACCACTACTAGGTCCAATAATCGTTCAATTTTACAGGAATTAACTCGAATAGGCTAACCTAAATTAGCAGGGTTTATAAATACTTTGTGCAGGTCGTTCGTAACCAAAATGCGACAGGGTGGCAGGGATTAGGGAACTTTTTGTTGCAATTTGAACGTAATCCACTAACCGCAATTGATATAATGTATTCATTTGTCAGTGAAGGGGCCTGGTGGCCCCTCGCTGCCGTTCACCCCCTCGCTCAGCGGCCACGGCGGCACGCGTGCTCTGTGAGATAGTTCGTTGGCGGCCAGTTCCAACCCTGGGACCACGGGAAGGACTTTTCGTGGGAAATCCCACTGGAGGGCGTGAGAAAATTTGCCAGAAGTGCAATGAGTGTTGGGGTTGGATTAAATAATAAGTTGGTATTTTAAAAAGGTCAACTGTTTCTGAGAAAAAGCTAGGAGGTAAAAAGTAGAAAAATGAATTTGCAAAAAATGTAATATGAAAGCGTTAATCAACTGGCCTTGAGGTGTCAATTAACGTATTCCTTAGGATGGATAACGTCGCTGCTGTGGATGGACTGTTATTAGTCCGAAACGCGTACAGCGTAAGGAATACGTTATTTACACCTCTAGGCCAATTTACCAAAGGTAAATAACTTTGGTTAATATTTATAGGTATCAAGGCTGTTTTTGAAATAAAAGTGTTGTATAGGACTGATGTTAGTTTAAGCGAATTTTCCCTATAGGGAAGAAGCTATTACCGTAGGTCTCATGGTAAGACCTAAGCTCCAGACCATGATAACTTTTCATTTTGCAACCCCCAGAAGCAAAAAACACCATTCGTTCGAATTTTTAGATATATATATATATATATGTTTGTGTGTGTGTGTGTGTGTGTGTGTGTCTGTTAGCACGATAGCGGCCGTAAAAATGGTCCGATTTTGATGAAATTTGGTACACACATGTAAAGTGGTAATCGATTGGACGAGTTCGTGAACCAGCCCGATCGGACCACCGGAAGGGGGGGTAAAGGGGAATAAACCCCCTCAAAATTGGGTTTTTTAGCTTTTTACATAGAAAAATAAAATTTATCGAATTGTTGTTGGCACCATTGAATTCAACTCAAAAAAACAAATAATTTAGTATCTTGAATCACTGCTCTATGTCCATTGGTTACCGAGATATTGAAAGTGGTAAACACAGTACGTTGTCCCTATGTTAACCTTATGGGAAATAAGTAAAATTCTATATCACGTTTATTTCTCAACATATCTCGATAAAACTTGGTAAATGGCTTCTTCTAATTCAGATCTACTAATTATTGAATTAAAACCAACCAGTTTAAACATACCTGTAGCAGCAAACCTGCATACTCATCCCCCATGTTAATCTTATGGAGCTTACAAAAACATGTCAAATCTCGCTATGTTAGATTAAAATGTATTGTTTGACATTTGAAATTCGCTGAGTATGCAGGTCTGCTGCAACGGGGGTATTATCATGGTGTTTTCCTTACACTATGAGTTCTGTGACTATGGTTCTTAAAACTATCTCAATTACGTATGTAGCTAATTAAGCGAGACAATATACTTAAAGCCTCAACTACCAAAACGTTGTTGAGAATAGACTGACAGCCGTTAATTTCCCCGTGAGCAAACTGGAGGAAAAATATTAGATTTTTTGTCAAAGTTTCCTTTAGGGATAACTAGTAAACCAGTTGCTAAAAATCGAGCAATTAATCCATATTTATTTTCTATATTATTTATCACCCATCTAGATTCAAACTTATTTAATACGCTTGGGGTTTTTTGTGATAACTCCTCCTAAACTACTGGGCCGATTTAATAATTTAGGTGTCGCTGAAAAGTGCTCGGCGTGTAGTTTAGCAGGAAATAAAGTTTATCAGGATTATACTAAAGGGAACGGCCCTAGAAGCCTTTAAAATTTTGTATTTGTCCATAAGGTTTAACCATCGATGTAAATAAATTTACATCGATGGGTTTAACATGGGCAAATAAATTTCAAATAAAGCAGCTGATTGGAGCAAACAAAGTTTTCCAGCAAGACCATGTGTTATTATTGGAATTGAAACCACCGAATATATGGATGCACACACCAAGGTGCTTCAAGCCTTCATTCGAGAGAAGATGTAGGTAGCCTTTTCAGATCAGATTAGGATTAAAAAGGGTTATAATTTATTAACGGAAACTGAATTTAAAAATTTTTGCAAAAGTAACGTAAAGCTACGTAATCAACTGTAATTTAAAAACAACCCATTTAAAAACCAATGTGTGATGTAAACAAATTTGCAATAGATTTTCAAACAACTTTTTTCTCATATTATGACGCCTATAATAACTATTTAAACTAATAATTTTAGTACTTCCTCATCCTGTCAAACTGAAATGGAGTGTCAACAAAAATGGGCGAAAATGGGAAAAATTGAGACTACACAAGTCCGCAGCCCTTTGGATCTCCAGGGTCCCCGCCCCCCCCCCCGCCCCCACCTCACCCTACACAACCTTATAAAACATCTCCCGGTCAAATTCCGTTATCTTCCCACAACTGAAAAACTTTTTTCTATTGGCTGTATACGTTATGTCTTTTATTTGACCCACCTCCCTGAAAAGAGAGCTCCAGAGGTATTCACTGTAAGTTAAATCAAGAATCGTTTAAGTCACCTGTGAGAGGTCTGTTCACATATACAAAAAAAAAGAATTTACACGACTTTTTTAAATTTCACCTAGGGTTATTTTATAAAACTTGAAAATAAAAATTACATGAACGATTTTTGTTCTCAAAATTGAAAAATTGAAAACAAATCCATAGCATGATGGTCATGACTGATTTATCAGTTATGATTTCCTTAAAACTTAAATGATTTATCCAATGGAAAACCGGCTTTTTTACGTTTATCTGGCTTACGCGTTATTGTGCAAGGCATCTCCAATTCAAGGCTATAGAAGCAGTCCAAAGAATTTCCAACGTCCCCTAATAGTTGTGCAATGTTCTAATAAGCAGGTCTACACAACCTTTGAGGAGCAGGGGCAACGGACTCTCTCACCGGAAAGCCTCCTGGGGTTGGCGCTAGGGCGAGACTGTGGTTGTTGTTGGCATTCTACGAGTAAGGGGGCCTTTGTGTATGCGATATACACAGTACTTTGAGTACCATGGTACGAGCTTTCGTAGGATTGGAAAATTGTTATAAGTTTATCGCGTTAAAATAGAAAACTTACCTCCATAAAGTCACACAGCGAAAAATAATTAGTTAGTCTAATTTTTTTATAAGTTGTACCAACCAATATCAGTGGTTGATATATGGATAACTAATCGTAAGTGTTGAAGTAACTAAATCAAATGAGTTTAAAATTATTAGTTGATACAACTTATTTTATTAGTCATATTTACCAATATTTAAATTGGTTAGTTCAACCACTTTTACTTTAATAGTTGGATTAACTCATGCAAGTGGTTATTGCAACTTCGATTGATGAGTTAAAACAAACCAATACATTGGTTACTTCAACTTATCATATTGGTTGTTCTAATCCACTTTCTTGTTTGTCACAACCCATGATAAAAGTTGAATTGATCAATCAAAATTGTTGTTTTTACTTATTTTCATAATTTACTAATGGTTATTTTTATTTATTTTTAAAAATTCTGAAATCTAACGAATTAATTTGGTAAAATAGTTCAATCTTTAAATCACAACTTCATTACGACAATCATGGAAAGTGGTCAGGGGCTATATAGCGTTTATACTATATAAAGGATGAGCCATCAAAGAGACAGAGCTGCTGGAATTTATAACGAAACTTCATATTAGAACCTTATAAAAGGTTATATGCTATAGCATTAGTTTGTCTTGTTTACTTACGCTTAATTGTCTACGCAAAGGACCCTATATAGGGCTAAAACATTTTAAGGACGACCAAGGTCTTATTTGGCTTGTGCATGACAGCTGAGACGAATAAAATACTAATCAGTAGTACGAAAAATGCGATTCAGTAATACGATTTAGGCCTACACTACCGTGGTCTGACAACCAAAGGCCTTAGATAGTAGACTGCGGAATAAAAGTTAGCTTTTGAAGTGGCCATACTACCTTAATCGTGAAGATAATAATCAACTATCTAAATATAATAAAATTGTTCCATCCTAACCTGTTAGGACTCTCATTTTTGCACTTATAATGGTCACAAAAACTAACTTTGCGAGTGGCCACAGGAGCGCTGATGACGATGATCACATTAGTTTTGTCAACTCAATTCAGACTAATAACTAATTCAGAATTTTGAAAGTAACTAGAGCGAATAGTTTAACCAACACTTCATTTATTTAAAATAACCTCTTAACAACTACCAATTATAACTCATCATGCATTAGTCGTTCCAACTAATGCACTTTTCTCTATGCAACGTTGGACAACCTGAGTAAAAACTGAGTGTAGTAAGAGGTGGAGGTAAAAAGTGATACAATTTTACAGTCATCAGCTGGTCTTCATGCAAATTTATACTTTTAACCAAAAACACAAACAAGAACAACATGTCAACGCTTTAACATTAACAAAAATTTCAGTTATTTTTATCAAAACACATTTTTCCAAAATGAGATATGGCTGAGCCAGTCTTGGAAAAGAGACAAACCTGGTTTAAAAACCAAAACTATTACACATTGAAACGTGATTGTTTACAACGATCTAGTCTATTTGAAGATGAGACCTTTAAGTTAAATATTGCTGAATCTGCAGAGTACGATGTCGTATGGCTTAGACCTCGTGAAATCTGTGAGAATCCTCGGTTTTTCGTCGGGGGAGCGACGAGATTCGACGTAATTCAAGGTCAGTTGGGAGACTGCTGGCTACTTGTAGCCATAGCCAACCTCACATTAAACCAAAGTCGTTTCCGCTACGTGGTACCTACAGACCAATCCTTCGTTGAAGACTACGCCGGTATATTTCACTTTCGGATATGGCAATGTGGCGATTGGATCGAAGTAGTGGTAGACGATAGACTTCCGACAGTGGATGGAGAGCTGCTGTTTTTGCACTCCAATCAAGATAATGAATTCTGGAGTCCTTTATTAGAAAAGGCATACGCGAAAGTATACGGGGGCTACGACCTACTGAAGGGAGGATGGTTCTGTGAGTCCATGGTGGATCTCACCGGAGGTATGGTGGAGTCGTTGAGTTTTATGCCTCCACCACCTGACTTAGATAGAATCCTTCTCAGTGCGTATGTAAAAAGTTCTTTTATGTGCGCTTATATGAAAAATGATAAAGACAAGAAAGCAGAGGAAATAACCGACAAAGGATTAGTGAAAGGCCATGCGTACAGCGTTACTAAAGTTATTAATGTTAACCTTCCTCGTCGTCAGGAAATTATCACGCTGATAAGGATGATGAATCCGTGGGGAAACCAAGAGTGGAACGGAGCTTGGAGCGACTCCTCCCCCGAGTGGAGCCAGTTATCGGAAGAGGAGAGACTGAATCTAGGGATTGTGAATGAAAACGATGGCGAATTTTGGATGTGTTTTAGTGATTTTGTGAGTAACTTTCAATATATAGACTTATGTCATTTAGGTCCTGAAACGTTCGATATTAATGATGATGGGGAAAAATGGACAGCGCATTTTTTCAAGGGTGAATGGATAAAAAACGTAAATGCCGGAGGAAATTCTCCCGAAACAATCTACTTCAATCCACAATTTAGAATCGCTCTCACAGATATCGATAACGACAACGGTACTTGTACTTTGATAATAGCGTTGATGCAGAAGAACCTGAGGCGGAATATCTGGCACAGGATCGGGTTCACAGTGATTCCACTGAGAGAACCTTTTCCTCGACCGGGATATCTGAGCAAGCGGTATGTTCAAAGTAATTTATCACAAGCGATAGTTTCTCCGTTCAAGCACACGAGAGAAATCGTGAAACGCTACGAATGGCCACCCGGAATTTATTGCATAATACCATCGACTAAAATGATGAACATGGAAGGTCAGTTTCTTTTGAGAGTCTTCACAGAGCAACGAAGTACAATGGAAGATATCGAACAACTGAGGGAGACAGATACGGAAAACGTATATATTAGGCCCCTAGAAGCCGTAGAACAAAAGGAGCATACACGAGCTTCGATCGCTGAAATCGAACAAACGCTGATTTACAAGAAATCTTTGGAAGAAACGAAAGGTCTACATGTAGACAAGTTAGTGCACAGAAGCGATCAGGAGGTGAAGGCCTTCTTCAACAGAATAACCGATAGAGACAAAGAGGTAGGATGGCAAAAACTGCAATCGGTGCTCCAGTTCGCACTGAGTCCGAACAGAGGATTGTTCACGAAATCCACCGACTCGAACGACGTCAAGTTCCAGAAGTACGAGTGCCGCACCCTCATCGCCATGCTGGACACGGACCGGTCGGGGAAGCTGGACTTTGACGAGTTCAACGTCCTGTGGAGCCGGATGCGGAAGTGGGAGGAGGTGTTCCTGAAGTGCAGCGACCACAGCCAGTACCTGACGACGCCGGAGCTGAAGCAAGCGCTGGAGCTGGCTGGCTACCGGGTGTCCAGCCGCGCGCTGGGCAACATGGTCCGCGAGCACGCCGACGACGCGGGGCGCTTCACCTTCAACGACTTCGTCATGTGCGCGGTCGAGCTACACACGGCCTAGGGACCTAACTTCTGTGTGACGTTCATATAATTGGTATTAAACGGTACAAGTTCGTGACGGTCATGGATTTTTTCTAATTTAGTTTCACAAATATGTAAGTGAGCTATCGCTGTGTGTCTTATAGCTTGATGTCTCGTCCCACATTTCCCCCCTAAAAATGGTTTTTAAGCAATATAATTAAAAAGATCGACCGTCGAGAAAGTTTACATGAATAAAGGAAAACGTTTGTGGCTCTTTCTCCATAACATGCGTGTGGGGGTTAAAAGTTTTTTCCAGTAACCACTTTTTTGTGACTCGTCATTTTAAAGATTTACGCACAAGGAGAATACTGTAGATAAGTAACACAAATTTATGGCAAATCTAATTTCCAATTTTTGAAATTGGTTTTAACATCGGGCATTGTTAAATTATGGCCATATATATTATCATGATTTTGATTATATAAGACAACAAGCCATAAGGAATCACTGTCAAAGTGTCAAATCTTGCTTCCTAAGCCTGTTAAATTTATCTTTTTGACAGCCTTATTGGATCTGCCACTTTAAATTCAAATATTATTCTTCACATGAAGTTGGTGTTACAATTTTTTAATTGGCTTTTCACCCTCATTTCAATTAGCAGTACAACTTAATAGACTGAGTAGGCCTACCTGCTCATTTGGAACTGCTGAAAACAGCTGTTCAATACTTCGCAGAATGTTGTGTTTAATTGTTTGAGTAATTTTCCGCCTCTCATACCTATATTTACCTAATTTGTAAATTCCTATTACATTTTCAATCACACTCCTACCTTAATAGCTCAATTTCATGCGTAACCCCTCTTCTCTTATCAATGATAAACAATAGCCCCCCACTTACCGTCAACATAAAAATGTTATGCTTTTGTGAAGCCCCGCCTCCTGCCTCAGCTGTGGTGTCGGCAGGCTGGATCACATGAGTACCTGATGTTGCTTCCAAATCCAAAGAGCTTTAGTATGAACTGGAGCTGAAACTGGTTGTGTGTTGTCAAAGCCAATAATTATGGTTAAGTTTGTTTGCATTAACTTGAAATGCAAACGAGATCTATAAATAGTAAATAAGTAGTTCATAAGAAAAATACATGCGTTGACACAATAATCCTTTATTTATTGTTCATATCACATGGTTTGTATTTTTTCCATTTGAAATCACTAATTAGGAAAATCACTAAGGCCGCATAAAACTGTCAAATCTATATATCTATAAGTATAAAAGAGGATGTTGGTATATATATATATATATATATATATGTATAGCATTGATAAACTCAGACACCGCTGGACCGATGGCCACGAAACTTGGTAGATATACATGTAGAATTTCATGGAGTAGGTTTATACACCTTCAATTTCGTGATAACTTTCAGGGCATAGCCCTGGGACCGTCTTAAAGGTACCCATGTCAGCGATTTTGAAAGAATTTGAGTTAGATTTGTTTACTAACAAAACATGTGAAAGTAAAATTTAAAACAGGTGATGTAAATTAATGGTATTTCTTCCTGCTATTTAATTGTATTTGTTTACATGAAGATTTGTTACTTGGTGCCAGATGGTTAATGAATTAAGACTTTTGAATATATTTTAAGTGCAATACACTATATAAAATGCTGATATGTAGTATAAAATAAATAATTGATATTACTGAAGGACTTCTGTGATCACTGATCACTTATATTTGAAGGACTTCTTTTTTATGACAACAAACTGCTGTTTAAAGAGGAAGAGTGTGCTACTGTAAAGTATTAATTTTATCTATAGCACTTTAAAATAATTGCCGGGACGGCTCATTCAATCTTTTTGTTCAATTTAGAGTATAAAAACGTAAGACAGCACTTTTCAATAATTGCTGGAGTGGAATTGTAATTTTTTGTTCAAGGTAGACCCTAAAAACTTAAGAAAATGATCTTTTACAGTGAATAAAATTTCAAGTCATGTTCTATGGTTCCTCTAACACGTATGCCTTCATGAAGGAAAGAAATAGGATTTCTAATACGCAGGTCTGCTGCGACGGGGGTGCAATAAATTTCAAATTAAGGGTAACTATGCTCAAGGCCCCACAGTGTGACCTTGCTATGCTACATATGCGAGCAGATTCAAAGCCGTCGAAAAAGCCAAGGGTGCCATTCCTTATATTGTGCCCCATGATCATCATCAGGGCAAGCTCAGATACCGTGCGTTAAGCAGAAACGACCATAAATTCTTCTCGGCTTTTGTCTTGGGTGAGCCAGTCTCTGTAAATTCGCTTCTTGAGTGTGTGAGCGCAATCCTCTTCACCTGATAGCAAGATTGACTGGACAGCAGCAAACAGCACTTGCAAGAGGAAGGACCGCCGATATTGGGCATGAGCCTACCCAGGGCAGCAACACCATTTGGAGCTTTGTCGGTGGGGCGCTGGATATAGTCACATTTTTTATATAGACTGGCACTTTAGGCAGGAATAGAATACCCTCGTCGCGGCGTCGTAGCATATGCGTACTAAGAGCAAATTTCTAAAAACTTTTTGTTTTATGAAAGTACATTTGATATGTTTAAAGAAGTAAATTTTACAACAAGAAAAATAAATGGGAAAGCAAAACGATATAATTGATGGGTGATAGTGTATGTTTAATTTTTATCGTGAGCGAAGCCACGGGTTCTTCTAGTTTTTTTATATATAAAGAGGATGTAGGTATATTTATATATATTTTGGACTCGAAAACTGCTGGACCGTTACCCTTGAAACTTGGAGTATATATGTAACATTTTACCGAAAACGTTTATAAGCATCCATTTCGTCCTAATAGTCCAAGAGCCCACGACCGCCAGACCTTCGTTATTTTATAAAAGCTGAAACGTCATCTGAGCAATGTTCCGAGTACAGGTAACAAGAATCAGCAACTATGAAGTTTGGCTAGTGGTTGATTTGGCTAATAATCGCAGATTCATTTAATTGCAAGCTTAGAAATTAATTAAACAGGTAGGACCTTTCACTTAAAATACTAGTAAGTGAACAGCTGTTTTAGTAATGGTGAAGCTTGCAATGGTATGACTCAGAGAAAATGTGAATGAACTAGCTCAGTTTTCTTCATATCTTATTTGGAATAATATTATAGACTGTGCCATTCACTGCCAGACATTTAGCTCGGTTACAACCTGTTTTTTCTGACATCTTTAAAATTTTTACGAAGGGTAATTATACTAACATTATAGTATAAAACCTGAATTTTACGTATGTTTTATGGGGATATAAATAGTATTACATAACGTGCACACAATTAACGTTCACAAAATAACAAAAATCTAACATACTTCTAAAAAAAATAAATAAATAAAATAAAGCAGTTATTGTGAAATGCAACCTTTTGTTTGTTGTTGTTTTGTTTTTATGTTTCATCAGATGACAGAAAGAAAACAACGTCCTATATTTTTACCCGATTTTTACACTGACATTTGTGTTTCTACATCTAATCTTTACTCTACGAAAAATAGCAGGTGATAACAGATACATATGATGCTAACTTTGTTTACATTTGGTTGTTATAATATCTCCAAAACAGCAACTCATAAGGCCAATGTTAATTTTTTTGAAATTTTAAATTAAATTTTCTACATGTCTAAAAAGACTAATAAAAATTACAATGGGATTCTGCACTTCTACAGGAAAATACAATTCTAACGGTGTGCTTAGATTTTCGCTGCGTTGCACACAGGCTGAGAAAAAAGGAGTACAAAAACCTTATGGAAAAAATGCTTGTCTATTAATATAAAGATGGCGAAACTTGGTTGAAATCGAATAAAACTCGGTTTTTAGAAGCTTCCTATTTAATTTTAAAAAGACGTACGCTAGTTTTAAGTAGTCTAAAACCTTATCATATGTGCATACTACACAGGAAAAAAGTTTCAGCCATAACAGTACTCTAGTGTTTGCGTGAAAAGCGGTCTAAAGTGTGATGTTGAGCGTTACCAACATCGTGACATAAATTGAGATAAGGCTTGATTCGGATTCTCTGACCTTCAAAACGCAAAAATAACCAAAAATTTCATAATTCTAAGCAATGTAAAGACAAAACTCTAATCTATAAGTATAAAAGAGGATGTTGGTATATATATATATATATATATATATATATATATATATATATATATATATTTGGCACTGATAAACTCAGACACCGCTGGACCGATGACCACGAAACTTGGTGGATACATGTAGAATTCCATGGAGTACGTTTGTACACCATCAGTTTCGTGATAACTTTCAGGGCTTAGCCCTGGGATCGTCTTAAAGGTACCCATGTCAGGGATTTTGAAGGAAGTTGAGTTAGATTTGTTTACTAACAAAACATATGAAAGTAAAATTTAAAACAGGTGATGTAAATTAATGGTATTTCTTTCTGCTATTTAATTGTATTTATGAAGATTATTTGTTACTTGGTGCCAGGTGGTTAATGAATTAGACTTTTGCATTTTTTCAAAGTGCAATACACTATATAAAATGTTGGTATGTAGTATAACATAAAATAAATAACTGATTACTGAAGGACTTCAGTGATCACAGATCACGTACACTTGAAGGACTTCTTTTTTATGACAGCTAACTGCTATTTAAAGAGGAAGAGTGTGCTACTGTAATGAATCAGTTTTATCTACAGCACTTTAAAAATTGTCGGGACGGCTCATTCAATCTTTTTGTTCAATATAGAGTCTAAAAACGTGTCATTGAAATGCCTTTTTTAATAATTGCTGGATTGGCATTGTAATTTTTGTTCAAGGTAGACCCTAAAACCTTAAGAAAATGATCTTTTACAGTGAATAAAATTTCAAGCCATGTTCTATGGTTCCTCTAACACGTGTATGCCTTCATGAAGGAAAGAAATAGTAGAAATCCTATATCTTTCCTTCATGAAGGCATACACGTGAAGACATGCACATACGCAGGTCTGCTGCGACGGGGGTGGACAATAAAGTTCTAATTAAGGGTAACATATGCGAGCAGATTCAAAGTACTGTCGAAAAAGCCAAGGGTGCCGTTTTGTATAGACAGGCACTTTATATAGGAATAGAATACCCCCGTCGTAGCAGACCTGCTTACTAAGAGCGGATTTCTAAAAACGTTTTTTGCTTTATGGATGTAAATTTGATATGTTCAAAGAAGTAGATTTTACAACAAGAAAAATAAATGGGAAAGCAAAACTATATAACTGATGGGTGATATTGTAGGTTTAATTTTAATCGTGAGCGAAGCAACTTTTATTCTTCTAGTTTGATTTATATAGAAGAAGTGAACTGCGGAATATATGGAACCGGGAAACATATGGACTGACTCTTCCCTGATTAGTTTGTTTTAACGGTTCATTCCTCATAAAATTGGGAGGGGCTTCACTTACATTTACTGTGTAAAGTATGCAACATTTTCTCAATTAATTGTATTGTAGGTATTATTATACAAACCTCCTTTTCCCACCTTTTATTTGAGTTTCTTTATAGTTAGCCGTTTGCGGTTTGCGTTAACTAATTCTTTCATTTTAAAGTATGTTCTCATAGTATATTACGGGTTAAAATGAGATTTCGTGGGCTCAAAAGCCTGTTTTAAGTTTGAGATGTGGCCGAACCTGCCACCGGCTATGACCGGAATGGCTATTGTAGACGCATTTGCTGAGTCTATATTATAAAGCTTAATTTACCGAGGAACTTTGAGAAACCAATAAGACTGACATTCATAAACCCTAACTTTTGACTGGAAGGAGAAAATTGAGAAAATTGGAGGAAAACTACATTTTTCTGATAAAGCTTTCCCTGTATATAAAGAAATTGCCTGAGATGACAAGATTTATCTCTTTTTCACTCTTCATTTCGGCTCAGGATTTGTTCAAGGATGTTCATGCTTATAATTCAACCAAACAAAAGCTATGATTAATGTTTTTTAATATTTATCAATAACTAGCTGATCAACACGGTTTTACCCGTGGAAAAACAGAAAAACGTCCTTGGACTCGTGATTTAATATTAAAGTTGCCATGAGAAATACATGAGCTTCCCTATACTTTAACATTGAAACTTTGATGTATCATAGGGCGTATCCCTGAGGAAATTTAAAAAAATCCGTTCTTAGTGGATGTCTGTGCCCTGAGAGGAACGTTCATGCAACGTTTCAAGGTTCTAGGTCAAGCAGTGTGGGCTGTGCGATGATGGGTGAGAGGTATTTGACAAATATATAGTAGATAAATAATAAATAGTAACAAGACTACAAGATCACGCCTCAATCATCCTTCACTTAACTGTCATTCATACTTGGCTTAAAATACCTACCTGGGTAGGTCGCCATTTCAAGTAATGTATCTAATGTATAAGAATAATATAGGAAATGAATATGCAGGTCTGCTAATGTGAAACTTGGGTGGTTTCAACTAAATATCCAGTAGAACTCAAATAGTAAAGACTAAGTACCAAGATTTATCAAGGTATGTAAAGAACTAGGGAAGATATATACAGTAGTTTGATTTATTTCCCGTAAGGATAACATGAAAAATGAGTATGCAGGTTTGCTGTCAAGGAAACGTAAAAAAAACAAATTTTACGCTTGCATTACAATAGATCTCACCTAGATAAAGCTATAAACAATTTTCAATTTGATTTATTTTCTAAAAGGTTTACATTGGAAAGGGAGTCCACATGTTCGCTGCCACTGAAAAGTACGAATGGGGAGTTTCGGTACAACCATACCGAGATAGGTCAAGAAGAAAGCGAGGTATAAAATGTACCATTCCCCATCATGTTAGCATTGAAACGACGTATTATGTTTGGCACTAGCGATTTATATACACACTTCATTTAGCTTGGTCTCAATTAAATTATTTATTTCAAAACTAGATTAAAATGTGTGCTAAATATAATGTTTTTAATGACTTGTTGAGCGATAAAACCAATATAATTTAATTTCTCAATACAAATAGCTTATTCGTTAGAGTTAAATTTATAAATTACTACGAGTATTTTAAGTATGACAAACATATTCTTGTAAACCGAGGACCTGCAGGTCGTAGGAACCTAGTACCTAGGAAACCTCAGGTTTCTGCAGTCATTCGATCTATTATACACATCACAAAATCGTCAAACCCGAGTTTGCCGTCTTTGTCGGCGTACATCCTCGTCAGCCTGCTGAGGTCGTTGTACTTGACACTCCAGCCCGTCTCTCGCATCGCCCAAGCCAAGTTCGACGTGTCCATGGACGATCCCCTGCAATGATTCTTAAACACAAACTCCCAATTCAGCAAGTTCTTCCAGAGCATTTCGAACTCCTTCAAGCTCAACTTTCCCGACAGGTCCTCGTCAAGGACGGATATCAAGCTGCGACACTCCTCCTTCGTAAAGATCTTGTTATCTGACTGTCCATGAATCAGATTGGTTATCCAAGCTATTATTTTATCAAGGAAACCCATTGACGCCGTATCTGAGGGTTGCTTCATAGCGTACTCTAAGATAGACTGGAGCCCTTTCCAACAGATTTCTTTTTCACCACCCGCAACTTTTCTGAAGTAATCGAAGATTTCTTGATCGTTTCTTTGCAGAAGCTTAAGATCTTGCTGAGGTCGAATGTCCTCAACAGGCTCTCGGAATTCTATGACGGGTTGAGTGTCTTCATCAGGTATTTCAATAGTGTCATCTTCTAGAATATTATAGATGGATTCCCTTCCTATAACTCCTGGTTCTTCCGCATGTGCCGCTTTCTCTGAAAAAATTCTTAATAGATACTGCGCTTCTAGACCCGGTTTATCTGTAGATGGCATAAACACGTAAACACCTGGTTCCCACTTAATACGAACTACTATTTCTCTTCGCTTATGGAGTTTAGAAGAGAACGAATTGTCGAAATTATCCTTTATATATTTCTCACTAAGAGGTTCCTTGGAGTCCTTTTCTGGACCTTCTAGCTTGTACGCAGTAAATCCGATTTTGTGCCATACTTTCCTAGTCTTATTTTTCTGCATCAAACCTATTAATAAAGTGCACAAATTATCTCCATCACCGTCATCTGAATCTTTCAGGACTATTCTATATTGTGGATTGATATAAAATGTTTTGACCCACCTGCCTCCAGCATTGACCCCTTTAGTCCAATGACCCCTGAAGGCATGCAATTGCCACCCGACCGTAGTATCTTCGGCGCCGTATACCTCGGGAGTCAGGTGACAAATATCTAAATAATCGAAGTTGTTTGTAAATGCTTCGAGAGGCATCCAAAACTCCCCATCTTCGTCACAAACTATACCTAATTTTTGTTTTACTTCCGGGGTCAAGGAACTCCAGTGCTTGCTTCTATCGCTCCATGGGCCTGCCCATTCGACTTTTCCCCAAGGATTCCTTAGCCGTAGTAAGCAAACTTTCTTATCTTCCGGATACACGGTTACAAATCTAGTAAGACCGTACGCGTGCCCTTTTACTAATCCATTCGGTAAGACCAATTCTTTTATAGCAGGATCATCAGCCATAAATGCACATATGAACGAGCCTTTTGCAAGCGACTTCTCGAATATTTTTTCCAGTCTGTCAGCGGCTAAGGAGACTTCGACTCGTTCAACAATCCCACCGGTGAAATCGACCATAGACTCATTAAACCAACCCGCAGTCAGTTCATTGTACGATCCGTATAATTTTGCGTAAGCTTTCTCTAGCAGAGCACTCCAGAATTCATTCTTCTCTTTCGAATGTGTATACATTAGTTTCCTCGCCCCATCGACTCCTTCTTTGGTCGGAAGTCTGTCGTCTATTACGACCTCGATCCACCTCCCGCATCGCCAAATATTAAAACGAAAGATTCCGGCGTAATCCTCTGAGAATTTCTGGTCTTTTGGAACGACGTGGTCGAACATGGTGGGGTTCATGGTGAGGTTCGCCATGGCCACCAGCAGCCAACACCCCGAGTTCGCTCCCTGCTTCACGTCGAACCTGGACGCTCCTTCGACGAAGAAGTGTGGTTCTTTGACGATCTTGCCTGGCCTGAGCCACATCGCGTCGGGAACGTCAAGCCGAAAGAATTCATCGTAGAACAATTCCTTCTTCTCAAGACACTCTTTCCTTATTTTGTTGTAATCTTGATTTTTGAACAAGACACGCTCTTTCGGCATTCTGCATGTTAAATGATTTTAAAACTATTAATTTAGATATTTTTGTACATTTTCACGAAAATTTAGCCTAAGAAACTAAAACAAAATAAACAAAAACGAAAAAAGCTTACTGTGGTTTAGACCTACCAATCAGCTGTATATCTCGGCGATATCTATAAAAATGTTTTCATGCACCCAACCGAGAAATCTTTAACCAAAAAAATATATACTTAGTCAATTTATAAATATCCAGTTGGAGCAGACCTGCATACTCCGCGAGTATGAAAAGTGTAAAATAAATCATTCAGATAAAATCTCAGATCAAGTAATATGATATACACCCATAGATGAGCATAGTTCAATATTGTTAAATATTAGCATCAGTCAATAAGGATGAGAAATGATCATGGTTTTCTGTCACAGAAATATAGAAATGGTCGGCCTTAAGCAATAATTCATTGGATCTCAATCAGTTGAAGCCACTTACCAATTTTAATTAGGGTATGTTGAGAAGTAATCGAGAAGTATTAATCTATGAAAATCGAAAATGCCAAAGATCACCCGTGCTAAATCTTCAGCCGGTGTAATTCACACTCTTATGTGATAATTTGTCTCCCTTCAATAATATCTCAACTGTTCAAATTATACGTTGGATTTTTAGTAAGAAGTGTGAGAGTAATTTTAAGCAGTATTTGAGATGACAAATTAGATGTACAAGTAAGACTCTTATTGCCACCAGTCGTTTTAGTTTAAGTTGTCGAGTCCCCAAAAATGAATTATTTGACGAATTAAAATAAATCAACTCAATTCCAATTGATAAACTAAAAACAACCCAGGTGCTACTTCAAATTATTTTTTGAACGTGCGCGAAGCCACGGTTAAGAGGAGGCTAGAGGCAATTCAGCGTCGCCCTCGCGGGTGAGATACGTACTAACATTACTCCGCGATGATAATCGGAAAAGAAGTGCGACGTAGTAAATAACCAATCTTTCTAAAATGGTCTTAACGGGACTTAACTAGTAGTACCTGGTGTACCGAGCCTTGCTCGGTGTTATTTCATATTTACCAGTTCATCCAGTTACTTGTCATAAAATTGATAAATAAAAACCTTTTTTATTCCTCCATGTACTCTTCATCCCACCTGCTGTATTTTCCTTGATGGCTGTAGATTCCAAACAGCTGTTATGATTACTTCATTTGTTTACACTTTCCTTGTTTATTTTCGTTGCTATCACGGCAACCCATAAGGCCAATGTTAAATTTTTACAACTTTAAAATTCGATTTATTACGTTGTTAGATTTTCTCTGGCCAAGTTATCTGCATAAACGACGTTTTTGAGTCATAAATTACTTATTTCCAGACATTGAAGGAAATCCTCGGAGCTGTTTTAGAGATAATTGTGCAAGCAAACATACAAGCACGCACGGCCGGACGATAACATTGCTCATATAACAGTATAGGAGAAAAAGTATTCTTTTCCACTTTAAAGTCCAAAATATAGCTTCAGAGGCTGATATAATGTCATCGCTCATTTATACAGTGTGTAAAAAATCAGTTCCCCCTCCTTAATTTTTTTGTTTGTTAAGACAAACAATTAACCTTTGGGGAATGATACTAACTCAACCCAAATAATTTTGTGACGTTACCACAAATGTTGAGTGTCGCCCAAAAATGAGGGATTTTAGGGGCAACTCAAAATTTTCAAATGCAAACCCCTTTTGAGTGACCCCTAATTTTAAAGAGCTTTCAAAAAGTAGATGAATGGTGAAAATTGGAGGTATCTCACGTGTTTATATCCAAATTGACAGCTTGTCAAAGTTTTGAATACAACACAACCTTGAAACCTGGCATCTAGGACATTTGGAGTTTTAATTCACCTTTGGTGACGTAAAAATGAAACGAGCCTGGGAAAAATGTTATTAAATGAAAAAGTAGCCTCTTTTGGTGATATTTAAAATTTTAAGTATCCCCCAAAAATGGGGGATTTTGAGGGCAACTCAAAATTTTCAAATACAAACCCCTTTCGAGTGACCCCTCATTTTAAAGAGCTTTAAAAAATAGGCTATTGGTGGAGGTTGGAGGTCGATAACGTGTTTCAATCAACATTGGCAGCTTGTTAAAGTTTTGAATACAACTCCTAGAAACTTTGACAAGCTACCAATTGTGATAGAAACACGTTGGTCGAGTAGGGGGGGGGGGGGGCGAGTTAAACAAGTAAGTAAGTAAGCCTTATGTGTAATTTATAAAACTGACACAATGTAATCCAACAGAATCCACAGAAGTCAAAAATAAGAAGAGAGACTTCCAAACATGAAATTATTGAAAATAACCTAGATATACGACGGTTTTGCGGGCAGCATATCCACGTGGGTGGCCTCGCGGCGCACGACACTGGCGCGCTCTGTAATTTGGGCGGTAAACACAGGCTACCGCGGGTAATATGATAATGAGCTATCAATTTCGGACTATTACTACACTAGGAAGACTAGGAGTGGCCATACATCCCACTCGGACGTTCTAACGTGTTAGTTGTTTAACTTTCCTATTTTCCACTTGCGGTCGAAATGCCGTAACTTCATTCTTTTAAATTGTATGTAAAGAGTTTATAGGAAAGCTGTAAGCAGATATTGACTGAAAAAGTTGTATTTTAACTATTGATATTTTAAGGCACAACGCTGTTTAAAATAATATTTTCTTTTAATAATCGAATCCATCGAATTTATTTGGATGTTATTCACAATTTTTATTTAAAAAGTGTATTTAGTTTTAGCGTGATCTTGACAGAGTGTGCAATAAATTATACGTGTCTAATTTTATAAATTTTTTTTAACTAGCGGTTTCACTCTTTCTTGATACGGTTAAGAGGGTATTGGATATATTCAACGTAAATAAACCAATAAAACAGCTGTTTATGTTTCTGCTAGTGAATAAGTAATGGTGTCCACAGCTGTTTCCGCTTCAATTCGTTTATTTATCCTATAATCTTATAACTAGTGTTATCTTATATGCTTGCTTAAAAACGGTCGTAATTTATGACTAAAAATTGTATATGCAGATTACTTGGCGAGAGAAAGTCTAATAAAGAAATAAAGTATACTTTTAAGTTGTAAAATTTTAACATTTGCTTTGTGAATTTCGATGATATTAATGAATTTAAACAAGGGAAGTATAGACCATCGATGTATTTACATCGATGGTATGAACGAATAAAATAATCATTACAACAGTTTACAAAGTGCAGCAATCTAGGAAAATACAGCGTGTGAGATGAAGATTTCATGGAGTAATATTAGAGTTTTTATATGAATTTAACGACACTGACATATTTTATAGCAATTAGATGAACTTGTAAGGACTTGCTCGGCAAGGCTCGGTCTACCAGGTAGGCCTACTATTATTTGAAGCAAAATTGCAACTTTACAAGCTCGTGAGACGGAGACCAGGGAGTTCAAGAACGGGAACAAGGCAGAAATCATCCAAGGAGGATATAGAAAAACTTATCAATGTTTCAGAGGTACAGGATGGACAGTTCGGTAGCGAATGAAAGACAAATGGAAGACAAGAAGTCATTCATTATTGGCCTAGCTTCTTGGACACAATTCAAAATTATATGTCGAGAATAAATTATTATTATATAAAGAAATGTTAATTCATATTTGTTCGTACGGTATACAGTGATAGGGAACTGTATCCAACTCTAATATTGAGATAATCAAAAACTTAGAGAATGATTCTCCAAGCTCCTTGGTTTGTAACCAATAGAGTAATCCATAACGAGAGTAAAACTCTAACAGTGCAAGATGAGATTAAAAGATTTAGCAAGAAATATCAATCAAGTTAAAGAGCACCCGAACTACCTTGCAGCTAACCTATTAGATAATAGTGAATCTACTTATCTACTTCAGAGACCTTGTTCCCCGATTTAATTAGCTACTAAATTTAATTGTTTTTTCTTGTTTTGGTGCAAACACTGGTTTGCCTCTATCTAATGCCATTTCATTACAACATTTACTTATTGTCCTGTTGAACAGATTGTAAGAAAAATTATATTTAAAAAATGAAGACATACAATGGATTTTATTTTGGAGGTTATGTATTCCTCATACTGTGTAAGAACTTCACTCTCCAAAGTGTGCAGAGACCAAAATGAAATCCCTTGCAAAATCAATCAATAAAATCATCTAAAGTGTCTATATTTGTAATTCTTCGTAATTTTTCAAAATAAAAGTCATACTTACTCGGAGCGGACAATTTCTTCCTATATGTTGTACGTAGGATTTCTACATGATATTTCTTTATCAAAACTTTAGGAGATAAAAATGGTCTATACGTTTTTCGAGATAGTTTATTTTACGTTTCTATTTAAGCTATCCATCTAAATAATGTTTTTCCCATCATCAATAAGCAAAAACATAAAATGCAATTAGAAAATGTTAATTTACCCAGAAATCACAACTTGAAGTTACACATTCCTTGCAAGATTGTGGGCTTCAATAAATTTCCCTTTTTGTAAAAACCTGGTGTTTTTCTAATCACCCATAATCTGTTGCCCCTTAAGCCCCTAGCTATTCCTGTGATAGCCCTTATCTAGGGCCTGCCGAGCTCTGCGGTAGGTCGGGCCACCCAGGAGAAGCCACGCCCCTTGTTTTTTTAAACTAAATCTACCACCACTCAGATCTATTAACTGCAGGCTTTATTGACCGTCTCATTCTATTAGAGAGCCCATTATACACTCCACACGTCTTTGTAATGGAGGGCATAGTGATCAATTTCTTACTGTTATTATTGTTTCAGTTTGAACATAAAAGAATTTGCGATTGTTATATTGTACACCTATTATGATTATGTGGATTTATTTCAAATGCAAATAAATTCTACATAAGCCAACATTTTATCACTTAGCTAGGCTGGAAAATTTTTTGTTGTTGTGTATTAAGGACGTAAATGAGTGCCAAATTCTGTGCGTATGCTACTAACCAAAAGAGATGCTACTAACCATGAAACGACATAGGGATTTTATTATTTTTCAATGCTAAGGAGATATTACAAGAGCTGGTAAACTGTTGATATATATTCGTGTTAAAGGCAAAGAAGTGCTGCTCTTCCGATAGTTTACCCTACCTATTTTAGGTTTTTATCCATTTTCCATCTATATTAAATTTAGTATGTATATGTCCTTTAAGCATTTCCACACCGTCTAACCGATCGATATGAGAAATTTTGCAGCTTATGCCTGAAAAGAAAGGTTTCTATTTTATTGTTTCTTGAACTCTCTTAGGCCTTTATCCCGTTTCAATGTTAAATCTTCTGATGACATATAAAAAAGTGAAGTGAAAACAGCTGTGGTTACTTTAACTTCGAGCAGACGCATAAACAGCTATTTCCAACTAATTTCAGTTCAAAATACCCGCGTACATCAACTAAATTTTTTTAACACAGTTTTATTTACAATCTGTTCATTACGAAGAACAATAATCTTATAATACAGGATGTTTTTTTTAAACGCAACCCATTTTAAAAATTTAATAATGCACATATGAATGCGTATTGAGTATTGTTTTATTGATCTTTACATTTTATACAACCTATTATTTAAGTATGATCACATTTAGTTTACATTATGTGCTCAACCATGTCCACCATTGGCATTTGTATAAAGTGCTCTTTCAATCAAATTCCCGAACATGAATTTGCTGTGATGCAAGGTGCCTCTTTAAATTTCTTGCATAAAATTTGTTATGTTTGTTTTGAGGTGCTGAGTAGCTTTTGAATTGTTTGCGTAGAATAATTACCTCTTTACATGTCTGTGGCAAATTTCATTCAGTTCGGACCACTTTACGCGAGTTATCATGCTTAAAGACACACACATTAAAAACGCAACCAAAAACTTGATTTATCGGTGAAGGATTATTTCCCCCCAAGATCCCTGGATTTGACCCCACTATATTATTATGTTCTTTGGGGATACATACAATGTAAGGCCTAAAAAAAAGTCACATCATATTCAGAACCTCAAAACAAACAAAACAAATGTAATGCAAGAAATTCAAACAGGCACCTAGCAACACGTGTTCGGGAATTTGATGGAGAGAGCATAACTTCAAACAAATGCCTCTGGCGGATTTTTTGAGCTTATAAGGTGAACTAAATGTTATCAAACTTAAATAATAGATTGTATAAAACGTAAAGAACCATAAAACAATACTTATTTCATATTTATATATGAATTATTCAATCTTAAAAATGGGTTGCGTTAAAAAAAAAAACACCCTGTATAATCCAATGACATGAGTCAGAGGCAAACCAATGTTTGCTCTAACAAAAGAAAACGCATAAACTGAAATGAAGTTCAACTTAATAGAAGCTTCAAGGTTACTAGTTTTAAAACATATGTTTTACCATAAAAACCACCTGATTTAAAAATAAGTTGAACTCGAAGCTTCTATTTATTTAAATTTTTACAGTTTACATAGGTATGGTTTACAAAGAAATCAAGTTAACCCCCGGCTACAAGTTAACTCGAGAACGCGTACACCGAATCCGGTAGTGTTGTTGTTGTTGTTATTGTTGTTGTTGTTAGGACAGGGTTCTTATAAAAAATTAATCAGATCTCACGGCTTTGGTCAATAAGTCATAAAGTCATCTTCAGAATTGCATGCACTCTGTCATTTTTTGGCCACTCAGGATGGCTGGGACACTGGGTAAGTCTTGTGTGTTTAGTTTGGCCAGCAGGTATACACCGCCCGGCACGTATTATGTATGTAACACGGAAGTGAACGTGTTAAACAGGCCAGATGCATTCATGCATTTTGTTTGTGAATTTGAACAATGCCATACTAAAAAATCAGGCCGTCCTGCAGACCTTATGACGTCAAGACTCACAGCAATGCTGCTCATCAGTTACTTTCAAAGCAAAATAATATAAACACAGCAATCAAATAAAAACAAGTAATATTTGATGTTTAGTAATAAAATGTAAACATATTATGTTAGTTCCAGGGCTACTAATGTAGCGTGGCGCAGAGCTGGGATCGCTGCAGAAAGCCCGTTTTTTAGTGTGACCTTGATTTGAAGTGGCTCACTAGTTGGACAACAAAATTCAAGTCAAACTCCAAATTTTGAAAGCATGGGTTATTTTCCAAAACAGCAAAAAGAAACAACCGTATTATGAGAGTTTTAATTTTAACGCCAAATATGTAGACTATGTATATCACATCCCTCCTACAAATCTCCTGGATACCTCTCTCCTGGACACCTTCTCCGTCGCTCTTCTCTGAGGAGATACAATCTGGCGCTGACTGGTTAAACGCAAAAATATGTCAAGAGGTCGCTGACAGAGTCTGACAGACCCTGAACATTAGTCGAGCCCGTGGGTAAGTGGGTTGGCGCCTTTGCTCCCCCCCCCCCACAGCCCCGACCACAACATTACTTATGCATTTGGGACAGTCGCCAATTTGCAATATATAACATGTCATTCAGCGAGCTCAAAATAAGACTTATGTTGTGCTCGCTGATATTATTTATAGGTGAACATTTCAATGGGTCTATTGAATTCGGTGTCAGAAATGTTGCAGTAGGCCGTTAAAAAATTCGTTTTTCTTTATAAAAACAAATTGGGAGATTTTTCATAATTTTTTGGATTATTTGATTCTAGGGCTTTTATTTGATACAAAACATGTTTTGTGAAAAAGCAAATAAATAACATTATAAATAGTATAACGTTTTTTATTTGAAAGTTTTTATTTTACTTTAGCAAATAAACTGATTATTGAGTTTGTACATTTTACAAGGATAGTAGGCCTAAGTATGAGTTTTCTCAATTGCTTCTGTTTAATATCAATACTACAATTTTGGTAAAACAACATTTTATCAAAGTTTATTAGTTCTCACGAACCATTTTATAAGCCCATCAAACTACTGAAGACAAAACGTTTGTTTTGTTCCATTTAAAAGTTAGAAATTCATGTCACGGTAATCAAATTTCAGACTTCCTCTCAACACACTCTCAATCATTAAGCAATAATCCAATGATGTTAATCTTCAAAATCAAATGTAACATAAATAATAATCTAATAAAATTTCCAGTCAATTTAATTATTACATTAAATTGCCATCTCAGTTTGATTAGCTGCAGGGCGACAGAACTTACTTAAAAATTTAATGTTTCATTGTATTTACTTATTATTCGTAATTAATTATGATTAACAGATTGTATATAAATGTTTGTAAAAAATGCCTGAATTGTTGTAAGTATTGTAGAGAAGAAGGTCTAATACATATGTGGTGATTTAGCTCAGTAATTTCCTACAAAATAATATCTGACTCGAATATTCCGTCAGTACCTGGTTGACCGACCGTGGCATGGCAACTCATAAGACCCAATGTTAAATTTTTTCGACTTTAAATTAGTTTGATTAAGGTATTACATGTTTTCCGGCCAAGTAGCCTACAGTTCGCGCATTATATCTCCGGCTGTGGCTGAGTCAGCTGATTGTAAGGTGCGGGGGGGAGAGGGGGGTACTTTTCTGAAAACATTTTCTAAAACACCGCTGCTTGTCAAATGTTGTGTTTACCAATATCATATATTAAAAATATCATATGACACGGTTAGTAGCGTTAGTGGTCACAGCCGGAGATATAATGCGCGAACTATAAATGTATGTACAGTTCGCGCATGATATCTCCGGCTATGACTGAGTCAGCTGATTCTATGTTGCGGGGGGGAGAGGGGGTACTTTTCTGAAAACATTTTCTAAAACACCGCTGCTTGTCAAATGTTGTGTTTACCAATATCATATGTTAAAAATATCATATGACACGGTTAGTACAGATCTGTTCAGCTCAGAAGTCCTGTGGGATGCGCATGCGCAGTGAAGATTTCCCCTACCGCGAGTCTCAGTACAGTCAAATTTCGGAATAACTCATCTGTCAAAACATATGATTCTTTGTTTGCAACAATATTTGTAATGTTTCTCATAGGCCATGTGGGATTTTAAGTTGACTATACAAAACCGATGAAGGAAAAACAGTGGTGGGGGTATTCTCCATTTCTCTCGCACTTCCACCCCTACAAGACTTCCTGGCTGAATAGATCTGTAGCGTTAGTGGTCACAGCCGGAGATATAATGCGCGAACTATAAATGTATGTACAGTTCGCGCATGATATCTCCGGCTATGACTGAGTCAGCTGATTCTATGTTGCGGGGGGGAGAGGGGGTACTTTTCTGAAAACACTTTCTAAAACACCGCTGCTTGTCAAACGCTGTGTTTACCAATATCATATGTTAAAAATATTATGTGACACGGTTAGTAGCATAGTGGTCATAGCCGGAGATATAATGCGCGAACTGTATAATCATAGCCGCGGTATAATGCGCGAACTGTAAGAAAACGCCTCAATTGTTGTAAGAAGGTCTAATACATATGTGGTGATTTAGCTAAGTAATTTTCTTCAAAATAATATCTGACTCGAATAGTCCGTCAGTACCTGGTGAACCGACAGTGGCATGACAACTCATTAAACCCAATGTTAAATTTGTTCGACTTTAAATTCGTTTGATTAAGTTATTAGATGTTTTCCAGCCAAGAAATCTACATAAAACGTGTTTTTGAGTCATCAGAAATTAGTCATTTCCGGACATTGAAGAAAATCATCGGAGCCGTTTTTGGGATAGTTGTGCAAGTACGCTCGCAAGCAAGCAAGATAACATTGCTCACATATAAGAGCAATGTTAAGAGCAATGTTGATGTTTTTATTCAAACTCACCACCCACGCCGTTCCTGGTCAGTACGGGTTTGCACAAAGAGGATAATGCGTGCAAACAATGCCCCAGACATATAAAGGTCGGGTGGGGGGGGTTGCTCCAGTTTGCCCCCCCCCCCTTAATGATGGCGCTACGTGTTCAGTTCCATCCCCTTTGTGTTTATTGAAACCATTTCCCTCCTAAATCCATTGTCAGGAGCTTTTGAAACATCCAAAGAGTACGGTTTCATTAATTTTTCAAATCTCTTTATAGAAAGCATCAGCGAGACGCCTGGTTTCTCATTTTAACATTGTTATATGACAAGCAAGCAAGTCGATTTTCCAAATCTTCTAATGAAAGCTTCAATTTTCGGTAGATTGTATTACAAATCTAGTACCTTAAAATATATTTCCCTGTTAAATATGCTATTCAACGTTACAGTCTGTGTAATACGTTGAAAATGTAATAGAAATATAAAAAATACCTCCCTTGTAGCCGATTTGAACACTCAGAGAAATTCTATGCTTAAAACATATATCAATCCAACTTCAGCAAGATATGTTTGAATGTTTTTGTAATATTCTTAAAGCTAACATAGGAAATGAGTATATAGGTTTTCTGCAATGTTAATGGAAAAGATGAGGGATTTTTGGCTGATATACAATGGATCTCAATTATCTGAAGCCACACAAAATGTTTATTCAGGTGAGTTAAAAATAAGTGAGGGATCGAATTTTTTTATCTCCCATAGGGATAACATTGGAACAACGTAATATGTTTATCTCTAACGATTTATAGGTAACCGATGGACATGGAGGAATGATTCGAAATACTAAATTATTTATGTTTTTCTTTAATTAATTCAATCAACTATCCCTAACATGTTACAAAATGAAAGAGCAGAATTTACCTATATTAAGCAAATAAATAAAATAATTACGGAAGTTTGTTATATAATAAAATTTAAGACGTTAAACCAGTATAACTAAATTTATTTCACAATTTACAGTTTATTTGTGTGAATCCTACATAATATTTCATTTTAAAAACTTTACTATCCTACAGTTAAAGTGTGTCAGTTTATACGTTAAAAATTAATCAAGCAAGTTCTATAATTATCCAAAGTTAAACTAGACATCCCGTCAGTGTGGCTTGGAAGCCCATTAACAATTAACACTGTACAGAGCTTTGCTTTCAACCCATGCAGTTGGCTTTCATGATTAACTTTTCTAAAACATTTCTGATGTTTTAGTTAAAATTGTAATAGTTTTTCATTCCTTTTACAGGTTTCAGACATAAATGTATTAAACATTCTGCCTTTAAAACTTCGCACAGGTATGTTGAATTTATTACAACAATTGGTTTTTCAACTGAATTGTTCAAATAATTTTAATTGATATGAAATTAGGCCTATTATCGATGTCCTGAAGTTCCAAGACCAGATTATTACATTTTAAACTAAATCATGTCTTCTCTAATAATATTGCTCTTCATATTATTGAAGATGATAATTAAGATAATTTGCACTCATTATGATATTTTTAGTAGATTTCCAGGTGTTTGTATGAATGAGTTTATTTTTGTTTTTTTTTGTTTTTCTAAGCCAAGGGGCAAACTTCAAATTCGGCTCTATGTTTACCTTAGTTACAAAACAAATATGTTTCGAATATCATTACTCTAACTAAAGTTATTTCAAAATGGTGGTAATAGAAAAAATTAATGTCAAATTAAAAAAAAAAATCGTATTAGTAAGTAAATAAAAACACATCACGATGAAGAAAATTAAGAATTTAAAGAATCAAATTATATTTTAATCGATTTATGTCAAAATAACAAACTAATAGAAAATTGGTTCTTTAAGTTTATTTTCAGCGGTAGTAGTATGTACATCTAATGTTATGATGTGATCAAATTTCAATGAGATACGTTGAAAAATAAGCGTAGGAGATAGAACTTAATTTTTCGCCACTAGATGTTACTCGTAGCTAGTAGTGCAATAGTGGGGCTGCTGGCCCAATCAAACTTTGACAGGCAGTCAATTTTTTGACAGCTACTTCCGGTCACGTGACCGGAAGTGACGTCATCAGCTGTGACGTAGCTGTGACGTGTTTTTGGTGGGTATTTAAAGTTTAAATGCCCTGCTGTGCTGGGTATTTAAATTTTAAATGGCCGGAAGTGTGTCAAGGTCTTTTGGGGGTGTTTTTAAAAAAGATCTTGCATTTTCGGAAAAATCCGAAAATGCAAGATAATTTTTGTTTCTTTTTACAAACTGTTGTTTTGTTGATTTTCACGTCTGTTAAAATACCATGTAAAAAATGGAATTGACAAATTAACAAGAAAATATCCTGCTACAAAGTATCCAAATAAAGATGCAATTACATAAACATAAACTTTAAAATATAGCGAATGTTCTTCCTTTTTATCTGTTAGCATTTCCTGAACAAGGTAACCAAAATTGTAACCACATAAAAATGAAAGTAGGCAAATAATAAATTTCGACGGGTTCACAAAAACCAAGTTGTAAAGTAGCGAATTTCTTTCTTCTTCCATTGTTGAATTTTTAGTCGAAACCAATTAATGATAACATTATTGCTTGCGCATCAGAACTAACAGTTGATGAAATTTCATTTACTTGTAGACTTGTAGTAGTTTCATTTGTAGTAGGTAATTGTTCGGAAGTTGGTGTAGATGTAGAAGAAACAGTATTATATTGAAGCTCAGAGTCCATGTGTGCTCGGGTAAAGAGCTGAAGCTTTAATGACGTGTGGTAGCCGTGTCCTACTGTGCATCAGGAGTTGTTGGTGGTGGGGGGTCGTTTGTTTCTTGCACTGAAATGTAGATGGAATCATAACTTTCTGGAGGATGTACTAAAATTTGTTGTATAGGATCTGCATCAATAGGAAAACTTTGCGTTTCAATGCAAAGTCCATCTTTAATAAAAGAAACATATAAAACAGAACTCATGTTTATTTAGATGTTTACTCTGCCGGTTGTACTAGCAAACTGATGTGTCAGTATCGGCGTTGCAACCTCCCTTGACATGTGCAGCTCGGAACATCTGCCCTCCCCCCACCACCATGAGAGACTCCTCGCAATTTTTGGATTTGTAGTGTTAGTTCTAACGTAGGTGTTGTAGGGTGAACATCTCAGTACTAAACAATTGTTTTTAACATTTGGCTTAAAATACTTATTTAACTTTGTACAAGTTACAATATTTTTAAAGATGCTACTTTATTATATTACTTTAATACTTAGCTATAATATTTAGTTAAAGAAATCGAAACTGTAGTTGCGATTAAAATAGAAACATGGTTTCTTAACATTTGCCTTAAAAAGATTTGTAACAAAATATCGTAAGAAAATTTTTACAACATATTTGAATTAATATGTTTGCAAACCCTATCATGCGAGTTTTAAAAGATAAACGAGACCGAGTGGGCCGGGTTTGACCTCGCATGCTTTCGCTTGTTGCCGACCAGTTAGCAATACAACTGGTTGACCTTGCGCTGCACTTTCGCTTGCGGCCGGCCGGCGAATACAGGTCGTCGTCCTTGTTGCATCACCCGGCACACCTGTCCTTGATTGCTTAACACACTCTACACTCTACACTCGACAAGTTATTCTTTCCTTTGCCACCGTCCTAACAACACCTACTTCAATTTCACAATGAACCGCTCCGAGTATACCGAGATTTGGTATAACTGGTTTTCCTATCTTCAACTGCTTGGGGTACGAATTATTCAATCGAACAACAATCGTGATTGGTATGATGTTACAACCACTATTGCTCGAAAACCTTTTCAGCAAGTTTGGAAAAACATTCTTACCGGCACCAAAATTCGCACCGAACCACCCAAAATTCGCACCAAACCACCTATATCACCTGTATCTTCAAACGTACCCCAGCAAAAATTTCATCTAAAAAAACTGAAACTTAACCGAAAATATGAAATCCTAAGACATTTATCTTCTTCTATTTTCATTTTTAATTCTGAAAAAACCAAAATTTATGTCATTGACATTCCCAAAAAAATTCCTATTCCCCTTAACCCTCGACACTTGATAATAAATAAAAAAGGTGCCAAGTTAAACATAAATATTACCGAGTAAAACCTTTTCCCACCTCCAAAGTCCACCCTGGTGGCAAAAAAAAGGCCCTTCTAAGGGCCGACCTAAGACTTTCAAATTTAGGCTTAAGTTTAAGCCTCAACCCTTGGTGACTAACAAGGGGTGGTTTGTGAAAGCCCCTATGGGACTTAGAGGTACACGGACCTCTTGTTAGTCACCAAACGTTAAGGCTTTAGCGAAAGCTCCCCGCTATTGACTCAACCTTTGGGACTTAGAGTTATGTGAACCGCTTGTTAGTCACCAAGGGTTGAGGCTTTAGCGTCCAACCCTTTGTGACTTAGTGGTACACAGACCACTTGTTAGTCACCAAGGGTTGAGGCTTTAGCGAAAGCCCCCCCCGCTATTGACTCAACCTTTGGGACTTAGAGGTATATGAACCGCTTGTAGTCACCAGGGTTGAGGCCCTAACTTAAGCCTAAATTGAAAGTCTGTAGGTGGCCCTTAGAAGGGCCGATTTTGCCACCAGGGTGGACTTTGATTGAGGAGGGAAGGAATATAAGGTTTAATTTAATATATTTATTCTCAATTTTCCACCCTCCGCTGTTACTAGTAAAAGTTTTGGATCTGTTGGGACAAGTGGTGGTTTGGTTTTGGAGTTGTGAGGATATAAATTTTCGTCCTCTCCTCGTTGTAGATATAAATTTTGTTTTCTTCAATTCTGTACAGGTTATATTTTTTGTTTTTCTTTAATTCCTTTAGCCTGATGTTCTTTACTGGTGCGGGATGAATTGTTTGGGGGGTGGGTTTCTTTGATTGGTGCGGGTTGAATTTGTTGGGGGGTAGAAGAAGGGTGCAGTCCGCACAACTCCATCCAGTCTACAGTTAAAATATCGTCACAAATTGGAGCGATCGGAATGTCTTCAATTTGCGGCGTTGATGTTTCTGTAACTGGTGTGGGATTCTGAAATAATTGGGGTTGATCTTCATTAAGAGCATCAGCTATTATTTCGTTAATGGAGGAGGAGAGGACGGGAGAAGTTTGTTTTTTTGAAGAAAATCAGTCGAAATAGAAGAAAGGTCAATAGATACCGGAATTGTAGTTGGTTTCTGCTGCAGAGGTTTCTGCAGCAGACTCAGGAGAATGGGGGTAGATGAAGAAGATGCAGAGGAGTTCATGTTGATATAAAAAGAATAATAAAATGGATAATATAATGAAATAGGAAAAATGGTTAAAAAACGTGGGAATGGATAGTAACAGCGATGGTGGCGAGTGGCAGAATAACACAAGGCGGGCGAATGGGGTTCTTATAGGCAGCAGACACAACAACCTTGTAGTCAAGGTAGTGAAAGCTGAGGCTAGCGACCAGGTCCAAGTAGGCCAGACGAAGTTGTGAGAGCGGTGGCTAGCGACCCGGCCAAGGCTACCGGCCCCGGCAGAGCGACACGTTGACCTACTAGTCAAGGCTCGCTAGCGAGGTCGAGTCTCGAGCTCGCTGATATAAGCAAGCGCGCAACGTTTCTCTTTGGCATTACGGTGAAGGTGTAACTGGTCCGCTTACGTGGAGGGTTATGCTGTAACGTAATGTTCGCCATGGTGTGTGGGATGGCTTATGTCAAGCACACACTGCGTTCGGCTATTGTGGGAGAGGCGCCCTCCTATAATAGTCGGTCGCAATGGCAATCCACCTACCTTTCCATTTCCTGCGTGGTTTAATTGTCAGGGTTAATATTACGGTGAGGTGTGTGAGTTCGCTTACGTGATGATCACACCGTAACTGTAATATTAAGTTAGGTGTAATATTATAGGGAGGTGTGTGAGTTCGCTTACGTGATGATCACACCGTAACTGTAATATTACATAGTATAAGATAGAATAGGGGGAACGTTAGGTAGGGGTTAAGATATGATAGGGCGGTGAGGTGTGTGAGTTCGCTTACGTGATGATCACACCGTAACCGCATGCATGATAGCATTTAAGGGGTAGCATAAGTTATAATAAAGTAGTATAGAAATAAAGTAGTAGAATAAGGTAGGGACCCTACGCTTCCCCATCCCCCTTTTTTTTATAATTTTTAAATGACCTTGACCTAGTTTTGATTGTTCTACTTTCGGACTTAGAATTATTTTAAATGACCTATTTTTTAGACTTAGATATTTTAATTTCAAAAGACTTACTTGTTTGACTTATATATTGATTGATTTTAAAACTCTACTTTTGAGACTTAAATATTTTGTTAAAGTTTTAAATAACCTAAGATTTTAGTTTTGTGTTGTATCTTTTATTAAATAATTATTATTTTTAACATTTGGGTTTTTGTAAATGTTTTAATTTCTGTTGATGGTGAGTTTAGTTTTCGCGTTGGTTATTAATATTTTTGAGTTTTTGCGTCATAACTTTTATACCGTTGGTTTAATCAAAAAATGTTACGGGCCTTTTTTGTTTGTCTTTTAATTCCGCTTAATTTGACTACCCGCACGATAGATTTGGAGCATTTTTTGTTATATCCCCCCCCTCCCCCCCGCGAAACCCCCCCCTCCCCCCCCTCCCCCCCCCCTCCTCCCCCCTCCCCCCCCTCCCCCCCCCCTTCCCGCGGAAACCCCCCTCCCCCCTCCGGCAAAACCGGTTACTTGATTTCGTCGCCGTTCAACTTTAGAACTGCGTCGCCGTACACGATGGCAGTGGATATAACAAAAATGCTCCAAATCCATCGTGCGGGTAGTCAAATTAAGCGGAATTAAAAGACAAACAAAAAAGGTCCAGTAACATTTTTCGATATAACCAACGGTGTAAAAGTTATAACGCAAAAACTTAAAAAAATGTACATTTTCTATTATTTTTTACTTCGTATATTTCTTAACTATAAAAATTAGGTCAAGGTCATTTAACTTTAAGCGGAAAAAAGAGAGGAACAGTGTTATTAATTAACACTGTTCCTCTCTTTTTTCCTAAAAGGCAGGGAAAGAAGTTCCGTTAATGTCTATTTTTTATGTGGCAGAATCATATCCATCATCATCATCTGTTTCGTTTTGAAAGTTGATGTAACTAACATCAACCCAAAGATAATGATATCCTTGTTCGAAAGCCATAGTATCAATATATGATTCCACTGTTGAAAAACCAATTAGGATCTATTAAAGGGTTGATTGTAACCATGACAGTTCTAATGTTAAATTTACCCATCTTTCTCCAGTAACAGAAATTGCAAAAAAATTTACATTTTGAAGAAAATGGATTAAATTTAACATAAAATGAACATGTTGTACAGGAGTGCAATGAACATTGTAAGACATCCGGAAAGTTTCCATGCTGATGAGGGAAATGTTGTCTTTTACTTAATCCACGGTTTATATATATGCATTTCCCCCCCACCATAGAGTTCTTAAAAAGTGGGTCAAGGTCATCTGAAGATACCCTATGAACGGGGAACAGAGCAGTAAGTGGTTAAACCACAAACTGCTCTGTTCCCCGTCCCTATTTAATTTCTTTTATTGATATGTCTTTATAAACATATAATATATGTTTATAAACACATACATTTAACTTGATATTTAGCAAATGGGAAGAATCCACACAGCTGGCACAATTCTTGCGGTCTTGGTGTTTCCAGTTTGTATCCTATGATTCCAAATCGGTATATCATTTGCCTATGCAACGGTTCTCCCTCTTCGGCTGAAGGAAGAGCCTAAAAAAAAAATAGTTTAATGATATTTAATAAAATAATATATTGTAAATAGAAAAGAACAATACTGTTAATGAAAACGTACCCAGTCACATAGGGCACATATTTTCTCGCCATCTGCCAATTGAAACCAAATTTTGGTTTTAAATATACAACGTTTCTTGTGCTCAGTAATGAGCTCGCTTTGCAAGATTTGCGGCAGCGGCTCTGACACCTCCCTAATTTGCCGAAGCATAGGGTTGTCTGAGCAGATCCGCTGCAAACATAACTCGTACAAGGAGCTCATTGTTATGGGCTGACTATGCTCACCTCACAGCCTTAAATACGTACCAATCACCTTGATGGCAAAGGACAACGCCCTCCATTGGGTTAACCAGGTCGCCATAGGAGGCCGCCGCCTTGGACCGACAGTATATATAAGGTGTGCTGCAGTCTTGTGGTTATATTTGCCATGGAATCCCTCATGATCTTTGGTGCTGTGCACAACTTTGTTGAAGCCAAAAGAGTACTATGGTACATAAAAACGTATCATAGCAATCTGAATTGCATCAGTGGAGTACTTGAAGCTGTTAAAGCAGACGGTACAAAAATCTGTTGCACTTCGGATTCTATGGATTACGAAGGACTTGAATCATGGGTCCTTTATTATGTACAATTTTGTACAAAACTTTACATCAAAGTTGACACGGACTAAGGGGGTTTTCTAGGAGGAAAGAAAAGAATAGATACCAACAATGCATGTTGGTAGCTATTCTTTTCATTCTTCCGCTAAGATTTAAATGACCTTGACCTCGTTATGGACTTAGAAAATTTTTGTTAAGTTACAATAAACCTTCAAAATAACTAGGTCAAGGTCATCTGAACATACCCTATGAACGGGGAACAGAGCAGTAAGTGGTTAAACCACAAGCTGCTCTGTTCCCCGCTCCTATTTAATTTCTTCTATTGATATGTGTTTATAAACACATACATTTAATATCATATTGCTCCAGAGGAAACCAACCACAAAGATGACAATATTCTTGCGTTATTGGCGTCTTCAATTTGTATCCTACATTTTCAGATGCATGTTTCAGGTATCTGTACAGTTCTTGATCCGGATTCGCACCAGGAAGCCGCTAAAAAAAAATATTAATTTAAAGAAAATTAATAAAATAATATATTGTAAATAGAAAAAACAATTCAGTTAATGAAAACGTACCATGTGACATAGGCCGCATATTTTTTTGCCAGCATTTGGCATTTCCCACCAAATTTTAGTTTTAGAAACACACCGTTTTTTGTGCTCATAAATGAGCTCGCCTTGCAAGATTTGCGGCAGCGGCTCTGACACCTCCCTAATTTGCCGAAGCATAGGGTTGTCTGAGCAGATACGCTGCAAACACAACTCGTACAAGGAGCTCATAGTTATGGTCTGGCTATGCAAACCTCAAAGCTTTAAATACGTACCAATCACCTTGATGGCGAAGGTGATTCCCCCTCCCCCGGGTTTCCACTATATATTGAGCGGATAGAATTAATAGTTTGCTACATTTTGAATCAACAAAACGTTATGGAATCTTTCCAAAAATACCCGATTGATCAAAGATTAAGTAGAAACCGAAGGGAACAAAGAAGACAACACAGATTAAAAAAAGCTTTTGAAAAATTAAAATTAGTTGTACCGGAAAGTCAAAAACAAAAAAAAATTAACAGACAATCTATAGTTCAAAATGCAATAGATTACATTAAAAAATTGGAAGAAGACTTGAAATCACCAACATTTAACTTAGAACAACAAGAATTTGAACAATCCGAACAGACATTTTTACAGGATATAGAAGAATTCCAACAATTCGAACAGAAATTTGTACAGGAAATAGAAGAATATCTTCAAACTTCGCAAAATTTAAATCAAGACATTTATGAAATTTTGTATCAACCTTTTGAAACTGTTTCCTTGCCAGTGTTAGAAAGCTTGGATGAATATTTTTTTGACGTCGAAAAGTAGAGGGGGTAAATGGGTGGGGAGCTGTTATAAAGGCAGGGTAAACAGAGTAATCTTTACTTTCTTAGGATCCGGCGCTATGGCAGGCACTTCGTCTTCGTCCAGGTCTTCTTCCTCGTCATCAAGAACATCATCATCATCATCTGTTGTTTCTATTGTGAAACAAAAATCTCCTTCTCCAAAAAAATCTTCACCGAAAAAATCTCCTTCTCCAAAAAAATGTTCACCAAAAAAATCTCCTAAGAAAATTTCTGAAAAACTTCAAAAACTTCAAAAATTAAGAAAATCCTGTTTTAAGAAAGAACAATGTGCTCATATTTTAAAAAAAGGAGCGAACAAAGGTGAAAGGTGTGTGAAGTTGTGTAGTGTAGGTGAAAAATTGTGTAATTTGCATAATAAACGTGAACCTTCCGAAAAAGTCAAAATTCAACCTTCTAAAAAAGTCAAAATTGAACCTTCCAAAAGTGAATTGCCAGAAAAAATTGAAAACTATAAAAGAATTAAAATCAACAGATTGAAATTAAACCACAAATATGTTTTTGTAAAAAAGATCAGTAACAGGGATGTTGTTCTTAGATGTTGTGATGAACTCTACTTGCTCAAATTACCAGTAAATCTTCAAATTCCAAATATCAGTAATGTTCATTATTATTTAGTAAGAAAATCTCCATCTGATAAAGTTAAATGGTCAAATTAAACACAAGACAAAAAAATGGAGCGGGGGAATAGACCACTTTGTAATTCCAAAAGAATTACTTAGCGGTCTATTCCCCCGCTCATAGGGTATTTTTGAATGACCTTGACCTATTTTCAAAATTTACAATGGAGGGTTAATTTCTTATAAAAGCGAGATAACAAAATGACTTTTTACTTTTTACAATCTAGTCCTAAAAAGAACAATGTTCGTATATTATTAAAAAAGGGTAAAAGATGTGTTGTGTAAATCAAACATTATGCAGTGCGCACAACAAATACCTCATTTTGTTAAAACTGAGAGGTTAGTGTAAAAATGAAATAAAAAAAAATAGGAGCGGGGGAATAGACCACTTTGTAATTCTAAAAGAATTACTTAGCGGTCTATTCCCCCGTTCATAGGGTATTTTTTGGTGACCTTGACCTACTTTTTACACTTATAAATTTTCGCTAACTGCTATTGACCTTGAAAATAAATAGGTCAAGGTCATTCAATAATTAAAAAGAAAATGGAGGTGTACGGTTTTACAGAACCGTACACCTCAGAAACCTAACAGAAGAAAAGCTAAATCTACCTATATATAAATGACCTTGAGACTTAGAAATTTTCGCTAAGTCTTTTTGTTGACCTTGAAAATAACTAGGTCAAGGTCATTCGATAACTAAAAAGAAAATGGGGGTGTACGGTTTTACAGAACCGTACACCCCCGGAAACCTAAAAGAAGAAAAGCTAATTTACAATACAATCTGCCTAGAGTTTAAGAATTAATAAAAATAAAAAAATAAAGAAATAAAATTTAGTTTAAAAAAATAGCTAGACAGCCCAGCGCTGCACATCATGATTACAGTGTGATCATCACGTAAGCGAACTCACACACCTCACCATAAGCGCACAACGCTAAGCTAAAACAAAAATGTTATTTTGAAATATCAAGTTGCTTAATTAAATTTAGGAAAAAATGTTATACAAATATGTTTTTTATTTCCTAACACTAAAGGAGCCAGTGTCTCGCCATTAGCGACGCAGAACAACTGAGGTCTAGCGAAACTCCGGAGGTAGGCGAACTACCCATCCAGCACGTATAGAGGTTGTAAGTGACCCGCTTTGGTGAGCGTAATCACTACAAAAGCGGTAGCCGGTTTTACCATTATTGGTTTTACCATGCAAAAGATGGAAGGAAAAAAGGAAAGGAAATTGGAATTGAAAGGTGTCCCTAACTAAAAAGGAGTACAAGACAAGAGAGGGAATGCCCTCAACAAGCTTGTTGGAAAAAGGAAATTGGAATAGAAAGGTATTAAAAACATATCATATAACATTCCTAAAAACAAAAATTTTACTTTAAATTTAAACATTCCAGGCAGAAATATATTGTAAGTAAAAGAAAGATTTTAAAATAATACTAACTACCAAACCAGCAAATTAAAAACAAACTACAAACCCTAGGGTATCTACAAGCACAAACAACTACCATGCCTTAAAATTAATCAGTCCTACGTCAAGATGTTATTATACAAATAACACCAAGATATTTTCACCAAACAGCAAAAATGATAAAATGTTCAGGGCGCCTTCTGAACATGTTACCACCTCACTGTCTAGCGAGCAACTGATGCCGAACCACACGCGCAGATCCCGGACCCCAACTCGGCTTGAGGTCATCCCCCCTCCTCGCTTACCCCCTCCCAAACCACAGGACCCTTACTGCGGGTTTGGTTTCCATCATTCTTTTGCCATTGTTCCAACAGGCAACAACATTTCTTTCTTTACTTTACATTGGATTTGTAAATATTTTAAGTGTTAAAACTTCTCAATATTTAATATTTTAGGACTTTGAAAAATTTTCAAACCTATCATTCTTTTGCAACTGTTTAAACAGGCAACAACACTTCTTTCTTTATTTTTACTTTACATTGGACTTGTAAAACTTCCTAATAATTAATACTCTCGGACTTAGAAAAATTTTCAAACATTTGCTTCAACATTTATTTTACAATATCAAGTTTCTTTTATAATGCCTCCAACAGACAACAATTTTCCTTTTGGATGTACAATTTGTGAAAAAATATATAAAATAGTTGAACCAGAAGACTTAACGGATGACGAAAGTATTTTTGAAAATAGTTTGATTCCAGTAGAAGATACATCTGATGCTACATCCGATGCTACATCCGATGCTACATCCGATGCTACGTCTGATGCTACAAGTGATGAAGAAAATATTTTGGAAGTACCAGTAGCAATAGGCGAAGAAACACCGTTAACACATGTTGTAACAATTAACTATGATCCAGTACAATATATACATGCTCTTGTTCGGCGACGTTTGTTTCCGGCATCGGACATGGAGGAAGATGAAAGCGATAACGATTTGGAAATAACATATTTAAACAACAGCAATGATGATCACACTTACGACGCATAATATATGTATTATTTTGAACTTAAATTATTTGACGTTGGCACTTAGATTTTTTTAAAACTTCCATTATTTGACCTTGAGACTTAGAATTTTTTTAAAACTTCCATTATTTGACCTTGAGACTTAGATTTTTTCTAAAACTTTCATTATTTGACCTTGACACTTAGATTTTTTTATATTTGCATTATTTGACACTTAGATGTTTTTTTAAACTTGCATTATTTGACCTTGACACTTAGGAGTTTTGAAATATAAGAAATTTAACTGTTATTAACACTTTTTGTGTTTAATACAGAAAAAGTGGTGGGGGTAGTCTATAAATAGGGGTAGTTTAAGAGTGGTTCTTATTATTACTGCAACTTTTGTGGAGAGCACACCTACGTCATGTATTACTGCATCAGTTGTGAAGAATCTTTTGAAAATGAAAACTTACTACAAATACACAAAGAAGTGTACCATAACAACGAAACAAGAAACAATGCAGAAGAAGAAGATTTAGAAGAATTAGATCAAATGCTGGCTACCCATCAACAACAACTAAATTCAAGACCAAGTGTTATTCAATACGCACCCGGACCATCTTTGGATGTGGAATTATACGCCCGAGCTTTACCAGGCAGTGTAGTAACTCATTTTAAGATTGACAATGCTCAATTGCAACTAGCACAATTTATATTGAAAGCAAAAACATTAGTAACAGAAACATTGAAGAATGAACTAAGAAGATTAAATTTTATAAAGTTTGGAATATTATTAGATACTGTATTTACAAATGTTCAGAATGCAACATCACCAAGAGGATTTTTAACTAAAAACAAAACCATCATGTTTGCATCGGATATAAGCTCAATTGTGGATGATTGTTTTGAAGAACTTTTAACAAAATTACAAGAACATGAAGGAAGAGGTTCTGGATGGAGTTTGTTAAGTATAACAAGCTTAGATGTGAGAGTTCATAAACATGGATATGGAATGAGAGGTAGTAGTTATATTGCTTTGCCAAGGAAGATTCGAGTAACCAAATCTTGTGTTAATGTACAAAATGAAAATGCTGAATGTTTCAAGTATGCAATGCTTGCAAAATATGTAGAAGATCATGTGGAACGACCGAGTAGAGCATACGATGAGGTTTCATATATGTATAACTTTCAAGGCATGACTTATCCTGTTTCAATTCAAGACATATCAAAATTTGAAAAGAAAAATCCTTTTGCATCTGTAAACATCTTTGGCTTAGATTCATCCAACAATGTCTATCCCTTACGTATAACACCCACCGACCGCAGAGATCATACCGATTTATTATTAATAACAAAAGGTGATATTTCACATTATGTATATATTAAAGATTTCGAAGCTCTAGTTTGCAAACAGTTATCAAAACATAAAGTAGAAAAAACCACTTGTAAAAGATGTTTTTGTTTTGTAAACAAACCATTAAGAAGAGGTGGTTCAGAATGGTTGATGGAACATCAAAAATTATGCAATGGAAACTATGAAGTAAGAATTAAATTACCACACCCTAGCAGATCACAAGTAAAATTTGATAAAGTTATCCAACAATACAGAATTCCCGTTGTAGTGTATGCAGATTTTGAATCTTCATTGCTTCCACTTGAACAAGAAGAAGGAGAGGAAATTACAAGCAGAACAAAGTATCAACTTCACAAACCAAACAGCTACTGTTTAATAGTAAAATCCACTCTGCCTGAAGAACATCTTCAAGAATATGGTTTGACATCTACACCAAAGATTTATCGTGGAGAAGAAGCAGCTCGATACTTTGTTGATGATTTATACGACATCGCTGGGAAAGTGGAAGCAATGTATAGCAATGTGGTTCCTATGTCACCTATGACACCGGAAGAAATTTATCTTTATGATTCGACAACAACATGCTATTTGTGTAACAATCAATTTACAGAAACTAAAGTTAAAGTTCGCGACCATGACCATCTGACAGGAGCCTACAGAGGTGCAGCTTGCAACGGATGTAACATCAACTACAAACTACCATCTTTTATTCCCGTGGTTTTTCACAATCTTAGCGGATACGATGGACATTTTATCATTCCCGAATTAGCAAGAGACAACGGTGAAATAGACGTTATAGCACAAACTATGGAAAAATTTATAAGCTTTTCAAAAAAGGTGGGCAAAATTAAACTTAGATTTGTTGATTCTTTTCGATTTATGCCTTCCAGTCTTATGAAACTTTCTGAAAATTTAAGAAGACAAAATTTAATAGAAACAAGCAAAATTGTACCTGCAGAAAAAATGGATTTGGTTCTTCGGAAAGGAGTTTTCCCGTATGATTACATCGATGGACTACATAAATTTCAAGAAACGTCACTTCCTCCACCAGAAGCTTTCAAAAGTAAACTTACCGATTTGGACATTTCACCTGAAGACTATCAACACGCATGCAGAGTTTGGGACGAATTAAAAATGAACACTCTGGGAGATTATTCTGACTTTTATGTAAAACTTGATGTGACCCTTCTCTGCGATGTGATGGAAGAATTTAGAAACACCTGCTTTGAAGCTTACGGATTAGACCCTCTTCATTCTTATACTTCTCCAGGACTAGCTTGGCAAGCTATGCTAAAAGAAACAAAGTGCAACCTTCAATTATTAACAGATATTGACATGGTGTTGATGATCGAATCGGGCGTTAGAGGTGGATTGACCCAAAGTGTTACTAGACATGTTAAAGCTAACAACAAATATCTTCCAAACTACGATAAAGAAAAACCATCAGTGTTCTTGGGATATTTCGATGCCAACAATTTATACGGATGGGCCATGTCTAATCCACTTCCTTTTGGAAACGTTGAATGGGTTAATCCAGACTCTATTGGTGATATTTCGCAAATTTCAAAAGACGGAGACACCGGATACATATTGGACTGTGACTTTGAATATCCAGAACACTTGCATGATTTTCATTACGATCTTCCGCTCCTTGCAAAAACAGAAGTTTCACCAATTGGCAAACATCCAAAATTAATGATGACTCTTGAAAATAAACAAAGATACGTAGCTCACTTTTGGGTTGTTCAACAAGCACTCCAATTGGGTTTACGTATAACCAAAATTCATAGAGTTTTAAAATTTTCCCAATCTTGCTGGTTAAAACCGTACATTGATTCAAACACCAGAAGAAGAGCAGCTGCAACATCAACATTTCAAAAGGACTTTTTTAAATTAATGAATAATGCGATATTTGGAAAAACATTGGAAAACAAAAGAAAACACAAAAATGTTAAATTAATTACAGATCCTATAAAACTAGAAAAACTTGTACAAAAACCAAACTTTGAAACATCCGTTATCATCAATGAAAACCTTGTGGCAGTATCTATGAAGAAGACAAGCGTGAAAATGGATCGTCCGTTGTACGTTGGAATGTCAATCTTGGATATTTCCAAAACCCACATGTACGATTTCCACTACAACAAAATGGTCGCCTTCTACGGTAGAGATAACATCGGAATCGCCTACATGGACACGGACGCTTTCATCTACTGGATTCTTACTGAAGATATGTATTTGGATCTTCGAACATTTGTTCACAAAAATGAATTTGATTTTAGTGACTATCCAAAAGATCATTTAAATTATGACAATGATCGGAACAAAAAGAAACTTGGAAAATTTAAAGACGAAGCAAATGGAATTTTACTGAAAGAACTTATTGCACTAATGTCAAAATTGTATTCACTACAATTGCATAAAGAAGAAAACAATATTATTAAAAAAGCTAAGGGAGTAAAAAGTTTGTATCTTAAGAAGAATGTAAATTTTGAACACTACAAGCAATGCTTATTTGAAGAAACGACTATAACTGCAAAATTCAACACCATCAGAAGTTTCAACCATCAACTGTACAGCGTAACAGAAGTGAAAAAAGCACTCTGCTCCAATGATGACAAACGACACATTCTTCCAGACAAAATTCACACTCTACCATTCGGCCACTACTCTCTCAATCCTATCAATGAGTAAAAATAAAAAGAAAAAAAGAAAAAAAGAAAAAAAATAAAAAAAATAAAAAAAAGAAAAAAGAAAAAAAGAAAAAAAGGGGAAATCACAGCATGCTCGCTGTGATTTCCCCTTTTTTTAAAATATGTTGAAATGACCTTGAACTATAAAAGCGGATGCAGAAAAAGAAACACTCAATACTAACTTGACTTTGTTAGTAAAATCATCATGACAGACTTAAAGGAAAAGATTGTTAATGAACTTCATAAACCTGCAAGAATAAAGTTTCCACGACGAAATACTGTTGTAAAAGGAATAAATGATTTATATCAAGCAGATTTAATTGAAATGCAACCGCATAGTAAAATAAATAAAGGATTCAAATACATACTTACGATTATTAATTGTTTTACTAAAGTTGCTGATGCTTTGCCATTAAAAGACAAAACTGGTAACAGCATAACAAAAGCTATGGAAGTAGCTATAAAAAGAGATAAAAATAAAATTAAACATTTACAAACTGATGATGGGAAAGAATTTTTTAATAAACATTTTGCCTTGTTAATGAAAAAATATAACATAAATCATTATTCCACAAATTCTGAGAAAAAGGCAGCTATAATTGAAAGATTTAATAGAACCTTAAAAGGTGCAATGTATAAAATGTTTTCGAAAAGAGGTTCTTACGTATGGGTTGATATCTTACCAAAATTAATAAGCGATTACAACAACAAGTTTCATAGAACTATCGGTATGGCACCTAACAAAGTGAATAAGAAAAACGCTAAACTAGTTTTACAACGAATTAAAAAAAATACACAGCCAAAAGCGGAACAAAGAAAACCAAGAAAATTTAATGTAAATGATAAAGTTCGAATTAGTAAATACAAAGGAGTGTTTACTAAAAAATACCTGCCCAATTGGACAAACGAAGTTTTTACAGTGTATAAAGTACAACCTACTGTACCGGAAACTTATATTTTAAAAGATAACAAAGGAAATTTGTTACAAGGCGGTTTTTATGGACATGAATTGTTAAAGTCAACAGTAGGCGATGTTTATCTTATTGAAAAGGTGTTGCAAAGGAAAAAAGACCAAGTTAAAGTACGTTGGTTGGGGTTTGATAAAACTGAAGATTCGTGGATACCTATAAAAGATTTGATTTAGTTTTAAATCAACTTATTTACTCTTTTGCCTTTGAATAAGATGGAGATTGTTCACCATAAAGATAAATTTAATATTAATAACATTGATGATTTAACCGTAGATAACGTTAAAATCAACAATGGTAAACACGGCAGTTTATTTCCAAACACTGTACGATGTATAGTCAGCGGTCCTTCAAAACTGTGGCAAAACTAACGTTGTGTTTAACTTAATTACAAACACAAAAGGATTGCGATTTAATAACCTATATATTTTTTCAAAGTCCTTACATCAACCAAAGTATCAATTGTTGGAAAAGATCCTGACTGATGTGCCCGATGTTAACTATTACAAATTTAATGCTAGTGACAGTGTTATGCAACCAGACCAGGCTAAGCCGTATTCTGTATTTGTATTTGATGATGTATCTAGTGAAAATCATGATACTATTAGAAACTATTTTGCCATGGGAAGACATAATAATATTGATAGCATATATATCGGACAAACATATAGCAAAATTCCAAAACAACTAATTAGAGACAATGCAAATATTTTAGTTTTATTCAAACAAGACGATACAAACCTAAAACATATATACAACGATCATGTAAATGCTGATATGTCATTTGATAAATTCAAAGAGCTTTGTGGAAAAGCTTGGGCGGAAAAATATGGATTTTTGGTAATTATGAAAGATAAAGCTATAACAGATGGTCGTTACCGCATAGGTTTCGATAAATTTGTTTTAATACATTAATTAACAACATTATCGTACAAGTCTTCATGGTGTAAACATGGTTAATCAGGAAAAGCTATTAAAAGAAATAAAATCACTTAGTGATTCTATTAGACATAAAAACAGAGCGTTAAGATTAGGAATAAGTGAAAGAGAGAAATTTCTGGAATCAACATTTAAACCTATTACTGAGCCATTAAAACAATTAGGACAAAATGTTAAACATTCAACATTTAACTTTTCCGGAGATGCTATTTTACCCATTTCAAAATTTGAACAAAAAGAAGAATATGAAAGTGATACAAGTTTTACACAACAAGGAGAAACAACTGAAGAAGAAAGCGAACTAGGTGAAGAAACGGATGTTTTAACAGAAAAAGAAGGTCTTTCTACAAGCGAAGAACAACAAGAAGAAGAAGAGCCTATTAATCCATCCAACTTGAGCAAATTGGGCTCGGATATTGCGTATAAAGGGCCGCTTGCAAGACAATTTGTATTAAAAATGTTACATTCTGCACAACCAACTCGAAAATATCATACTTTTGGTGCTAGAATAGAAGAAAATGGGCTAATGATTGGAGATAGCAAACTTGATGTAGACGAACATGACAATATTATTATAAATAATAAACAATACAAGGGTACGAAAGGATTGTTTGAACTTATTTTTAAGCCGAAACCTAATAAATATACTAAAAAGGATTTAAACATTTTTAAACAAATATTGGAGGATACAAATGCGCATAAGAAAAATTATTCTAAAAATTTCAATGTTCATAGAAATGCATCAGAAAAATATAAAACTATTATTGCTAAACTTTTCCCACCAAAAAGAAGGGAACCCATAAAAAGAAAATCATTATCTTCTGCTGAAATAAATATTTTACATAAAAGAAGAAAAACAAATCAATCAAGTTTATCAGGAAAAGGATTATTAAAAAACTTGTATGATACTAATATAATATACTACAACGATATAAACAAATTGGTTGACAGAATGAAGTTGATATATGAAGCTAAACAAGCCGGACATAGTGGTTTAGAAAATGAATGGGTAGCTTTGGTCGGCGAACTGCGAAATCGAGGAGTAATTGCGTAAAAAAATATGAGTATATATAATACAAGTATAACTGATTAAATATTCAGTATAACCATGAGTGTGGATAAGTTTGGACGGTATTCCGAAACTGGAAGCAAATCAGGATCTTATGGAAAAAGAGGTGGTTTACCACTAACATCCGATGGAGATTATGATATAAATAACAAACGGTTAAAGTTTGTAAATGATCCAAAAGATGATAATGATGCGGTAAATTTTAAAACTTTAAGAAGTGAAACATTACCTAGCTTAAAGCTTCAAAATGAAGTGTATAACGCTAATTTTTATAGAATTGTAAATCTTCCAAAACCAATAGATAAGAATGATTCGGTAAATAAAGAATATTTAATGTGGTACATAAACCAAACCTTACGATATGATCCTAGGAGTAATAATAAAGTATACGATGCAAAAGATCTTAGAATAGCCAATATAGCAGATCCTATTAATGATCAAGATTCAGTTACAAAAAAGTATTTACATTCAGTCATCCCTGAAAAAACAGATAAATTTTCCTTTTACAACTTTGTAATACATGATATTGGAGACCCTAAAGATATGAAAGATGCTGTAAACCTTCAATATCTTACAGATCATTGTATTACGCATGATATTAATACAATTGATTGCAAAAATAAAGTGTTAACTAACGTTAAGGAAGGAACTGCAAAATCACATGCAGCTACAATAAGTCAAATAATGAAATTAAAAGATAACAAATGGAATGCGGATGCAAAAATAATTACTAATGTTAAAAAAGGGTCGGATGAAATTGATGTTGCAACAATTGGACAAGTTCCTGTATTAAAAGTATATGAAGACGGTAGTCAACAGTTTGATTGCAAAGGGAAACCACTAGTCAATGTTGCAGAAGGAATAAGAGACAATGATGTAGTTACAGTAGCACAAATGCATCAGAAGGGACACATATACTATAATCTTTTTCTAAGAAAAGATTTTAATAAGCAGTCTTTTTTTTGTGAAGACTTGCGATTGACTAGCTTAAAAGACCCTATTAATTTTACTGATGCTGTTAATGTAAATTACATTGTAAGACTCTTAAGTGTAGTATTATATGATATTTATAACACAATAAAGCCCATAAAATCTGATCAAAAATTAAATTGGGTTAAAAAGAATGTTATGGAAAAATATTTTTTAAATAAGGAAAATGATACTTTAAGAACTTCTAAAGGTGATGATGATGAAGAAGATACAATCCTTCCACAAAACTGGAAAAAAATGTTTTACCCATAAACAAACATACTTATAAATAAACAATGTCAAAGGATAAGTGCATCATTCATTATAAAGCATTTATAAAATAAACAAGTATCGACATTTCCTTTCACTATAAAAGACCATGTTGAAAGTTCAACGCATCAGTCATAATCGACACGTTATAAAGAGAGGAAGAGGAATAGCATCAACAGCACTTTCTCTTATTACTAAGCCGGTTGGAGCTATAGTTAATAAAGCTATCGATTTATTACCTGTAGAACTACATTTACCAGGAGGTTATCAATATTGTGGTCCTGGAACAAAATTGAAAAAAAGACTCGCTAGAGGAGATCTTGGAATAAATAAACTTGATCAAGCCTGCAAACAACACGATATAGCATATTCAAAGTTTGCAGATACTAAAAATAGATCAATAGCGGATAGAGCACTTGCTGAAAAAGCTTGGCAAAGAGTAACATCCAGCGACGCTAGTATCGGTGAAAAAGCAGCAGCTTTAGCGGTATCAGCAGCAATGAAGGGTAAAACGATGTTTGGAGGTGGAAAGAAGAAAGGAGGTGGAAAAAGAAGAAGAAAACCTGCAAAGAAACGTGGAGGAAATATAAGAAGAAAACGACGATCCACCGCAGGTAAAAATAAAAAGAAACAAACAATATGGTCAATGATAAAAAAAAGGAGGAGGATTATACCTAAGACCGTATCGTGTGTATTAAACAGAAAAAAACAATTACTAATTCCAAATAAAGAATTAACAGATAAAGAATTAATTACTTATGTTTCTTGTTTAAAAATTCCATTTTTTGGAGGAGTGTTTATGAAAGATGCATTACCTGTTAAAATATGGAAAAATGAAACCGGAATAGTAAATTTAGATAATAGTAAAGGATCAGGCACTCATTGGGTATGTTATAAGAAACTAGGATCAACTATTTACTACTTTGATAGTTTTGGTAATCTTCCACCACCAAAAGAACTACAATATTACTTTAAAACAGCTAAAAATGTACTATACAATTATAAAAGAGAGCAACCTGATGATACGGTAATCTGTGGACATTTATGTTTAGATTTTTTAACAAAAAGTGTTAGTCAACTTTAAGATGTCTTCCTATACAGTATCATTAACTGGAACTTCATCTACTTTGCGAAGTGTTCTTTTCCCTGCGTTACGTTTGGAAAAAGATAAATTATGGGAAGCCGCATTATTAGATATAACAACTTATAATTCTATTCCCAACGTTACTGAAAATGTTAATGACAAAATACATTATTACAAAACAAAAGATAAAAATACAAACAAATATTCAGATATACAAGTATTTAGTTTACCCACTGGAGCATATGAAATTGATGATATAAATGAAGCGATACAAAATCATATGGGAAAAGATAATATAACAATAAAAGGAAATAACAATACTATGAAAGCTGAAATTAAATCTAAATATTATATAGATTTTAGCAAAGAACATTCAATTGGTAGTTTATTAGGATTTCCTAAAACAACAAAAATTTTAGAACCTAATATTAACCATTCAGGTGCTAGAACTGTAACAATAATGAAAGTTAACAGTATAGATATTACATGTAATATTATACATGGTTCTTATAGAGATGGTGAAAATACTCATATATTGCACACATTCTATCCAACGGTCGCTCCGGGTTTTAAAATTGTGGAAAAGCCACAAAACTTGGTGTACCTACCGTTAAACACCAGTTTTATTTCAGACATTGTGGTGAACATACTAGATCAAGACGGAAATCATATTGATTTTAGAGACGAACCTATAACTATACGAATACATATAAAATCAACCGTATAACAATGGGGTTATCATTTAAAAAGAAAGAGCTGACTGGTAAACAAGTCAGTAGCACTTCAGCTATAGAAGGATTAACAAGTGATAACATTCGTTTTCTAGAAGAAATTGGATTAAAACTTATTAATAATGGAAATATTGGATATAGCGCAGGGTCCGACATTCGACGAAACCTTATGGGAAAAGGAATATCATACGCACAACCCTTACGCTTCATCAAAATTAAATAATAATGATGAAATTAGAATTCCCATACAACAACAGGATATTTATACACTTCCATGTGAAAGTTATTTGTATATCGAAGGAAGAGTAACAAAAAAGATGGAAGCACTGCAAGTACTGTTCCGTTCATAAATAACCCCATGGCATATTTGTTTGATGAAATAAGATATGAAATTTCCGGAGTTACAGTAGATTCAACAAAAAAGGTGGGAATTACAAGTACATTAAAAGGATTAGCATCTTTAACACCGAGTGAAAAAAATATGCTGGCCGCCGCAGGATGGGTAGCACCCGATTCCAGTACAATCACTCCAAACACTTCAGGCAATTTTGACTTTTACATTCCTTTAAGATTACTTTTAGGCTTTGCCGAAGATTACCGAAAAATAATAATCAACGTAAAACAAGAATTAGTTTTGTTAAGATCATCAAACGACAAAGATATTATTCAAGCAACTGATGGAACAACGGAAGCTACTTTAGAATGGAAAATGCAATTAGACAAAATTGTTTGGAGAGTACCGCATGTACGGTTAAACGATCAGAATAGAATTTCATTATTAAGAACTTTAAAATCAGATCGTGATATCGTAATACCATTTAGAAGTTGGGAGTTTCATGAATATCCGGTTTTACCGGAAACACAACGTCATACATGGACTGTAAAAACTTCTACTCATTTGGAAAAGGCAAGATATGTAATATTTGGATTACAAACAAAAAGAAGAAACGAAATAACTAAACATGCTGGTGAATTTGATCATTGCAAACTTACAAATTTTAAGGTGTTTCTAAACTCACAATTCTTTCCATACGACAACTTCAACATAAACTTTACAAAAGACAGGTTTAGCGTTTTGTACGATATGTACGCAAGATTCCAAAATTCATATTATGGAAAAACAAACACACCTTTATTAACGCCAAACCAATTTAAATCTAACTATCCGATTGTTGTAGTTGATTGTTCAAAACAAAACGAATCTGTAAAATCTTCCAGTGTAGATATAAAAATAGAAATGGAATTTGAACAAAATGTACCCAAAGATACATCTGCTTATTGTTTAATTTTACATGATAAAATTGTTACATATACACCTTTAACAGGAATTGTAAAAGCAGTTTTGTAAAATGAAAAGGAAAAAAAAATACCCCCACCACTCGGTTATAAAAGCAGGAGCGGGAACGAAAATTGTTTAGTTTACTGTCTACAGTTGTATGGGTAACATCGTCTACAGCATTATAAACAAAATGAGTTCTTTATCAGTTGTACAAAGTTTTCTTTATTGGAAAAAGATGATAAACATTTTGAAGAAAATATTGTAAAGGAAATTGATGACTTTTTAAAGTTTGGAAAACAAAATAAAAAGTTGGAAAATAATAAAACAAACGTAAGAAAGAAAAGAAAACTTGAAGAAAATATTCCACCAAACATTTTAACTGAAGTTTTCCTTCGCATCTTTTATCCTATTTCATCTTGCATGAGTAAAAGTGTGTCGATAGGATTGGTAAAATCATTAGACTACTCTCCCGCAGTAATACTAAGCCATGGAACAAAGATGGTTTTATTTTCAGAAAATGCTTGGGATTCCTTTTTAAAACATCTACATCTTATTGAATGTTATTTAGCCAACAGTTTCTTTGGAAGAAAAACTAACATTCGACTTTTGGATTGTGACAATGAAATTGACATTATTAAACATCGTGGTCAACAACAAGTAAGAATTAGAGACTCGACACAATTTGAAAATAAAATTCTTCTAACACGTGAAGAATTTTACATTTTAAACTATGCAACATCACCTATTACCAGGTATATGAAACAACTAGTATTTTCAAGCTCTGTTATTAAGGAATATCTGGTAGATGCATGCGAAAAACAACCAGAAAGCACTTTACAATACGGACCAATAGATACATCCATCTTTAATAGAATACCTCACGAAGTGGAAATGTGGAGGCAGTTAAGAAACTTTGAACCTTTTACCGAAGTTGCAACGGAGGCTACAGAAGAAGAAACCAACAACAACAAAAACAGTACAGAAGAAGAAACCACCAACAACAATAATACAGAAGAAGAAACTTTGCTAGGTTAAAACTACAATGTAATTTAACAAAAGAATAAACCGTGGGGTAGGCCTACTGGGGATGGTGCCCACGTTAAACATACACCAACGCGCCTACAACTGTACGGCCTGGTTTATATATATATCTAACCTACCGTGGTGTGGAAAACAGTTGATCAGCAGACACCATGATGAGCAGACAGGATGAAGAAATGGCAGCAAAACCTTGTGTAATTGAATTTCAAGCATTTCGCGGAAACGATGATAGATTTATCATAAAAGAATTGGTAATTTTGGATTTGCTTACACAAGTAGCATACCCGTTTTTATTTGAAGCACCGTGTTCTGTCCATGAACTAAAGTCAAAAGCTAAAATAACAAACAGATGGCTAACAAATAATTTTCATCATATCCATTGGTATGAAGGTTTCCTACCGTACAACAATGTACACAAAATTATGTTTCATTTTTGCAAACAATTTACACACATATATACCAGAGGATTGGAAAAAAAGAATTGGATACGACAGTACACAAACAAAGAAGTTTTAAACATAAAAGTGGACAAAACATTTCACTTTGATGCTAGAAATATTTGTGTTTCTACAATAAATCCGAAACACAACCAATCTCAATGCGCATTACAAAACGCGTATCACTTGGCTGCTTACTTACAACAACAAACGGAAGAATGTAGTGGGGGTTCCGAAGGTTATATAAACGAAGAGGCAACACACCCCGAGTATCAGTCTAACTCCATACTCCGAACAGACAACATCTCCTGTGAAGGATGGCATCACAACAGTTTCTCCAATGTTTAGTTGAACAATTCAACTTGCATTCAAAATCAAATACTCTAATTATCAAGAAATGTTCAGAATTAAAAGAACAGAAACATTATATTGTTCATGAAATGAAGAAAATTGATACAACGCATGGAGACGCAGTCGTCGCATCTTTATCCGATGCACCATATACACCGGGTGATGAACCAAAGTTTCAAGTATATCTTCCAAAACGATTCGTCCAGTTGCTGCAAAATGAAGATCTGCGGGAAATTCAACCAGGATCATTATATTTGGTGTCACACGGAATGAGCGGAAACAACTCTACGGAACTAACTCTGCACATCGCACAAAAATAACATTGTAAAAAAAATGTTTTAAATAAAAAGATAAAAAACAACATATCAGTATATGTTTTTATATACTGATATGTTGTATTTTTTTAAAACCTCAAACGGATGACCTTGAACTTTTAATCGATAGTATTATTCGATTATTTTATTCGATAGTATTATTCGATTATTTTATTCGATAGTTTTATTCGAATACTTTACATAAATACGAAACTTTAACGTTGAGAGGCTCAGTTCTGTTTAAGACAAGCTACAACCAACATGTCATCCAAAAGAAATAATCTAACACTTATAACTTATTGTTGCAAAGAAAAATGTTTTAGAATACCTGAAGATCAAGTTGACGGAAAAGCTTGTACAAAATGTAATTCTTTCAGCTATTGTAAATGTAGTTGCAAAACATATCAAAAGAACCGGTTGGATAAACTAGAAGAATTGCAACATCGACTCGGTCTATTGTGGCAACGATTAAATTCAAAGTGATTAAACAAACACCTGCCATTACCCCCACCACTACCCCCACTACCATCGGAGGTACCTGCAGCACCGGCTTTGCAATAGTCATTCCTGCTACACCTCTCGTCGAGTAAACAACTCTAGTCATGTCTCTCAACATTCGCGGGATTCACTACAACACTATCAATCTTACAACCTACAAGGATTTGGAAATTTTTAGTGAAGAACTAAAACAACTTATAACCACTGGGTTTGGTTTATCTTTAGAACTTTATGCAACAAACAATCAAAACGAAAAAAATGTGTTTTTGCCAACTTACAACAACAAAAAGAATGAAAATAAACAAGAACTTTCAGCACCGACAACAACTTACTTTTCAAATTTGGGAGCAAACTTTACTAACTTGTAAAATAATACTTTTGTAAAAAAACAAATAAATAAAAAAGAAAATATCTTGCATTTTCGGATTTTCCGAAAATGCAAGATCTTTTTTAAAAACATCCCCAAACGACCTTGACACACTTCCGGCCATTTAAAATTTAAATACCCAGCACAGCAGGGCATTTAAACTTTAAATACCCACCCATACACGTCACAGCTGATGACGTCACAGCTGATGACGTCACTTCCGGTCACGTGACCGGAAGTAGCTGTCAAAAAATTGACTGCCTGTCAAAGTTTGATTGGGCCAGCAGCCCCACTATTGCACTACTGTAGCTCATTCGCTCACGTTGAAAATGATAGTAAGATATTTTCATTATGAGGGTCTATTTACATCGGTTCATCAGCTTAACCATTGACATTATAAAATCAATGGCTTAACAAATGGATACTTTTTTACAGCTGATAGCCTACATAATATGACAAACAATCAATTCACACTTTATACTATTTTTAGTAGGATTAGTAGGATAGTTAACATAGGGACTATATATTCTTGGTTACCAATGGATATAAATTCTCGGTTACCAATGGGGATAAATTCATAATATTGTTTTTAAAGCAAATTTCAATGGCGTAAACAAACCTAAACTTGATTATTATAACAGTAATACGTACAAAAATCCCAATTTTCTTTTTTTGCCTACTCATTTATTTCATATATAAATTGTTTGAGCTAGCATTACAAAGAGGATGGTGTTAGGATGGCACACAGCGGCATAGCAGCAGTGGCAGTAGCAGAGAGATTGGTAGTGGCAGCGGCATAGCGGCAGTGGCAGTGGCATAGCGGCAGTGGCAGTGGCAGAGAGATTGGTAGTGGCAGCGGCATAGCGGCAGTGGCAGTAGCAGAGAGATTGGTAGTGGCAGCGGCATAGCGGCAGTGGTAGTAGTAGAGATTGGTAGTGGCAGCGGCAGAGACAGTGGTTGTGGCAGCTGCATAGCGGCAGTGGCAGTGGCATAGCGGCAGTGGCAGTGGCAGAGAGATTGGTAGTGGCAGCGGCATAGCGGCAGTGGCAGTAGCAGAGAGATTGGTAGTGGCAGCGGCATAGCAGCAGTGGCAGTAGCAGAGAGATTGGTAGTGGTAGCGGCATAGCGGCAGTGGTGGTGGCATAGCGGCAGTGGCAGTGGCAGAGAGATTGGTTGTGGCAGCGGCATAGCGGCAGTGGCAGTGGCATAGCGGCAGTGGCAGTGGCATAGCGGCAGTGGCAGTGGCAGAGAGATTGGTAGTGGCAGCGGCATAGCGGCAGTGGCAGTAGCAGAGAGATTGGTAGTGGCAGCGGCATAGCGGCAGTGGCAGTGGCAGAGAGATTGGTTGTGGCAGCGGCATAGCGGCAGTGGCAGTAGCAGAGAGATTAGTAGTGGCAGCGGCATAGCGGCAGTAGCAGTGGCATAGCGGCAGTGGCAGTGGCATAGCGGCAGTGGCAGTAGCAGAGAGATTGGTAGTGGCAGCGGCATAGCGGCAGTGGCAGTAGCAGAGAGATTGGTAGTGGCAGCGGCATAGCGGCAGTGGCAGTGGCAGAGAGATTGGTTGTGGCAGCGGCATAGCGGCAGTGGCAGTAGCAAAGAGATTAGTAGTGGCAGCGGCATAGCGGCAGTGGCAGTGGCAGAGAGATTGGTAGTGGCAGCGGCATAGCGGCAGTGGCAGTAGCAGAGAGATTGGTAGTGGCAGCGGCATAGCGGCAGTGGTAGTAGTAGAGATTGGTAGTGGCAGCGGCATAGCGGCAGTGGCAGTAGCAGAGAGATTAGTAGTGGCAGCGGCATAGCGGCAGTGGCAGTGGCAGAGAGATTGGTAGTGGCAGCGGCATAGCGGCAGTGGCAGTAGCAAAGAGATTGGTAGTGGCAGCGGCATAGCGGCAGTGGTAGTAGTAGAGATTGGTAGTGGCAGCGGCAGAGACAGTGGTTGTGGCAGCGGGATAGCGGCAGTGGCAGTGGCATAGCGGCAGTGGCAGTGGCAGAGAGATTGGTAGTGGCAGCGGCATAGCGGCAGTGGCAGTGGCAGAGAGATTGGTTGTGGCAACGGCATAGCGGCAGTGGCAGTGGCATAGCGGCAGTGGCAGTGGCAGAGAGATTGGTAGTGGCAGCGGCATAGCGGCAGTGGCAGTAGCAGAGAGATTAGTAGTGGCAGCGGCATAGCGGCAGTGGCAGTGGCAGAGAGATTGGTAGTGGCAGCGGCATAGCGGCAGTGGCAGTAGCAGAGAGATTGGTAGTGGCAGCGGCATAGCGGCAGTGGTAGTAGTAGAGATTGGTAGTGGCAGCGGCAGAGACAGTGGTTGTGGCAGCGGGATAGCGGCAGTGGCAGTGGCATAGCGGCAGTGGCAGTGGCAGAGAGATTGGTAGTGGCAGCGGCATAGCGGCAGTGGCAGTGGCAGAGAGATTGGTTGTGGCAGCGGCATAGCGGCAGTGGCAGTGGCATAGCGGCAGTGACAGTGGCAGAGAGATTGGTAGTGGCAGCGGCATAGCGGCAGTGGCAGTAGCAGAGAGATTGGTTGTGGCAGCGGCATAGCGGCAGTGGCAGTGGCAGAGAGATTGGTAGTGGCAGCGGCATAGCGGCAGTGGCAGTAGCAGAGAGATTGGTAATGGCAGCGGCATAGCGGCAGTGGCAGTAGCAGAGAGATTGGTAGTGGCAGTGGTAGTAGTAGAGATTGGTAGTGGCAGCGGCAGAGACAGTGGTTGTGGCAGCGGCATAGCGGCAGTGGCAGTGGCATAGCGGCAGTGGCAGCGGCAGAGACAGTGGTAGTGGCAGCGGCATAGCGGCAGTGGTAGTAGTAGAGATTGGTAGTGGCAGCGGCAGAGACAGTGGTAGTTGCCGCGGCATAGCGGCAGTGGCAGTGGCAGAGACAGTGGTAGTGGCAGCGGCATAGCGGCAGTGGCAGTGGCAGAGACAGTGGTAGTTGCAGCGGCATAGTGGCAGTGGCAGCGGCATAGACAGTGGTAGTGGCAGCGGCATAGCGGCAGTGGCAGTAGTAGAGAGATTGGTAGTGGCAGCGGCATAGCGGCAGTGGTAGTAGTAGAGATTGGTAGTGGCAGCAGCAGAGACAGTGGTTGTGGCAGCGGCATAACGGCAGTGGCAGTGGCATAGCGGCAGTGGTAGTAGTAGAGATTGGTAGTGGCAGCGGCAGAGACAGTGGTAGTTGCAGCGGCATAGCGGCAGTAGCAGCGGCAGTAGCAGTGGCAGTGGCAGAGACAGTGGTAGTTGCAGCGGCATAGCGGCAGTGGCAGCGAGAGACAGTGGTAGTTGCAGCGGCATAGCGGCAGTGGCAGCGGCAGAGACAGTGGTAGTTGCAGCGGCACAGCGGCAGTGGCAGCGGCAGAGACAGTGGTAGTTGCAGCGGCATAGCTGCAGTGGCAGTGGCAGTGGCAGTGGCAGAGACAGTTGTAGTGGCAGCGGCATAGCGGCAGTGGTAGTAGCAGAGAGATTGGTAGTGGCAGCGGCATAGCGGCAGTGGCAGTAGCAGAGAGATTGGTTGTGGCAGCGGCATAGCGGCAGTGGCAGTGGTAGAGAGATTGGTAGTGGCAGCGGCATAGCGGCAGTGGCAGTAGCAGAGAGATTGGTAATGGCAGCGTCATAGCGGCAGTGGCAGTGGCAGAGAGATTGGTTGTGGCAGCGGCATAGCGGTAGTGGCAGTAGCAGAGAGATTGGTTGTGGCAGCGGCATAGCGGCAGTGGCAGTGGCAGAGAGATTGGTAGTGGCAGCGGCATAGCGGCAGTGGCAGTAGCAGAGAGATTGGTAGTGGCAGCGGCATAGCGGCAGTGGCAGTAGCAGAGAGATTAGTAGTGGCAGCGGCATAGCGGCAGTGGCAGTGGCAGAGAGATTGGTAGTGGCAGCGGCATAGCGGCAGTGGTAGTAGTAGAGATTAGTAGTGGCAGCGGCAGAGACAGTGGTTGTGGCAGCGGCATAGCGGCAGTGGCAGTGGCATAGCGGCAGTGGCAGTGGCAGAGAGATTGGTAGTGGAAGCGGCATAGCGGCAGTGGTAGTGGCATAGCGGCAGTGGCAGTGGCAGAGAGATTGGTTGTGGCAGCGGCATAGCGGCAGTGGCAGTGGCATAGCGGCAGTGACAGTGGTTGTTGCAGCGGCATAGCGGCAGTGGCAGTGGCAGAGAGATTGGTAGTGGCAGCGGCATAGCGGCAGTGGTAGTGGCATAGCGGCATTGGCAGTGGCAGAGAGATTGGTTGTGGCAGCGGCATAGCGGCAGTGGTAGTGGCATAGCGGCAGTGGCAGTGGCAGAGAGATTGGTTGTGGCAGCGGCATAGCGGCAGTGGCAGTGGCATAGCGGCAGTGACAGTGGCAGAGAGATTGGTAGTGGCAGCGGCATAGCGGCAGTGGCAGTAGCAGAGAGATTGGTAGTGGCAGCGGAATAGCGGCAGTGGCAGTAGCAGAGAGATTGGTTGTGGCAGCGGCATAGCGGCAGTGGCAGTGGCAGAGAGATTGGTAATGGCAGCGGCATAGCGGCAGTGGCAGTAGGAGAGAGATTGGTAGTGGCAGCGGCATAGCGGCAGTGGTAGTAGTAGAGATTGGTAGTGGCAGCGGCAGAGACAGTGGTGTTGGCAGTGGCATAGCGGCAGTGGCAGTGGCATAGCGGCAGTGGCAGCGGCAGAGACAGTGGTAGTGGCAGCGGCATAACGGCAGTGGCAGTGGGAGAGACAGTGGTAGTGGCAGCGGCATAGCGGCAGTGGCAGCGGCAGAGACAGTGGTAGTTGCAGCGGCATAGCGGCAGTGGCAGTGGCAGAGACAGTGGTAGTTGCAGCGGCATAGCGCAAGTGGCAGTGGCAGAGACAGTGGTAGTTGCAGCGGCATAGCGGCAGTGGCAGCGGCAGAGACAGTGGTAGTGGCAGCGGCATAGCGGCAGTGGCAGTGGCAGAGGCAGAGACAGTGGTAGTGGCAGCGGCATAGCGGCAGTGGCAGCGGCAGAGACAGTGGTAGTGGCAGCGGCATAGCGGCAGTGGCAGCGGCAGAGACAGTGGTAGTGGCAGCGGCATAGCGGCAGTGGCAGCGGCATAGCGGCAGTGGCAGCGGCAGAGACAGTGGTAGTGGCAGCGGCATAGCGGCAGTGGCTGCGGCAGGGACAGTGGTAGTGGCAGCGGCATAGCGGCTGTGGCAGCGGCAGAGACAGTGGTAGTGGCAGCGGCATAGCGGCAGTGGCAGCGGCAGAGACAGTGGTAGTTGCAGCGGCATAGTGGCAGTGGCAGCGGCACAGCGGCAGTGGCAGCGGCTTAGCGGCAGTGGCAGCGGCATAGCGGCAGTGGCAGCGGCAGAGACAGTGGTAGTTGCAGCGGCATAGTGGCAGTGGCAGCGGCACAGCGGCAGTGGCAGCGGCACAGCGGCAGTGGCAGCGGCATAGCGGCAGTGGCAGCGGCAGAGACAGTGGTAGTTGCAGCGGCATAGTGGCAGTGGCAGCGGCACAGCGGCAGTGGCAGCGGCTTAGCGGCAGTGGCAGCGGCAGAGACAGTGGTAGTTGCAGCGGCATAGTGGCAGTGGCAGCGGCACAGCGGCAGTGGCAGCGGCATAGCGGCAGTGGCATCGGCAGAGACAGCGGTAGTAGCAGCGGCATAGCGGCTGAGACAGAGGTAGTAGCAGCGGCATAGCGGCGGTGGCAGCGGCAGAGACAGTGATAGTAGCAGCGGCATAGCGGCGGTGGCAGCGGCAGAGACAGTGGTAGTAGCAGCAGCATAGCGGCTGAGACAGAGGTAGTAGCAGCGGCATAGCGGCGGTGGCAGCGGCAGAGACAGCGGTAGTAGCAGCGGCATAGCGGCTGAGACAGAGGTAGTAGCAGCGGCATAGCGGCGGTGGCAGCGGCAGAGACAGAGGTAGTAGCAGCGGCATAGCGGCGGTGGCAGCGGCAGAGACAGTGGTAGTAGCAGCAGCATAGCGGCTGAGACAGAGGTAGTAGCAGCGGCATAGCGGCGGTGGCAGCGGCAGAGACAGCGGTAGTAGCAGCGGCAGATATAGTGGTAGTAGCAGCGGCATAGCGGCTGTGACAGCGGCAGGGACAGTGGTAATAGCAGCGGCATAGCGGCAGTGGCAGCGGCAGAGACAGTGGTAGTTGCAGCGGCATAGTGGCAGTGGCAGCGGCACAGCGGCAGTGGCATTGGCACAGCGGCAGTGGCAGCGGCATAGCGGCAGTGGCAGCGGCAGAGACAGTGGCAGTGGCAGCGGCATAGCGGCAGTGGCAGCGGCATAGCGGCAGTGGCAGCGGCAGAGACAGTGGTAGTTGCAGCGGCATAGTGGCAGTGGCAGCGGCACAGCGGCAGTGGCAGCGGCACAGCGGCAGTGGCAGCGGCATAGCGGCAGTGGCAGCGGCAGAGACAGTGGTAGTTGCAGCGGCATAGTGGCAGTGGCAGCGGCACAGCGGCAGTGGCAGCGGCTTAGCGGCAGTGGCAGCGGCAGAGACAGTGGTAGTTGCAGCGGCATAGTGGCAGTGGCAGCGGCACAGCGGCAGTGGCAGCGGCATAGCGGCAGTGGCAGCGGCAGAGACAGTGGTAGTAGCAGCGGCATAGCGGCTGAGACAGAGGTAGTAGCAGCGGCATAGCGGCGGTGGCAGCGGCAGAGACAGTGATAGTAGCAGCGGCATAGCGGCGGTGGCAGCGGCAGAGACAGTGGTAGTAGCAGCAGCATAGCGGCTGAGACAGAGGTAGTAGCAGCGGCATAGCGGCGGTGGCAGCGGCAGAGACAGCGGTAGTAGCAGCAGCATAGCGGCTGAGACAGAGGTAGTAGCAGCGGCATAGCGGCGGTGGCAGCGGCAGAGACAGTGATAGTAGCAGCGGCATAGCGGCGGTGGCAGCGGCAGAGACAGTGGTAGTAGCAGCAGCATAGCGGCTGAGACAGAGGTAGTAGCAGCGGCATAGCGGCGGTGGCAGCGGCAGAGACAGCGGTAGTAGCAGCGGCATAGCGGCGGTGGCAGCGGCAGAGACAGTGATAGTAGCAGCGGCATAGCGGCGGTGGCAGCGGCAGAGACAGTGGTAGTAGCAGCAGCATAGCAGCAGCATAGCGGCTGAGACAGAGGTAGTAGCAGCGGCATAGCGACGGTGGCAGCGGCAGAGACAGTGGTAGTAGCAGCAGCATAGCGGCTGAGACAGAGGTAGTAGCAGCGGCATAGCGGCGGTGGCAGCGGCAGAGACAGCGGTAGTAGCAGCGGCAGATATAGTGGTAGTAGCAGCGGCATAGCGGCTGTGACAGCGGCAGAGACAGTGGTAATAGCAGCGGCATAGCGGCAGTGGCAGCGGCAAAGACAGTTGTAGCAGCAGAGACAGAGGTAGTGGCAAGAGTGTGGTGAACTACATTGTGGGTTGCGCACCGCTAACCCAGTTGACCCGATCAATATGGACTGGAGAGGAGCATCTGATCGCCACACAACATTCACACGTGTGGAAGGATGTGTGTCAGAAGGAATAACGCCAGCAACTGTTGATATTTTGATATTTGCCTGACAACGACAGTAAAATGTGATTTGATTGAAACTTTTATTCCAACCTACATTTCAGAGATTCTTATTTTCGTAATGCATTTGCGCATTTGGATCATAAATAAATATATGATTTGTAGAAGCCGTTTTATTGGCCATAGTAAAATATTCTTATGCAAACAAACAGTTACTATTAGCCATTATGATTCGGAAATATAGGTTTTTTTTTAACTAAGACTATCAATCTGCGCTTCTGTTTTCGTGATGCACTTGAAACTGGACAAAATTGGTTTTTTATGGGAGCAGGGGTCTTCAGACCGGAAGTATCGTATAACGTATCGGATAACACTTTGCATAACGTCAGATTCAGGAGTCCAAATTCGTAGACGAGGTTGTTTACAGCTCTTTAAAAACACCTGAACCCATTAAAACCAAGAAGTCTCATTTAAACTGACCAAATATAAAACACTGTGTAATAATTAAAAAATAAGTTTCCTTTACACAAATAAATAAGTTCCATCGAAATAAATCTACTATATATTTGTCAAATACCACTCAGTGGAAACATCGTACAGGCCAAACTACTTGACCTAGAACCTTGAAACTTTGCATGGATGTTCCTCTTAGAGCGTAGACATCCGCTAAGAACAGATTTTACAAAATTCGTAGTATAAAGGGGTTTTTGGCGAGGCCGAAGTTTTCAAATTTTCCCATTTAAAAGTATGTTGGACGATTTTTGTTTACATTTTTAATGTTCATAAAACAATCAGCTGGTAGTTAGCTTCGGAAATGTGTACGTTGATACAGATGATAATAAATTGATTTCTTTGATCATGGATTCTTTGATTTTTGTTGATTTTCTTCAAGGACATAATTATGTACTATATAAAAGTTACATTTAGTTTAGATAAAATCCACCATTAATTAGTTAAGTGGTACCATCTATATTTCGGTAGTGGGAGTTACGCAGTTTTAAACGTGAAGAGCATACTGCCTTTTGTGGCTGAGACGAAATCCCGGTAAGATGGAAAGAGAAAAGAACAGTGATTTTTCAGTCACAAATATAATGTGCTGAAATGATATGATTCTTTGATCTACTTATGTACAAATTTATAAATTATACAAATCCCTGATTGTAAGTTATATTTATACTATCTTTTCTACTGTATTTTTGTCAAATACCACTGACCTATCCTTGTACAGCCAAAACTACTTAACCTAGAACCTTGCAAATTTGCATGGACGTTCCTTACAGAGTGTTGACATTCACCAAGAACGGATTTTTTTAATTCGAGGTTTTTAGAGGTTTTTCGTGGAGCTGAAGCTTTGAAAATGCCCCATGTTAATGTAATGGATGATCTTTTGTTTAAATTTCCAATTTTATTCAATCAAGCATATTAGCTTCAAAAACGGATACGTTGTTACAGCTGATTTATAATTTGATTCCTTTTATCATGGTTTTATGGTTGTTTTGATGATTTTGTTAGGTTATTCGTACTATATAAAAGTTACATTTGGTTTAGTTTCTTACCTTATACGTTCAATCATAAGCTCATTATGTGGTACCATCTTTTTAGGCAGCGGGAGCTATAGTTATATCCTTAGGCCGGCCTTTATGTTTTTAATTACAATCATGCCAGTTACAATAATTTGGCAAATTCCTTTTTCATCTAATTCGACGGTGTCCCGGCTTTTCACGGAAAAATAAATGCTGCAATCAGTGGTTGATCTTAAATTATTACTACCCGCCCATATTTTAAGTTAAAAACTAAGTGAATCGAGTTTGAAATACTGCCCATAACTGTTTCGAACATTCAACCCTTTACTGTACTTAATTGATTCCCTACTAGGCAATCCAGGGACGTAATGGTAAATCTACAAAGAAATACCTTAAAATCGACACATTTGGTGTTAAAATCGGTCCGGCCGTTTTCGAGTTATAACGGTGAAAAGAAAACCTTCACTATCTACTGTGGTATCCTACATCCTACTGTGGTATCTACATTTTATCCTATATTCCACCATAAAACAAACATATCAGTAGAAAGGTCCCCACTTGAGCAGTAACATGGGCTCTTATGGGGAATAGATTTAACATGGGCTCTTATGGAGAAAAGATTTAACATGGTCTCTTATGGAGATTATATTTAACATTGAGTCTTATGGAGTAATAAATTACTTGAAATTGTAACAGTATTGTTAGCTATATAGTGTAATAAATGTGTTTTTATCTTATAATTAATTGTAAATGTTGAGTTGTTGTGTCTCAAATGATCCTTTATTATAGTACAAAATACCTTGATAACAATCTCAATTTACCTTTAACCTTCCTACCTACCTTCAATTAAGCATCAGCATCTCATGTTTTATGTAAACAAAGCAGATGTTTTTAGATCCCAATGCTTTTTAAATGGTAGATATTTTATGTTATTTCTCGTTTTCCAGTGAATATCAAGCAATTTCATGATTTTTCCCACCATCATGGAATTGAGACCTTTAATTTGAGCCCTCTCCCATCTTTCTATGACTTGCCAGATGTCTGCAATTTTGATCTAAATGACTGCCTTATGAAGTTAAATATATGATTATTACTACTTGAGGTAAAATTTTCCTGGTTATTGCTTGTATCTTTTAAAACCACTAAATTATTTTTATAATTTTTTATAATAAAGTAGACTGATTATAATGAGTGATATATTTTTGTTATTGGATCCAACAAGTGCTAATGAGAACAAGTAGTCTAGGCGCCACTTTGGCCCCAACATGGGCTCTTATGGGGAATCAGATATGGTCCCGGAAGTGTCATGGCGGCGCCCATGTGGCGGGAAAGTCAACCGGAAACAAGATGGCGGCGCCCATATGGCGGGAAAGTACCTAACCTAACCTCAAAATGGCGGGAAAGTACCTAACCTCAAAGTACATAGAGTATAGTACATAGAGTCATGCCAACCCCTTATAGGTATAGAGTATAACCCCATAGAGTGCTATACGTCACGCTATTCCTATTACATATGTACTTAAGAGATAGTAATATGTCATATTAATCCCTATAGTGTACATAGAGTATTAAAAGTTGCCCGTCCCCCGCCCCCGCCCCCGTCCCCCGCCCCCGATCCCTGTACCGGTGTTGCCAACAGCATAGAGTAAAAAGCATATACTATAACATACTTTGTCATGCTACCCCTATTACATATGTATTTGCATACGTACTTCCTATGTCATGCTACCGTGGCGGTGGTGGTGGCGAGTCTTTAAAACAAGCGAGCGAACAACCGAAACACTGCACTAAACACCACTTGCGTTCAAGACTGACTCAGTATTGATTCAGCTATCGACAGGAAGTATGGTATCCTGTTTGGTGGTTTCGTTGACTGATAAGCTATTTGTTCTTGAAAAGACATACGGGAAGTATGTCGTCATTGTCCCCTGTCCCCCGCCCCCCTGTACTTTAACCAGTGTTGGCAACTGTAGACAGTGAAAACATTCATATTTATAACACTATATGTTATGTCACATTATTCCCCTATAGTGTTACTATAGAAAGTGCAGTTAATCACAATTTGGTATTTGGGTACTTCTTAACCTCTTCTACCTTTTCCAAAACCTTACACCCCCCTCTTACCCTGCCCTCTCCCTCTTTTTGTTCTTTTTCTTCTCAAATATGGCTAAAAATATATAAAAATGCTGATATCTCAAAAACGGTAAGTCCTACGTCATTTTTGAGGCCAAAAATCATCTACTACGTAGTGTAGGTGCCCCCCAGGCGGTACTGACATATATGACAGGTCTTAACTAGGATGTTGCGGGTTGCATCTTGAAAAATGAAGGGGCAATTATCATGTAAAAACTTAAAATTTAATAGCTCAGGAACTACCGGTCCGAATTTAATGAAACTTGGTATGTGGATACCTGTTAACTTCTGCTACAATTTGAATCATACTTAAACCCTGTAGTGCGGGTGAGTATCTAGATAATTGAAGGGGCTATATTAAAAAATTTAATATCTTAAGAACTAGGTGATGGATATTGATGTAACTTGGTATATAGGTACATGTCAACTTATGCTAAGGCTTAAACCGGGTGATGCGGGTTGCATCACAGAAATTGAAGGGGCAAAAAATAAAACACTATATCTCAGAAACTAATTATTGAATTTTATTTAAAACTTGTATATGGGTACATTTGAGTCTTTGCTACCTTAGTCTGTACTTTTTTATTATATATTGAGGTATTAAGACATCAATTTAAATATTCATGGGAAAATTAACATTTATTGACCATAAAGGGAAATGGATATTTAATAATTAACTTTGCTCTTGTAGCTTTTAAATGGTTGTTCTTTTGATTTGTGTAGTCAGTTTACTAGCATTGACATGTATAGTTGTTCTTTTGGATTGTGTAGTCACCCTATTAACATGTACAGTTGTTTTTTTGACTTGTGTAGTCACCGATTTCTGTACGGTACGTACTACCTTATATACCTGTTACCATTAGCTCAGTTCGTCATTCTGCTCTAGACTTCTGTTCAGTGTAGACATTGTGTGCTCTGCTCTTGATATTGAGATAACATACTTACTTTTGAGTTGCATAAATTTAAGTATATTTTTAAATTTGACTTTTTATAATTTTTGGTTGGTGTATTTGCCTGATTTTATTAATAGCTGTATTTGTTTTTATTAACTTTAAATAATGCAGTCTGTTTCTAAGAAGAGTTCTCCAACTAAGGAACCAATTGTTTTTATTGGCGAAGAACAAACTTATAATCGAAAATTTAGACTGTATGGTCTTAGTACTACTTTTAAGTTTACTAAGCCTCCTAAAGGCGTGAGTGAGTTTGACTGGATACGTAAAGGGCTTGATAAAATAGTTGAAAGGGAGAAATCTAAAGCTTCTCCTACAGACTATCTTGGCTTTAAACTAATGTCTATCAATTTGAAAAGTAAGGAACCGGGGTATACTAACATGCGGCTAGCTTCTGAAGTAACTAGTAATGACATTTGGCAGATTTTTGGGGGAATACTTCAAAGTAACTCTGGAAACATTACTTCATCTGATACTTTTAGAGTAGATGTTTCAAGGGTAAATGTTCCTGTCGGAAAAGGTAGAGTAAGGCCTGGACTCTATAATAGCTTTGCGGAAGAGTGTAAGGCAAGGCGTGGTGTAGTTGTGATTAATAACAAAGATAACCTATGTCTCCCTAGAGCTATAGTTGTAGGCAAGGCTTATGCTAAAAATGATCCCCAAATCTATGCTATTCGCTTAGACCAAGGATTGAGGCAAACACTTAGAGCTAAAAAACTTATGGCTAAGTCTCAAGTTGAAATACCAGAGGGAGGAGCTGGCATCCCTGAGCTTGAAAAATTCCAGGCTCATCTAAAAAAGTATAGAATAACAGTATATAATTATGATAGTAAAGGTAGAGAAGTATATTTTGTTGGTGGAAATGATGATGCAAAATTTAAAATTAACCTATTGTTTCATGATGGTCATTATAATGTAATCACTAATTTAACTGCTGCGTTTGTTTGCAAATATTTTTGTGAAGCTTGTCATTTTCCCTATGAGCATAAGGGTGCGCATAGGTGTACAAATTGCTGTTCTTCCTGTCATTCTATTTCCCCACCTTGTAAGCTTGAACATGGAGGCATAACATGCCGGTTTTGCAAACGTTTTTTCAGAAATGAACGGTGTTTTATAGCTCACCAAGGGCAGATTTGTAAGACTATACAGCTTTGCCAACATTGCAAAAAGCTAGTTTTCCCGACTAAACGTAAAGATGTTCATGTTTGTGGAGAGGTTTATTGTAAGCCATGTGGTGCTTTTAAAGACCCCAAACATCAGTGTTATATACAAGTTGACCGGAGAAGTCCAAAGAACCGAGACTTTCTCTTTATTTTCTTTGATTTTGAAACAAGACAGGATGAGACTTTAGCCTCAGATCCTAGTAAAAATGTCCACAAGGTTAACTTATGTGTGTCTCAACAGTATTGTTTTAAGTGTATCAATGGAGGAGAGTGTGAAACTTGCTCAGAGAGACAAAAAGTATTTGAAAAAGACCCTGTTAAGGAGTTTATGAACTATGTAATGACAGTGAGGAAACAGTTTAAACATGTTTGTGTAATCGCCCATAATGGACAGGGCTTTGACTTCCAGTTTATTTTAAAGTATATCATAGAAGAAACCAAGTTTACACCAAACATCACTCCCCGGGGAACAAAATTGATACTAATTGAAGTAGATAACGTAAGGTTTGTTGATTCATTGAGTTATTTTCCTATGTCTCTCTCTGCACTCCCTAAAGCTTTTGACCTACCTCCAGAGAAAAAGAAGGGTTACTTCCCACATTTATTTAACACCCTAGCAAATCAAAATTATGTTGGTCCTATGCCTGACAAACAGTACTATTGCCCTGAAACTATGTTTGAGAAACATTACAATGACTTTGAGAAATGGTATGATGAAAGAGTAGCAGAAAATTATGTGTTTGATTTTAAAAAAGAAATCCTGGAGTACTGCATCTCAGATGTTGAAATCTTGGCTCAAGCCTGTATTAAATTTAGAGCTTTACTTCTTGAACAGTGTAATGTAGACCCATTTCTAGAATCAATCACTATAGCAAGTGCATGTAACTTGGTTTTTCGCCGAAACTTTCTAAAACCAAACACAATTGGCTTGATCCCTAAAAATGGTTATAGACTAACTGACAATCAATCAGCATTGGCTTTACAGTGGCTGACATGGGAAGAGGAAAAGCGTGGGGTAAAAATTCAACATGCAGGCAGAGGGAGAGAAGTCAAAATTAAGGGGTTGAAAGTCGATGGGTTTGATGGGAAGAATATTTATGAATTTCAAGGGTGTTATTGGCATGGGTGTCCAAAATGTTATCCCTACAACAGAGAGGCTCCTTTGAAGGAGGATCCCTCTGATACTTTACATTTGCGTTATGAGAAAACCAAATCTAAAATTGAGAAGCTTGGGGAAGTTGTAGAGATGTGGGAGTGTGACTTTAACAATTTAAAGAAAGAACACAAACTAAATCATTTGGATAAGCTTTCTATTCTAAACACTTTACCATTAAACGCTAGAGATGCATTTTTTGGGGGTAGGACAGACAATATAAAATCATATTACAAGTGTAAAGAGGGAGAGACAATCCAGTATGTAGATGTTTGCTCTTTGTACCCATATGTAAATAAATATTGTAAATATCCTGTAGGCCATCCAAAGATTTACATTGGAAATAAAGAATGCTTAGAAAGAGGTCTTGAAGTGGATGGTTTAATGAAATGTAAGATCTTACCTCCTTTCAATCTTTATCATCCTGTACTCCCGGCTAAAATGAATGACAAGTTAATGTTTGTACTATGTAGGACTTGTGAGGAAACTTCAAATCAAGGTGATTGTGTTCATGAGTGTGAGGAGAGAGCTTTAGTGGGTACCTGGACTATGGATGAAATTAGAAAAGCAGTAGAAAAAGGCTATGTAATATTAGACATGTATGAACTGTGGGAGTATCAGATGGTGACTTTTGAGGAAGCAGGGTTGTTTACTGACTTTATAAATAAATTTCTAAAGTTAAAACAAGAGGCATCAGGGTTTCCAGAATGGTGTAAAACTGAAGAAGACAAAGACTTGTATGTTTCCAAGTTCTTAGAGCATGAAGGGATTCAATTGGAAAAGGACAAAATTATTAAGAATGGGGGTTTGAGATCACTTGCGAAGCTTATGCTGAATTCATTTTGGGGAAAATTTGGGCAGAGAGAGAACATGGAAAAAACTTCACTTGTTAGAAACTCTAAAGATTTATTTGCATTGTGTACTCAGCTTGGAAGTGTAGTTAGATTTATTGAAGCTATTAATGAAGAAGTAGTATTAGTCAACTGGAAAAACTTAGATGAGGCTAGGGAGACATTGAAAACTGTTAATGTTGTAATTGCAGCCTACACTACAGCTCATGCCAGATTGAAATTATATGAATATTTAGAAGCTTTAGGAGACCAGGTCTTATACTATGATACCGACAGTTGTATTTATTACTTCCGGGAAGGTATGTACAGAGTTCCTACAGGAGATTACCTTGGGGAAATGACAGATGAACTAGCAGAGTATGGCCCAGGTTCATATATAACTGAGTTTGTCTCTGGGGGACCTAAAACCTATGCCTATCTTGTCTGGTCAACTAACAAGCAAGCCCTTGTCTCAGTCTGTAAAATAAAGGGTTTAACATTGAATTTAAAAACCTCTAAATTACTAAACTTTAAGACATTGAAAGATATGGTTCTCAGTGAAGTTCCTCAAATTATAGAAATTCATGAGAGTAGAATCAGGAGAACTAAAGACAAAAATGTTGTAACTACCAATGAAACAAAAATGTTTAAAATTACTGGTTCAAAAAGGAAATTAGTTGATGGATATGATACAGTGCCTTATGGATACAAAAAACAAAGAATACAGTAACATAAACCAGGCATGTACACCACCAAACATAGAGTTCATATACCTCTTAACACATGCTCCAAAATGTTAGTCTGCTTTTAGCTGTGGTACTGAGCGGATGTACTAGAGCTGCTCTGTTGCTATAATAATATACTTGTATTTGCCATGGCAGTCTTTTTGAAATTTTTGTCCAAGACAAAGCTAAAGGAAAACTCTAAATTTTGTTTGACCTGTACAGAATATAAGTTTCAGTTAACAGGTTCAATAAATGTTTTAGAATGGCCTTTGGCATTTTCAGAACAAATAGTATGTCATATAACACAGAATTTGACATCTAAAGCTTTTATACAAATCACAATCAACCATGGTGATACCTCAGGAAATATTCCATTTTTACAGCTAAACAAACTAACACCGGCAGTTTTTGATTATCATTTTGAAAAAATATTTTCTCAAGTTAAGACGCTATCAGATATTATAACTTTGGAAGTAACTGTTGTTACTGTTCCTAGCTGCTATCTTAGATGAGCGCAGTAACCCTTAAATGTAATGTATAAACATCTTGTTCTCAATACTGAGGTCATTCTGTCTTGGACAGTGCTCCTGAGCAGACGCGTTGACAAGATATTAACAGTTTAAGTGTTTGCTTAATTGTTTTATAATGCCTGCTAAATATTGTAATCTTAATGAACATTTAGTCTTGGTATTGTTTGATAGTGAAGGTAACCCTTGGTTTAAAGCTATGGATATAGCTAAAGCCTTGGGGCATCTTGAGGTTAGACGGGGGATTAAATCTTCTTTAAGTGGTAACAGTATAAAGATTTTTAAAGAATTTCCAGAGACCCAAAAACAAGGTATCAAAAAACATGATGGTAGAACCTATTTTGTTGATGAATCTGGATTACTAACTTTGATTTTACGTTCTCCTAATCCTGAAGCAAGAGAGCTGGTAAAAAGACTGTTTCCAAAGAAGTTTTATCTTCCATTTATCGATATTAAAGATTCAAAGTTATCTTAAACAGATCTAATGTATCCCACTGTATGAGTGTGAGTGTGTATGTGAGAAGTTAGTAAGGCTTAGTCTTGAAAGCTTCTGTTCTGTGGACAGACACCCACATTTTGGCAGGGCTAATCCCTGGTAAGTCCATATGTGGATGGCGGGTTGGCTTAGTTGCCGTAGAAAATGATTTCCCGCGTCTGCCACAGACAAGGACTTGATGTCCGGTGTGAATGAAGGTCCCTGGCGCGGTGTAAAAACCCGTAAACCTGAATGGTGTGTGAATGTAGGGCAAAGTTAATAGTTTGGCTCAGAACTTGGCTGGGTCATTCAATTAATATGCCCGGTGGGATATTGTTAGATTTCAAAGATAATGAGTAGCTCTCTTTTTAAGCTTTATTGGGTTTGTAGAATGTAAAATCAATTGTTTGAGTCAAAAATATAAAAATCCTCTGTTGGTCTCAGTAAATGGAGAGGTTACAGGTCAAAATGAAAGGGAATTATCCCCAGTAAATGACCGAGTGCCTCATACATAATGAACAGACCAACAGAGGCCAAAAAAAAATAAAATAAATGTTAGTGTGAGAGATAGAGCTTATAATTCTATCCTCACCCCAGAGGTTAGGCCTACAGGGGATGCTCTGGGTTAACAAAAAGAGCGCACCGAGGCCCCTACGGCATAGCCATAAAGGCTTACCGTGGTGTGGAAACGTGGGCCCTAAAAATTTGTTGACTTAGAAGAGTTCAGTTAAAGTTATTGTGGGATAGCTTTAGATATTGCTTTTCTGAAAAGAGCACTGAAACGGTGCTCTCTTCAGTGAGCGTTTGCATATGCGTTTGCGTTTGCTTGTTTGTTTGCGTTCGCATATGTGTTTGCATGTGCTTACGTTTGCATTGCGTTTGCTTTGTGTATGCTTTACGTATGGTTTATGTATGATTTGTGTATGCTTTATGTATGCTTTGTGTTTGCATTGCGATTGTATGTGCGTTTGCGTTTGCGTGATGTGTTTGTATATGCTTTGCGTTTGCGTTTGCATGTTTGCGTTCGCATATGCGTTTACATGTGTGTTTATGTTTGCATTTGAGTTTGCATATGTGTGTGTTTGCGATTACATATGTATTTGAATATGCGTTTGTATGTGCGTTTGCGTTTGCGTGATGCGTTTGTGTATGCTTTATGTTTATTTTTACCTAACTTGACCATGAAAACCCCGTCTATCAGACGGGGTTGAGAGATAATGAAAAATTGTCTATTGTCAGTTTATGATTATGTAAAGGAGAAAAATATCATTCCCCCTTAAACCATCAAATATATTTATTTATTAATGAACCTTATTTGTGTTGTCACTTAATGTTTTCATCTATCCCCAGACGAGTTCGTTTCTGACTCGAACTGAACCAATAGGGTTGCAGTTTTCCGACTTGTTGACTCGTTAGGATCCGAGTTCGTGTAAGTTCGGTAATCTCCGTACGAGTTCGTGTCTAACTCGGATTATGTCATGGCGGCCAACCGGTAGTCATTGTGTTTCGGTGCTCCCTTTGATCATCATATATTTTACAGTGTTTGACTCAAATGTTCCCATATACCAATTTTAAATAAAACCCAATAGTCAGTTTAAGTTAGGACTAGACATTTTCAAGTATAAAAGTTAGGTTATGCTATATCAAAGAGCAAAGTAACGCAGGGACGTCTTACCGGCACGAGTAGTAATGCCCCCACTTGAGTTTTAACATGGGCTCTTATGGGGAATAGATTTAACATGGGCTCTTATGGAGAAAAGATTTAACATGGGCTCTTATGGAGAGTATATTTAACATTGAGTCTTATGGAGTAATAAATTACTTGAAATGTAACAGTATTGTTAGGTATATAGTGTAATAAATGTGTTTTTATCTTGTAATCAATTGTAAATGTTGAGTTGTTGTGTCTCAAACGATCCTTTATTATAGTACAAAATACCTTCATAGCAATCTCAATTTACCTTTAACCTTCCTACCTACCTTTAATCAAATACCAGCATCTCCGGTGCTCTCTTTGAATATCTAATCTCATACAGTACTTGCTAAAGAACCTGGCTCATATGAGTCTATTTACCAATGGAGTTTTGCCTCTAAGTAGTATAGTATAAAAGAATTTATCTATAATAAATAAATGTTTTAAATAAAATCCAATAGTCAGGTTAAGTTAGGTTAAAATAGGTCAGGTTGAGTTAGGTTAAAAGAGGTCAGGTTGAGTTAGGTTAAAAGAGGTCAGGTTGAGTTAGGTTAAAAGAGGTCAGGTTGAGTTAGGTTTAAAATAGGTTAGGTTAAGTTAGGTTTGACCGAGACGTGGCATTGAAGCCACCAATGAAATATTAATTAGTATTGTTGTTATTGCTGATGCCAAGTCTCGGTCAAACCTAACTTAACCTAACCTATTTTAAACCTAACTCAACCTGACCTCTTTTAACCTAACTCAACCTGACCTCTTTTAACCTAACTCAACCTGACCTCTTTTAACCTAACTCAACCTGACCTATTTTAACCTAACTTAACCTGACTATTGGATTTTATTTAAAACATTTATTTATTATAGATAAATTCTTTTATACTATACTACTTAGAGGCAAAACTCCATTGGTAAATAGACTCATATGAGCCAGGTTCTTTAGCAAGTACTGTATGAGATTAGATATTCAAAGAGAGCACCGGAGATGCTGGTATTTGATTAAAGGTAGGTAGGAAGGTTAAAGGTAAATTGAGATTGCTATGAAGGTATTTTGTACTATAATAAAGGATCGTTTGAGACACAACAACTCAACATTTACAATTGATTACAAGATAAAAACACATTTATTACACTATATACCTAACAATACTGTTACATTTCAAGTAATTTATTACTCCATAAGACTCAATGTTAAATATACTCTCCATAAGAGCCCATGTTAAATCTTTTCTCCATAAGAGCCCATGTTAAATCTATTCCCCATAAGAGCCCATGTTAAAACTCAAGTGGGGGCATTACTACTCGTGCCGGTAAGACGTCCCTGCGTTACTTTGCTCTTTGATATTGCATAACCTAACTTTTATACTTGAAAATGTCTAGTCCTAACTTAAACTGACTATTGGGTTTTATTTAAAATTGGTATATGGGAACATTTGAGTCAAACACTGTAAAATATATGATGATCAAAGGGAGCACCGAAACACAATGACTACCGGTTGGCCGCCATGACATAATCCGAGTTAGACACGAACTCGTACGGAGATTACCGAACTTACACGAACTCGGATCCTAACGAGTCAACAAGTCGGAAAACTGCAACCCTATTGGTTCAGTTCGAGTCAGAAACGAACTCGTCTGGGGATAGATGAAAACATTAAGTGACAACACAAATAAGGTTCATTAATAAATAAATATATTTGATGGTTTAAGGGGAAATGATATTTTTCTCCTTTACATAATCATAAACTGACAATAGACAATTTTTCATTATCTCTCAACCCCGTCTGATAGACGGGGTTTTCATGGTCAAGTTAGGTAAAAATAAACATAAAGCATACACAAACGCATCACGCAAACGCAAACGCACATACAAACGCATATTCAAATACATATGTAATCGCAAACACACACATATGCAAACTCAAATGCAAACATAAACACACATGCAAACGCATATGCGAACGCAAACATGCAAACGCAAACGCAAAGCATATACAAACACATCACGCAAACGCAAACGCACATACAATCGCAATGCAAACACAAAGCATACATAAAGCATACACAAATCATACATAAACCATACGTAAAGCATACACAAAGCAAACGCAATGCAAACGTAAGCACATGCAAACACATATGCGAACGCAAACAAACAAGCAAACGCAAACGCATATGCAAACGCTCACTGAAGAGAGCACCGTTTCAGTGCTCTTTTCAGAAAAGCAATATCTAAAGCTATCCCACAATAACTTTAACTGAACTCTTCTAAGTCAACAAATTTTTAGGGCCCACGTTTCCACACCACGGTAAGCCTTTATGGCTATGCCGTAGGGGCCTCGGTGCGCTCTTTTTGTTAACCCAGAGCATCCCCTGTAGGCCTAACCTCTGGGGTGAGGATAGAATTATAAGCTCTATCTCTCACACTAACATTTATTTTATTTTTTTTTGGCCTCTGTTGGTCTGTTCATTATGTATGAGGCACTCGGTCATTTACTGGGGATAATTCCCTTTCATTTTGACCTGTAACCTCTCCATTTACTGAGACCAACAGAGGATTTTTATATTTTTGACTCAAACAATTGATTTTACATTCTACAAACCCAATAAAGCTTAAAAAGAGAGCTACTCATTATCTTTGAAATCTAACAATATCCCACCGGGCATATTAATTGAATGACCCAGCCAAGTTCTGAGCCAAACTATTAACTTTGCCCTACATTCACACACCATTCAGGTTTACGGGTTTTTACACCGCGCCAGGGACCTTCATTCACACCGGACATCAAGTCCTTGTCTGTGGCAGACGCGGGAAATCATTTTCTACGGCAACTAAGCCAACCCGCCATCCACATATGGACTTACCAGGGATTAGCCCTGCCAAAATGTGGGTGTCTGTCCACAGAACAGAAGCTTTCAAGACTAAGCCTTACTAACTTCTCACATACACACTCACACTCATACAGTGGGATACATTAGATCTGTTTAAGATAACTTTGAATCTTTAATATCGATAAATGGAAGATAAAACTTCTTTGGAAACAGTCTTTTTACCAGCTCTCTTGCTTCAGGATTAGGAGAACGTAAAATCAAAGTTAGTAATCCAGATTCATCAACAAAATAGGTTCTACCATCATGTTTTTTGATACCTTGTTTTTGGGTCTCTGGAAATTCTTTAAAAATCTTTATACTGTTACCACTTAAAGAAGATTTAATCCCCCGTCTAACCTCAAGATGCCCCAAGGCTTTAGCTATATCCATAGCTTTAAACCAAGGGTTACCTTCACTATCAAACAATACCAAGACTAAATGTTCATTAAGATTACAATATTTAGCAGGCATTATAAAACAATTAAGCAAACACTTAAACTGTTAATATCTTGTCAACGCGTCTGCTCAGGAGCACTGTCCAAGACAGAATGACCTCAGTATTGAGAACAAGATGTTTATACATTACATTTAAGGGTTACTGCGCTCATCTAAGATAGCAGCTAGGAACAGTAACAACAGTTACTTCCAAAGTTATAATATCTGATAGCGTCTTAACTTGAGAAAATATTTTTTCAAAATGATAATCAAAAACTGCCGGTGTTAGTTTGTTTAGCTGTAAAAATGGAATATTTCCTGAGGTATCACCATGGTTGATTGTTATTTGTATAAAAGCTTTAGATGTCAAATTCTGTGTTATATGACATACTATTTGTTCTGAAAATGCCAAAGGCCATTCTAAAACATTTATTGAACCTGTTAACTGAAACTTATATTCTGTACAGGTCAAACAAAATTTAGAGTTTTCCTTTAGCTTTGTCTTGGACAAAAATTTCAAAAAGACTGCCATGGCAAATACAAGTATATTATTATAGCAACAGAGCAGCTCTAGTACATCCGCTCAGTACCACAGCTAAAAGCAGACTAACATTTTGGAGCATGTGTTAAGAGGTATATGAACTCTATGTTTGGTGGTGTACATGCCTGGTTGATGTTACTGTATTCTTTGTTTTTTGTATCCATAAGGCACTGTATCATATCCATCAACTAATTTCCTTTTGGAACCAGTAATTTTAAACATTTTTGTTTCATTGGTAGTTACAACATTTTTGTCTTTAGTTCTCCTGATTCTACTCTCATGAATTTCTATAATTTGAGGAACTTCACTGAGAACCATATCTTTCAATGTCTTAAAGTTTAGTAATTTAGAGGTTTTTAAATTCAATGTTAAACCCTTTATTTTACAGACTGAGACAAGGGCTTGCTTGTTAGTTGACCAGACAAGATAGGCATAGGTTTTAGGTCCCCCAGAGACAAACTCAGTTATATATGAACCTGGGCCATACTCTGCTAGTTCATCTGTCATTTCCCCAAGGTAATCTCCTGTAGGAACTCTGTACATACCTTCCCGGAAGTAATAAATACAACTGTCGGTATCATAGTATAAGACCTGGTCTCCTAAAGCTTCTAAATATTCATATAATTTCAATCTGGCATGAGCTGTAGTGTAGGCTGCAATTACAACATTAACAGTTTTCAATGTCTCCCTAGCCTCATCTAAGTTTTTCCAGTTGACTAATACTACTTCTTCATTAATAGCTTCAATAAATCTAACTACACTTCCAAGCTGAGTACACAATGCAAATAAATCTTTAGAGTTTCTAACAAGTGAAGTTTTTTCCATGTTCTCTCTCTGCCCAAATTTTCCCCAAAATGAATTCAGCATAAGCTTCGCAAGTGATCTCAAACCCCCATTCTTAATAATTTTGTCCTTTTCCAATTGAATCCCTTCATGCTCTAAGAACTTGGAAACATACAAGTCTTTGTCTTCTTCAGTTTTACACCATTCTGGAAACCCTGATGCCTCTTGTTTTAACTTTAGAAATTTATTTATAAAGTCAGTAAACAACCCTGCTTCCTCAAAAGTCACCATCTGATACTCCCACAGTTCATACATGTCTAATATTACATAGCCTTTTTCTACTGCTTTTCTAATTTCATCCATAGTCCAGGTACCCACTAAAGCTCTCTCCTCACACTCATGAACACAATCACCTTGATTTGAAGTTTCCTCACAAGTCCTACATAGTACAAACATTAACTTGTCATTCATTTTAGCCGGGAGTACAGGATGATAAAGATTGAAAGGAGGTAAGATCTTACATTTCATTAAACCATCCACTTCAAGACCTCTTTCTAAGCATTCTTTATTTCCAATGCAAATCTTTGGATGGCCTACAGGATATTTACAATATTTATTTACATATGGGTACAAAGAGCAAACATCTACATACTGGATTGTCTCTCCCTCTTTACACTTGTAATATGATTTTATATTGTCTGTCCTACCCCCAAAAAATGCATCTCTAGCGTTTAATGGTAAAGTGTTTAGAATAGAAAGCTTATCCAAATGATTTAGTTTGTGTTCTTTCTTTAAATTGTTAAAGTCACACTCCCACATCTCTACAACTTCCCCAAGCTTCTCAATTTTAGATTTGGTTTTCTCATAACGCAAATGTAAAGTATCAGAGGGATCCTCCTTCAAAGGAGCCTCTCTGTTGTAGGGATAACATTTTGGACACCCATGCCAATAACACCCATGAAATTCATAAATATTCTTCCCATCAAACCCATCGACTTTCAACCCCTTAATTTTGACTTCTCTCCCTCTGCCTGCATGTTGAATTTTTACCCCACGCTTTTCCTCTTCCCATGTCAGCCACTGTAAAGCCAATGCTGATTGATTGTCAGTTAGTCTATAACCATTTTTAGGGATCAAGCCAATTGTGTTTGGTTTTAGAAAGTTTCGGCGAAAAACCAAGTTACATGCACTTGCTATAGTGATTGATTCTAGAAATGGGTCTACATTACACTGTTCAAGAAGTAAAGCTCTAAATTTAATACAGGCTTGAGCCAAGATTTCAACATCTGAGATGCAGTACTCCAGGATTTCTTTTTTAAAATCAAACACATAATTTTCTGCTACTCTTTCATCATACCATTTCTCAAAGTCATTGTAATGTTTCTCAAACATAGTTTCAGGGCAATAGTACTGTTTGTCAGGCATAGGACCAACATAATTTTGATTTGCTAGGGTGTTAAATAAATGTGGGAAGTAACCCTTCTTTTTCTCTGGAGGTAGGTCAAAAGCTTTAGGGAGTGCAGAGAGAGACATAGGAAAATAACTCAATGAATCAACAAACCTTACGTTATCTACTTCAATTAGTATCAATTTTGTTCCCCGGGGAGTGATGTTTGGTGTAAACTTGGTTTCTTCTATGATATACTTTAAAATAAACTGGAAGTCAAAGCCCTGTCCATTATGGGCGATTACACAAACATGTTTAAACTGTTTCCTCACAGTCATTACATAGTTCATAAACTCCTTAACAGGGTCTTTTTCAAATACTTTTTGTCTCTCTGAGCAAGTTTCACACTCTCCTCCATTGATACACTTAAAACAATACTGTTGAGACACACATAAGTTAACCTTGTGGACATTTTTACTAGGATCTGAGGCTAAAGTCTCATCCTGTCTTGTTTCAAAATCAAAGAAAATAAAGAGAAAGTCTCGGTTCTTTGGACTTCTCCGGTCAACTTGTATATAACACTGATGTTTGGGGTCTTTAAAAGCACCACATGGCTTACAATAAACCTCTCCACAAACATGAACATCTTTACGTTTAGTCGGGAAAACTAGCTTTTTGCAATGTTGGCAAAGCTGTATAGTCTTACAAATCTGCCCTTGGTGAGCTATAAAACACCGTTCATTTCTGAAAAAACGTTTGCAAAACCGGCATGTTATGCCTCCATGTTCAAGCTTACAAGGTGGGGAAATAGAATGACAGGAAGAACAGCAATTTGTACACCTATGCGCACCCTTATGCTCATAGGGAAAATGACAAGCTTCACAAAAATATTTGCAAACAAACGCAGCAGTTAAATTAGTGATTACATTATAATGACCATCATGAAACAATAGGTTAATTTTAAATTTTGCATCATCATTTCCACCAACAAAATATACTTCTCTACCTTTACTATCATAATTATATACTGTTATTCTATACTTTTTTAGATGAGCCTGGAATTTTTCAAGCTCAGGGATGCCAGCTCCTCCCTCTGGTATTTCAACTTGAGACTTAGCCATAAGTTTTTTAGCTCTAAGTGTTTGCCTCAATCCTTGGTCTAAGCGAATAGCATAGATTTGGGGATCATTTTTAGCATAAGCCTTGCCTACAACTATAGCTCTAGGGAGACATAGGTTATCTTTGTTATTAATCACAACTACACCACGCCTTGCCTTACACTCTTCCGCAAAGCTATTATAGAGTCCAGGCCTTACTCTACCTTTTCCGACAGGAACATTTACCCTTGAAACATCTACTCTAAAAGTATCAGATGAAGTAATGTTTCCAGAGTTACTTTGAAGTATTCCCCCAAAAATCTGCCAAATGTCATTACTAGTTACTTCAGAAGCTAGCCGCATGTTAGTATACCCCGGTTCCTTACTTTTCAAATTGATAGACATTAGTTTAAAGCCAAGATAGTCTGTAGGAGAAGCTTTAGATTTCTCCCTTTCAACTATTTTATCAAGCCCTTTACGTATCCAGTCAAACTCACTCACGCCTTTAGGAGGCTTAGTAAACTTAAAAGTAGTACTAAGACCATACAGTCTAAATTTTCGATTATAAGTTTGTTCTTCGCCAATAAAAACAATTGGTTCCTTAGTTGGAGAACTCTTCTTAGAAACAGACTGCATTATTTAAAGTTAATAAAAACAAATACAGCTATTAATAAAATCAGGCAAATACACCAACCAAAAATTATAAAAAGTCAAATTTAAAAATATACTTAAATTTATGCAACTCAAAAGTAAGTATGTTATCTCAATATCAAGAGCAGAGCACACAATGTCTACACTGAACAGAAGTCTAGAGCAGAATGACGAACTGAGCTAATGGTAACAGGTATATAAGGTAGTACGTACCGTACAGAAATCGGTGACTACACAAGTCAAAAAAACAACTGTACATGTTAATAGGGTGACTACACAATCCAAAAGAACAACTATACATGTCAATGCTAGTAAACTGACTACACAAATCAAAAGAACAACCATTTAAAAGCTACAAGAGCAAAGTTAATTATTAAATATCCATTTCCCTTTATGGTCAATAAATGTTAATTTTCCCATGAATATTTAAATTGATGTCTTAATACCTCAATATATAATAAAAAAGTACAGACTAAGGTAGCAAAGACTCAAATGTACCCATATACAAGTTTTAAATAAAATTCAATAATTAGTTTCTGAGATATAGTGTTTTATTTTTTGCCCCTTCAATTTCTGTGATGCAACCCGCATCACCCGGTTTAAGCCTTAGCATAAGTTGACATGTACCTATATACCAAGTTACATCAATATCCATCACCTAGTTCTTAAGATATTAAATTTTTTAATATAGCCCCTTCAATTATCTAGATACTCACCCGCACTACAGGGTTTAAGTATGATTCAAATTGTAGCAGAAGTTAACAGGTATCCACATACCAAGTTTCATTAAATTCGGACCGGTAGTTCCTGAGCTATTAAATTTTAAGTTTTTACATGATAATTGCCCCTTCATTTTTCAAGATGCAACCCGCAACATCCTAGTTAAGACCTGTCATATATGTCAGTACCGCCTGGGGGGCACCTACACTACGTAGTAGATGATTTTTGGCCTCAAAAATGACGTAGGACTTACCGTTTTTGAGATATCAGCATTTTTATATATTTTTAGCCATATTTGAGAAGAAAAAGAACAAAAAGAGGGAGAGGGCAGGGTAAGAGGGGGGTGTAAGGTTTTGGAAAAGGTAGAAGAGGTTAAGAAGTACCCAAATACCAAATTGTGATTAACTGCACTTTCTATAGTAACACTATAGGGGAATAATGTGACATAACATATAGTGTTATAAATATGAATGTTTTCACTGTCTACAGTTGCCAACACTGGTTAAAGTACAGGGGGGCGGGGGACAGGGGACAATGACGACATACTTCCCGTATGTCTTTTCAAGAACAAATAGCTTATCAGTCAACGAAACCACCAAACAGGATACCATACTTCCTGTCGATAGCTGAATCAATACTGAGTCAGTCTTGAACGCAAGTGGTGTTTAGTGCAGTGTTTCGGTTGTTCGCTCGCTTGTTTTAAAGACTCGCCACCACCACCGCCACGGTAGCATGACATAGGAAGTACGTATGCAAATACATATGTAATAGGGGTAGCATGACAAAGTATGTTATAGTATATGCTTTTTACTCTATGCTGTTGGCAACACCGGTACAGGGATCGGGGGCGGGGGACGGGGGCGGGGGCGGGGGACGGGCAACTTTTAATACTCTATGTACACTATAGGGATTAATATGACATATTACTATCTCTTAAGTACATATGTAATAGGAATAGCGTGACGTATAGCACTCTATGGGGTTATACTCTATGCCTATAGGGGGTTGGCATGACTCTATGTACTATACTCTATGTACTTTGAGGTTAGGTACTTTCCCGCCATTTTGAGGTTAGGTTAGGTACTTTCCCGCCATATGGGCGCCGCCATCTTTACCACCTCCATAGGGGCTTAGGAGGGGTGGGGTTAGGGTGGGGGGCCAATCAGAACAAAGGGGCGGGGCTTAGGAGGGGTGGGGGACCAATCAGAACAAGGGGGCAGGGCTTAGGAGGGGTGGGGGACCAATCAGAACAAGGGATTTATACTCCATAAGAGCCCATGTTGGGGCCAAAGTGGCGCCTAGACTACTTGTTCTCATTAGCACTTGTTGGATCCAATAACAAAAATATATCACTCATTATAATCAGTCTACTTTATTATAAAAAATTATAAAAATAATTTAGTGGTTTTAAAAGATACAAGCAATAACCAGGAAAATTTTACCTCAAGTAGTAATAATCATATATTTAACTTCATAAGGCAGTCATTTAGATCAAAATTGCAGACATCTGGCAAGTCATAGAAAGATGGGTGAGGGCTCAAATTAAAGGTCTCAATTCCATGATGGTGGGAAAAATCATGAAATTGCTTGATATTCACTGGAAAACGAGAAATAACATAAAATATCTACCATTTAAAAAGCATTGGGATCTAAAAACATCTGCTTTGTTTACATAAAACATGAGATGCTGATGCTTAATTGAAGGTAGGTAGGAAGGTTAAAGGTAAATTGAGATTGTTATCAAGGTATTTTGTACTATAATAAAGGATCATTTGAGACACAACAACTCAACATTTACAATTAATTATAAGATAAAAACACATTTATTACACTATATAGCTAACAATACTGTTACAATTTCAAGTAATTTATTACTCCATAAGACTCAATGTTAAATATAATCTCCATAAGAGACCATGTTAAATCTTTTCTCCATAAGAGCCCATGTTAAATCTATTCCCCATAAGAGCCCATGTTACTGCTCAAGTGGGGACCTTTCTACTCATATCCCTACATGACATATTCCTTGATATAAATATTTTCTATTCAGTCCTCTAGATTCTTCATATCAAGGTTAGACGATAATTTTTATCGTGAGCGAAGCCACGGGTTCTGCTAGTCTACTATATATTTGTCAAATATCACTCAGTGGAAACATCGTACAGCCCAAACTACTTGACCTAGAACCTTGAAACTTTGCATGGATGTTCCTCTTAGGGCGTAGACATCCGCTAAGAACGGATTTTACTAAATTCGTAGTATAAAGGGGTTTTTGGCGAGGCCGAAGTTTTCAAATTTTCCCATTTAAAAGTGTGTTGGACGATTTTTGTTTACATTTTTAATGTTCATAAAACAATCAGCTGGTAGTTAGCTTCGGAAATGTATACGTTGATACATATGATAATAAATTGATTTCTTTGATCATGGCTTCATTGATTTGTTTCAAGGACATAATTATGTACTATATAAAAGTTACATTTAGTTTGATAAAATCCACCATTAATTAGTTAAGTGGCACCATCTATATTTCGGTAGCGGGAGTTACGCAGTTTTAAACGTGAAGAGCATACTGCTTTTTGTGGCTGAGACTAAATCCCGGTAAGATGGAAAGAGAAAAGAACAGTGGTTTTTTCATTCACAAATAGAATGTGCTGAAATTATATGATTCTTTGATCCACTTATGTAAAAATTTATAAATTATACAAATCCCTGATTGTAAGTTATATTTATACTATCTTTTCTACTGTATTTTTGTCAAATACCACTGACCAGCCACTATGTACAGCCAAAACTACTTAACGTAGAACCTTGAAAATTTGCATGGACATTCCTTACAGAGTGTTGACATTCACCAAGAACGGATTTTTTTAATTCGAGGTTTTTAGAGGTTTTTCGTGGAGCTGAAGCTTTGTGGCTTCACATAAGCTCATTATGTGGTACCATCTTTTTAGGCAGCGGGAGCTATAGTTATTTCCTTAGGCCGTCCTTCATGTTTTTAATTACAATCATGCCAGTTACAATAATTTGGCAAATTCCTTTTTCATCTAATTCGACGGTGTCCCGGCTTTTCACGGAAAAATAAATGCTGCAATCAGTGGTTGATCTGAAATTATTCCTACCTGTCCATATTTTAAGTTAAAAACTAAGTGAATCGAGTTTGAAATACTGCCCACGGATAGCACCATAACTGTTTCGAACATTCAGCTCTTTACTGTACTTAATTGATGCCCTACTAGGCAATCCAGGGACGTAATGGTAAATCTACAAGGAAGTACCTTAAAATCCTCACATTTGGTGTTAAAATCGGTCCGGCCGTTTTCGAATTATAACGGTGAAAAGAAAACCTTCACTATCTACTGTGGTACTGTATCCTACATCCTGCTGTGGTATCTTCATTTTATTCTACATCCCGCCATAAAACAAACATATCTCTACATGACATATTCCTTGATATAAATATTTTCTATTCAGTCCTCTAGATTCTTCATATCAAGGTTAGACGACAATTTTTATCGTGAGCGAAGCCACGGGTTCTGCTAGTCTACTATATATTTGTCAAATACCACTCAGTGGAATCATCGTACAGCCCAAACTACTTGACCTAGAACCTTGAAACTTTGCATGGATGTTCCTCTTAGGGCGTAGGCATCCGCTAAGAACGGATTTTACAAAATTCGTAGTATAAAGGGGTTTTTGGCGAGGCCGACGTTTTCAAATTTTCCCATTTAAAAGTATGTTGGACGATTTTTGTTTACATTTTTAATGTTCATAAAACAATCAGCTGGTAGTTTGCTTCGGAAATGTATACGTTGATACAGGTGATAATAAATTGATTTCTTTGATCATGGCTTCATTGATTTTTGTTGATTAGTTTCAAGGCATAATTATGTACTATATGAAAGAGTTAAGTGGCACCATCTATATTTCGGTAGCGGGAGTTTTCGTTTTTCCTGGAGGCGTTCCTAATAATTTTTTTATTACATCTATGCCTGTCCGATGATTTGGTGTTTCGTATAATTCGACGTACGCAGATTTAAACGTGAAGAGCATACTGCCTTTGTGGCTGAGTCTTGAGACTAAATCCCGGTAAGATGGAAAGAGAAAAGACACTGATATTTCAGTCACAAACAGAATGTGCTGAAATGATATGATTCTTTGATCTATTTATGTAAAGATTTATAAATTATACAAATCCCTGATTGTAAGTTATATTTATACTATCTTTTCTACTATATTTTTGTCAATTACCACTGACCTATCATTGTACAGCCAAAACTACTTAACCTAGAACCTTGAATATTTGCATGGACGTTCCTGTCAATTTTTCTTTACAATAAATGACAATACCCCCCGTTGCAGCAGACCTGCATACTCAGCGAATTTCAAATGCAAAACAACATATTTCAATCCAACATACCGAGATTCAACATGTTTTTGTAAGCTCCATAAGAATAACAAAGGGAATGAGTATGCAGGTTTGCTGCTACGGGTATATTAAAACTGGGTGGTTTTAATTCAATATTTAGTTGATCTGAACTAGAAGAAGCCATTTACCAAGTTTTATCAAGATATGTTGAGAAATAAGCGAGATATAGAATTTTCTTTATTTCTCATAAGGTTAACATTGGGACAACGTACTGTGTTTACCACTTTCAATATCTCGGAAACCATGGACATAGAGCAGTGATTCAAATACTAAATTGTTTGTTTTTTTGAGCTGAATTCAATAATGCTAGCAAAAATTGGATAATATTTAATTTTCTATGCAAAAAACCCATTTTGGGGGGGGGTTTGCCCCCCCTTCCGGTGGTCCGATCGGGCTGGTTCACGAACTCGCCCGAGTGATTACCACTTTACACGTCTGTATCAAATTTCATTAAGATCGGACCATATTTACGGCCGCTATCGTGTTAACAGACATATAAATCTATATATATATATATATATATATATATATATAGATACATAGATATATATATATATATATATATATAAGTTCAAACGAATAGTTTTTTTTTGCTTCTGGGGGCCCCAAAATAAAAAGTTAACATGGTCTCGGGCCTAGGTCTTACCATGAGACCTACGGTAATAGCTTATTCCTTTATGGAAATTCGCTAAAACATAGGCCTACCAATCTTTTGTTTAACCACGAATCGATCCTCTGTACAGTCAAGGAACATCGCATCATTCGCATCTGATGTATATGCATGAGCCCCATCGTGCTGTGGGCTGTTTGCTGAGTGGGCTGGTGGGGCGGCGGCGGCGCTAGGGGTGAAACTCAGTCTGCGGTTCATACATTCGCTGACGATGTAACGTCTATAGACAAGGCAATAATCAGCGACCACATAGTAGAAATAGACGGAGCATAGCTATCTTACTTGCACTACAGCAAGTGAGGCCTGGGCCGCCATATTGTCTGGGTATAGAAACATAAAACGGCGCTTAAAACCGCGTAATCTGACAGTGCTCATGTTTCAAATAACTCGTAGTATATACCATTTAGCGTTGAGACTTAAGGTTGGAATTTTGCACGTGAAGAGTCCTTTAGTTTGCAACCATAATAGTATCAATCATATTTCGAAAATATTTATTATATTAAAAAAATTATATAAAATCACAAGGTTTTATTCAACTTTAAAACATGACATGAAAAGTTAGTCGATAACTTAGTTACTGCGGGAGAGTTTATCCGTGCGGCGCCTGCATAAAAACAAAGTCAATCCTAAACTGTTATTTACAAAAATATGGTCGACTAAAAAAATACAAATTTGGTATCAAATTAAAGGTCTGAATCTCACAATTACTATGGTACTATGGTAGCTAAATACTAAACCAAAGCTAAGTGTGGGTTAATATTAGAATCAATGTCAACAACACACATCTACAGCGGCATCCATGCCACTGTGTGTGTTTTTTTGTTTTGATTGTTTGTCTCTTTGAATAACAGTCAGTAAACGGGTGAAATGCTTTTGGTTTAGCGTAAAAGATATGATTGACACAAGAAATTAATTGTTGAAACAATTGATCATGTGTTTTGTTTTTCCCCCACCTATGAAAATAAAAAAAATCATCCGATTTTTTGTTTATACAATTATACAGTAGTTTTATTTACCTTTGCGAATTCTTACATCAACGCGTTTGTCCGTGAAACATAGCTGTTCGCTGACAATTAACTATTTCAAGTCAACCGGCTATAGTACAAAGTTGTTTTTCATATTTTGTAGCATGTATTAAAAATACATAAATTTAATATTTTTTTTGTTAACTTCATAAATAGAATCTATATTCAAAAATCATTTATTGCATGTAGTATTTTAATTGTATTGCTTTATTTTTACAAAATTTAATGTAATAAAATAAAAATCAAAGAAAGAAAATTACAAAATTATTTTAAGCCAGGAAATAGCAAGAAAAACTACTCTGTACATGTACAGGATTTGCAAGCTCTTTAGCTGTAACCTGATTGGGTGGAACGTTCTGGAAATTGTGAAGCCTAACCAATCAGATCGCAGCTAACCAGTTGTATATAAGGCAGATTTTTAAATTAACTGGTCTTCTAAGTTGAAACGTTGTGAAGTGTACTTGTTTAGCTTACTTGTTTAAATTTCTTGTTCCCCCTTTACAGGGGTTAACGAATATGGAAGATAAATTTTAAAAAGACTTAAAGTAAAAGAAAACAAACACCTCCAAGTATAAAAAAATTTAATTTAATTTAGGAAGAAAAATGTTTTGGTATGAAGATCATTAAAGAATAATTAATTAAATTGGTTCTATTAAGTCATTTAACCTAAAACTAATGAAACTGAAGATGGTTAATGAAATAATAATTCACAGAAGAAAAAATTTAAAATTAATATAAGGTACTCTACAATTTATCATTTTTATGATAAATCCAGTACATTATAACCCATTATGCCAAATTATTTTATGTGAAATTATATTTTGTTTAATTAATTGCAAACGCATTTTATGAGAAAAATATCACAAGTGTGGATGTTTGAAGTCAGAAGAAAAATATCTTAAAAATAAAAACAAAATTTTGTTTGGTAGTATTTATAATTGTGGACCTCGGCATTTTTCTTGAAAACAACCACAGGTTTTTTTAAGAGGGTAGTGGCCTCTTTTTAACCTTGCCTTCGCCCCGCCATCATAGACTACTGATCTGTGCGTGGACGTTATCAAGCAAAGACAAGGAGTGAGCCGGTACAGTACAAGGATGAGTAGTACTGCTAAAAGTTCGCGCTTACTCGGGTCTCGAACCTGCGACGCATTGTGGCCACAGTTCCGAGGCCGAGTACGCTACCAACTACGCCAAGTTGTTAATAAATTTTCAAGTTGTTCACCGCCATAAATGATATCGCATTTTCATCTAAATATTTAGATCCCTCGTTAAATTCCTAGTAAATTTGACCTGACTAACATTCTTGAATCTTGAAAGATAATTGAGTTATGGACATTTCTAGTTTTTGAGGAAAAATTAATGTTTTTGAGCGTAGTGAACGAATTTGGACAAATATTTTTAATTGCTCACCGCCATTTTACTTGTCTTATTATTGTGTACTAGCTCTTGTTAACCCGCTTCGCTGGGTTGAAAAATCTTATGAAGGCCTGAATAATAGCCAAAAATATGTAATTTGGAAGCAAGAATTATGACGTCTAATGTAATCTAGAATTCAATATATTATGATGTTTTTCCATACATGTTATATTTGATAAAAGCCGGGGGTGGCATATTTGGTGGTAGCAGTCTTATTTTCCCTTTCAAACAGCAGCACATAATATGCGTTTTCTTTTTGAATTAATCTTTGTGCTATGCAATAACTACAAATTTTGTCCGTCTAGCAAATTACTACATTCGGGTGTTCAATACAATCTACATTTTATTGTAATAATTTGTACTTTACAGCCAAAGTCATAGTCCCTTGTCCTTTTGTAAACAGATTTTAAACTGTTTAATTAAATTCAGCTTCTTCTGTTTAATCTCTTTTTCGAAGGTACTCCGTTTTATCTCTGTTCTGATCATTTCTTTCATCACCTTGTGCGTTTGTCTCCCTTTCTGTTCCAAATCTTCTATGACAGTGTTTCTTGATGTCGCTGTGAATTTTCCCGTGATACCCTTAGATGTGTTTCTTTCTCTTCGTTGTTTCATTTTTTCTTGCAATCGTTCATTTACGTGATAAGATACGGAATTACAAACATTTTCTCCAACGTTTTGACATTTTTTCGTCTTATTTATTACTATCTTTGAATTTATAAAAATAAAAAAACATGTAACTCTACATTTTAGTGCACTTCATGTTTTTTAATAACATAACCTGACAGTAAAAATTTACTAAATAATTTTTTTTCTAATCAATTTATTTCCGGATCAATACAAAATAAGTATTATGCACAGAATGTAATAACATTAACTATATAACATGTGAAACATTATTGGGCTCGCTCTCATGGAGACACCCAGGAACTAATTTTCAATCGAAGCCTAATCTATTTCGTTCATTATGTCCTGCAGAACCCTCGCCTTCAAACGCCTATTCACTGTTGGTTCACAAATATTGAAAAATTGTGCACCGGGGACAATACCAATATTGTTAAGGAACTTGGTTGCACTCTTTTTTACGAATTCTTCAACTGAGTCCACACCAAATTCTTGATGAATTTGTCTGTTCCGGACAAACCAGGGCGAGTACTAAATAATTGAAAACGTAAATAAAACACATTTGCTAAATAAGACTGTATTCACCTGTTGTTCAAAAACAATTGTAGGTGCTGCATTCTGTTGGCAACCACTTTAACCACCTTTACCAAATTTTAACCACTTTAACCACCTTTGGGTTACCTTTCCAAATTAAACCATGTGTTTTGATATAAACAAATAAAACCTCAAGTACTCAAAAAATCCTTGACATAGGTCCCTTTCGGACGATCCTGTGCCTACACCCAATAAGATATCGAACCCCAACCACCATAGTGCAGATCATGAGATTCCAAGCTTTAATTTGATACCAAGATCATGGGTCTACGACGTGTAGTTTTGGCTGTAGCACTAAATATACCAACACACAACTCTTCTTTTATATATATAATATATTGATTACTCTGCCTAATTTAACATCCTTGTGTCTCTTATAGTTTAACGAGATTTACATTATTTCAAAAATCTATATTTTCAATTAGGCAAAAAATTACAGTTGTATTATTACGTTTAAATGAAAACGTAAGAAACTGAAGGGGAGCGAAAGAGAGAATGTGGGGGAGGGAGCGCAGGCTCCTCTCTCGTGGAGCTAAAATGATGTTTCGGATGGTTCTGAAATCTACCTGCTGACCGTGGAGCAAAAGCGATGTTTCCAAAATGACCCTTAACCGTCGAGCAAAAGAGACGCAGCCACTGATTCATAACCTTCTTTTATTTCCTCCATAACAATAACATGGGGAATGAGTATACAGGTCTGCTGCAACAGGCATGCAATAATTCTGTGGTTTTCAATCAGTACCGATCGAATCTTAAGTATAAAAAGCTACATACCAAGTTTTATCAAGATATCCAAGATGTTTTGAAGAATTGTTCTTATTTCCCATAAGGAAAACATGGGTCAATGTACTGTGTTTAACGCTTTCAATATCTCGGTAACCAATGGACCTAGAGCATTGATTAAAAATACTACTTTTTTGAGCTGGAGTCAATTGTAAAAATAAAATTTAGTTGTTTTTTTTGTAAAGACCTTAAAAAACCCGTATTTTGGAGGATTTATCTCCCTTAACCAACCCCCCCCCTTCCGGTGGGCCGATCAGGTCAGTTTACGATATGTATCATATAAATTCGAACCAATAGTGTTTTTTTTTTTGCTTTTGGGGGCCTCGAAATGAAAATTTATCATGGTCTCGGGCTTGGGTTCTGCTGTAAGACCTACGGTAATAGCTTATTCCTTTAAGGAAATTCGTAAATAAAAAGAAAAAATTTGGCAGCCTTCTCACCCTTGGAGCAAAAACGATGTCTCCAAAATGACCCTGAGGCGTGGAGCAAAAGAGACACGCGCGAATCGCTTATGTTGGATCGACGTATAATTAAAGTATCAGAAATTCGCACAGTGTGCAGGTCTGCTGCGACGGGGTTATAAGTCAAGTGCAAATAGTTTTGTTGTTTTTTTTACAAATGTATGGTGGGGAGATGACGATTTCTAACAAAAACTTCCTTCCTTTTTCTCATATACATTTCTCTCAAAGAAAATATTTTTATCTTCATAAATAAAGAAACAAAATGAAAAGTATGTGTTTTTGGACACACAATGAAATTAAAAATTGCATTTCCACCCAATTTTGCTCAAAATCAAGATGACTTAATGTCAACAAAATACAGATCTTATGTATATATATAAGTCGTATGGACAATTTACGTACACAGATACACCTTGAATTATTTGCTCTTACCACTTCCTTAACCTAAGACATTATTTAGGACGTTCCTCCTAAAATATCAACAGCACACAAAACAAAGTCGTCAAACCCAAAACTGCCGTCTTCTTCAGCGTACCATCTGACCAGTCTACTGATGTCGCTGCGTTTGACGTGGCGGTCGACCGCCAAGATCGCGGGAGTGGCGAGTTCCACGTTCAAGTGCAAGGAACTGTCGCAGTACTTCAGAAACACGTCTTCCCAGGAGCACAGTTTCCTCCAAAGTACTTCAAACTCATCCAAGTCCATCCTCCCCGAGTCATCTACATCCATGACGGCTATCATTTTGCGACACTCGGACTTTCCAAAAACGTAATCCTTCGGTTTATTAAAACCAGCCAATTCGGTAATCCAATAGTCCGCGAAATATAATACTTTTTTAAAGAACCCCGGTTCGGGCTCGGGTTTGGTCAGGGCGTACTCCAAGACCGTTTGAAGGCCCTCGGAATCGATTTCATTCGCATTTCCTGCGATTTCCTGAAAAAACTTCGTCATCTCTTCGTCATTTCTCTGCAAAAATTTACCTTTTCGTAGTAAATACGCATTGCCAGTATTGTCTTTAAAATATTCTTCCCTAAGCATACTTCCGATTTGATCTGACGGCTCACTCTCCTCGGCCGACGCCCCTTTCTGCGCCTCCGAGAAGACCCTCAGGTAGTACTGGCCCTCCTGGCCCGGGGTGTACGTGTGCGGGATGATGCAGTACTCCCCCGGCTCCCACTTGTCCCGGACCACATTCTCCCTACGTTCGATAAATTCGGAAGAAATAGAGTTGTGGAAGTTGTCGCATATGTATTCGCTACTCAGCGGTTCCTTGGAGTCTTTCTCCGGCCCCTCCAGGCGAAACGCGGTGATGCCGATTTTGTGCCAAGTTTTGCGGCTTTTATTTTTCTGGAGCAATCCGATCAATACGGAGCATAGATTATCTGCGTCGTCGTCCGAATCGGTCAGAGTCAACCTGTATTGGGGGTTTAAATGAAACGTCTCCATAGCGATCCCACCGGCAGTGACGCCTTTGGTCCACTCGCCTTTGAACGCGTGGCATTCGTACGTGATGCGACTGGTGCCGAACATGTCGGGATACAAATGACAAATGTCCATGTATTCGAAGTTCTTCATAAAGTCAGAGAGGGGCATCCAAAACTCGCCGTCCTGGTCGACCACGAGACCTATCGCCTTCTTCTCCTCGGCCGGAATGGACTGCCACTCGTCGCTCTCGTCACTCCAAGGACCTTTCCATTCGATCTTACCCCAGGGGTTCCTTAACCGAAGTAAAAACACACTTTCTCCACCCGAATGTACGGTTTGAACTTTCGTAAGACCGTAAGCATGACCCTTTACTAGACCGTTATCTAAAATTAACTCGTGTATTTCAGGGTCGTTGATCATAAAAACGCATATAAACGAGTTTCTTTCGAACGACGCTTTAAAAACCTTTTTCAATTCTTCAGGGGGCACTGAGACCGACACCCGTTCCACAATTCCGCCCGTGAAGTCGACGATGCCTTCGGTGAACCAGCCCGTCGTCAGTTCGTCGTACGACCCGTATATCTTAGCATAAGCCTTCTCCAACAGCGCACTCCAGAATTCGTTCTTCTCCTTGGAATGACAGAACATTAGTTTTCCATTTTTTACCGGAAGCCTATCGTCTACCACGATCTCCGTCCATGTTCCGCATTGCCAGATGTTGAAACGAAAAATTCCGGCGTAATTGTCTTTTGAGAAACTCTGGTCCTTGGGGACGACTTTGTCGAACAGGGGCGGGATGGTGGTGAGGTTGGCCATAGCCACCAAGAGCCAGCAGCCGGCGTTGGCGCCCTGCACCACGTCGAACCTGGACGCCCCGTCGACGAAGAACTCCGGGTCGTCGACAATCTGCTTAGGCCGGAGCCACTCCGCGCCTTTCACGTCCAGTTTGAAGTAGTCATCGCAAAACAACTTCCCACTCTTCAAACTTTTCTTTTTTATCTCATCGTAGTTCTGAATCTTGTTCTTGCTCGTGTCCTTCTTACCTAGCCCTAAGAATTTTAACATTACTAAAATTTTGATTTATTGATTACAAAAAATTTTGCTTCGGAGAAAACTCGAATAAAGAAACAAATAAGAAATGGTTTATTTCTGCTAATCAGCTGACTTTTGTCTCTGTTATCATTAAATTAATGGCAGTTGAATGTAGCATTTATCTTCCTGTACAAAATATAATCTCTTGGTATAGTCTTAGTGCTTTATGTGTCTGAGGAAGTCTTGTAGGGGTGGAAGTGCGAGAGAGATGGAGAATACCCCCACCACTGTTTTTCCTTCATCGGTTGCGTATAGTCAACTTAAAATCCCACATGGCCTATGACAGCATCACAAATATTGTTGCAAACAAAGAATCATATGTTTTGACATATGAGTTATTTCGAAATTTGACTGTACTGAGACTCGCGGTAGGGGAAATCTTCACTGCGCATGCGCATCCCACAGGACTTCTGGGCTGAACAGATCTGTATAGGCCTACTACTTCTAAAATAATAGTGCTAAACAATTTTTGTTCCATACTTCACTTATAAAAGTAGGTTTTTTATTCGAATGAACACAATATTTTTTATAATTATTGACAAATTTACAGATTTACATCTAGGAAAAATATTTTATTCTTTAAAGAACTTATAAGAAACTTGTGGATGAACGATTGAGAAAGAAATAAATCAGTGGAGCTGGAGTGGAAATCGCCAATCGACGTGACACGCTATCTCATGGAAGTTCCAACAATTAACTGCTCTCTAGTGACAATGTGATTTACAATCGGTCTTGAGATATTGCTCGATAAGAAGCGAAGAGACTTTTTTGAAATAAAATAATGGCTTTTGAGAAAAGAAGTTAGTAATGGATAGGTATTAGTTTATAGGTAATCATCATCAGTATAAAAACAATAACATACAACATTTTCAACATTTACAACAACATAACAACAAAAAAAAACATGACAAAAATAACAACAAATAAACAATAACAAAAAACACTCTATTCACTCAATTCCACATTCACCTTTCAGTATGGAATTTTTATAAGCCATGTGTTTCAAATGGCAGTTTAGGTTGTCCTACCCATATGAAATAATATTCAGCTGATGATTTTACCAACACATGATACGGATTTAGAATTCCGGCCAAATCATTAGGCGGGTGGCGAAAAATGGAAACTCCACCTGTATAAATGACTTGATGTTAAAGACACTTCCGCTCCTCTACACATTTAAGTAGTTGAACATATATCCAACAGATAGAAGCACATTTACTTGGCTATGTTTGGAGGACTTACTCAGCTGATTTTGAGAACATAATCAAAGAGCAAAACTGTCTATAACTTCAGATGGGTAAATGATTGGCCAAAAACATATTTTGAACGCCAGCAGCGCACTCACTCACCCGCCTAATGATTTGGCCGGAACTCTAGTAAACAAATACACTCAGCAAAGGTAATAGAATAGCTATCCCCCATATGAACTGTACTGAAAGGTGAAGGGGGAACTGAGTATACAACATTTTGTGGCGGCACTCAAAACATTGTTCTTTCAACGGATGTCCTTGGCTGGTGCGTTGTAGGTGTTTTCGTCTTGAGCGGGGTCACTGATGGAGACTGTTTGAGTGAATGAGTGTAGTTTAAATTTATATAGTTATTCTCCTTTATGTAAATATATTAAGTTTTTGCAAATTAGTGTGGTCCTAACTTTGCCTGTTAAAATAAAGAATTTTTCATTTCATTTCATTTCATCTCATTCATTTCATTTCATTTCATTTCATTTCATTTTGTACAACATTTTCGAAACAGGACTGTTTCCGAGGTGCTTTTTACACTTCATTCTAGTCTACGAGCTTAATTTTTCATTCCCAACTAACGCAAAATATTAAGTAAATATTTGATCAAATGAACATATATCACATTTGTTTATTAATTTACATTGAATCATCAGTAAAAAAGGAATCAAATTTATTTTCATGACTTGAAAACTAGTTATTTTTTCAAGTGAATGAGATCCTGAATCACTTTATTCAGAATGGAATTATATCGGCCGAAAGGCGAATTTTGCGGTCAACCTTCACGGCCGATAACACGCAGAATGGTTTCCGATCGCGCCTTTTACAAAGTTATGTATTTATTTATGCATGTATTTATTTATTTATTTATAATAGTTCATTAAGATATATATTATAGTAAAGATTTCAAATTGAAACCACCCTTTTAAAATTATAATTGTATTAATCTTTAAGTAAATTCTAAAGTAAACAGTAGAGTGACTTTTATACAAATTGGGTGGCCGCACTAGGTCGGCTTGGGTCTCAACATTTTCTGTACAAAAACTAGGGTCGGTAAGTGGCAAATCACATCCTCTGTAGGAACCTGATGTACTGTAGATCCAGACAAAGCGTGAAGTCATCTTGCACACATGTACCTTATTTCTTTTAAGTATTGTATTAACTGAATTGGCTGTCACCGTTTGTTAAATAAATAAATAAATAAGTAAGTAAATTAATAAATAAAGCCTAAGGTACGCCGCCGTGGAGCGCCTTCATTTTCAGGACGCCGCCCGCAAAGGAGGAATAGCAACAGATTGCAGCTAGAGCCTGGCAGGCGTTTATCTATCAAGAAAAACAGTTCTACTGTTTTTCAGAATTATTCCTCAGAATTTGCAGAATTGAATCCATTACATATTCGGATTTAAGAGAGTTTTCGGTACGACAGTTTTAGTTTTTCTGCGTCACTAGCGGCGACATTTGGAACTGAGGCTCCAAGAGAGCCCATGTTGAATTTGGGCACCTTTCGCTGCGCACGGTGTGTCGTTTAGGTGTCATTTAGCGTCTCCAATTCTAAAATAAATTTATTGCAATGTACCATTGTTTATATAAGGATAGTTTATTATTGCTTATCAAAAACCGTTAACGCTCATTTATTTAAACGTTAAGCCTTTTACCAGGCGTGAATGTTGGTCACTTTCAACTTAATGTATTTTCAAAATACTTTGACACGAATGAGTTCGGATATTCAATAAACATTCTAAAACTCTTTATTTTTAAAGTAATACATCAAATTAGATTAGATTTTGAAAACAGGTGCTAAATGACACCGCGCGGAGGGTGTATTTTAAGCATATTTTGGCTTAGGGAGGGGGCCGTATTAAAGGAAAATCCAATCATGCATGATATAAAACTTAAAATTAAATCCTAATTTCAAATTATGTTTTTGATATCCTACCAATGAAGGGTAGTAAAAATTAGTATCCTACTCCTTCCAAAATGTGGGAGAGATTTCCTTTAAATACTACCTAACGCAGGTGTGATAAAAAAAAGTACCTGGGGGATCGAGCCATGCTTGGTGTTATTTCATGTTTACCAGTTCACCCAGTTACTATATAAAAAAAAGATTACAATGTCATAAAATTTATAAATAGAAACCTTTTTTATTGCTACATGAACTCTTCACCCCACTCTCTTTGTTTTTCCTTGATGGCTGTAGATTGTAAGCAGCTGTTATGATTACTTTATTTGTTTACTTTTTCCTTGTTTATTTTCGTTGCTATCATGGCAACTCATAAGGCCAATGTTAAAATTTTACAACTTTAAAATTCATTTTATGACGTTATAAGATTTTTTCAGGCAAAGTAATCTGCATAAAACACGTTTTTGAGTCATAAATTACTTATTTCCAGACTGTGAAGGAAATCTTCGGAGCCGTTTTTGAGATAATTGTGCAAGCAAGCAAGCAAACATACTTACAAGATAACATTGCTCATATAAGATTATAAGATTTAACCGAGCAAACAAAGTTTTTCGACAATTATTAATATACTTTTATTACAATTACATTACATTTTCCACTCTGCAAATAGTGTCATGCAACGTTTTCCACGTACAACCCTACAAGACTTTCAGCGTCTTTTGAAAATTTCACAATAGAAAATCTCTTTCCCACGTCTCAAACGGGACCCCACTTCGTTTCAGACGTCTGAAAAAGCAAGAATAAGCCTCCCCGCCCCGCCTTTTATGTCTGATCCTGACACAAAATATCAGAATGATTGTGAAGCCCACATTTGCTCCCCGGCCCTATCCTGTTACACTCGGGGGGGGGGGGGGGGGGGGGAGGATTTTGGGCAGGCGAGGGTGGGAACAAAGGGGATTGGGTTGCAGCAGGTAGAAGGTCAGAAAGGTTACACTGGGACGAGGCACCTGCATCGGATCATCGGATCTGAAACTGGGATCGGTCGGGGAACACTGGGAACCTAAGAGGTGAATGGAGCAGTAGAGCTGTGACAACAACTAACTGAGGTTTAGGGTTTAGGACATAGGATTCTTTCATTAACATGTTGCTTCGCTGCATAAACATGTTCCGTTTTAGATTGGATTTTAAATTTCAAGACCTTTATAGCGGGGTTTTAATATTTCTAAGTTATTTATTACTAGCAGATCAACTCGGTTTCACCCGTAGAAAAACAGAAAAAAACTTCCTTAGATTCAAAATTTAATATTTAGTTTGCCATGACAACTTATTAAGCTTCCCTAATATAAAATTGAATCTTTGATGAACCATATGGTTTAGCCCTTAGGAAAATTTTTAAAATCCGTTCTTAGTGGATGCATACGCCTTGAGGAACGTCCATGCAGAGTTTCAAGGTTCTAGGTCAAGCAGTTTGGGCTGTGCTATTATAGGTGAGCGGTATTTGACAAATATATAGTAGACAATTTCCCCCACCTATGTTTACACGCTTTGTACTCCTTTAAATGTGTGAGTTAAATAATACCTTATCCCCCAACGGGTAGTATTAAATATTGCATTCTTATTCAACGTTATAAGAATGTCATTGAAATAAATCATTCAAAAATCAAGCGGTTTCAAAATTCTACACAGGCATGCAGATATGTTGCAACTCAACGAATGCAGGCACTAACAGCTGATAAAAGGCATTACAGCGGAAGCTGAATAGAACGCTAAACTTGTGACAAATTAACGTTTTTAAGTCATGTCAATCAATACCATACAACTAACTTTAGCTTAAAATCGAGTTTTTCTTGACAATACTATAAATATGGCTCTATTGTGTATTTTATCCATCCCTTCAGATGGAGGGAAAATATTTTGTGTTTTTTTTTCGGGAATAAAGTGGGCTTACATCGTTTCGTGAAAATTGTCGCCCTTGACAAGCTCGGGTGCTAACATTTTCACTCGTGAGACAATGTTGTACTTTACACTCTCAACACACAAATAACAGTTTCACTTTCCGTCTTCGTTAAATATATTACTATGATTATAAAGATATTCCCTTCTTGCGTACTAAAGCATATAAAAATAATAATATATATTTTTTGCTATATTCAATATGATAATGAAAGAAGGAAGAGTACACCTTTTCGTCAAACTGCTGCGAAACGGCTCTTTTCTGTACATGTACTGCGGGGCTAAAGAAGTGCTTTACATCCTAGTGAGAAAAGGAGTCAGCTGGTGAAGGAAATATCAGCTGTTCTTATTTTTCCTATTACCCCCGCACCAGCCTTCAAAACGAAATCAAATAAACACAAAAATAAAACTTAAAGTAAAAAAAAAAAAACTAAGTAACTATTGACGTTCAATTTAGATGTGTTTAGGGCGCTTCTCTTCATAAAAAAATAAACTACGCTAATAATAATTAAAATAAAAAAAATTTCTCCTGGCAAATGTTGAAAATAACCGTGTACAAACTGGCAAAACACAGGAGTGCATTGGCATTGAAATTGTAAAACGCACTGAAATCGAAACAAAGAAGATATACAGCGCAGTAAATTTTAGAACCAGTATCATCGACGAACACCAGCTGTTAGCAATACAATAACAAGGAGCCGGGAGGCCAATCAGCTGATTTAAAGCCCATATATCAGCCTACCGTATTGAACTGCCTGCCGCGGCTTGTGACTGTGATCTCAGGTCAATGATCAATCAGCATAAGAAATTAATAGAAACTTTGTTTTGGTAACACTTTATTTAATTTACAATCTGTTCAGTTACAAATAGAACAATAAGCAAATATGATACATTTTTACAATCAGTAGTCAGTCTTCATCCTGCGACAAAGCCAACAATCAAACCTTGTATTTTTTACAACAAAGTGAGAAGTCCATATAAAACTAAAAACGGTGACTGAAGTCAAAAACATGGCACCTTTTCAATCTATAAACACAGTTACTATTGTCCAATAATAGTATATTTCATTACAAGGACCTAAAGTGACGCTTTTCGTACAAGGTCAAGTTTTACAACCGAGGCTGTAAGCCGAGGTTGAAAAATGACCGAGTAACGAAAAGCAGCTTTAGGTCCGTGTAATGAACTATATTTTTCGTTATATTGCTCAATACAATACGTAAACTACTTAAGAAAACCAAAATGGGCGCGTTCAGCCGCATTCCACCGGTGGGTAATACACTAACCTATAATAAGTGAACGGTAGTGGTGGACGTACTATCTACCGACCATTGTTGTGCATCCACCGATGTTGTATTTACGGTGGATTCGGTAAGTAACCGGACATTGTTGATTGTCAAGATGCGGTGGATTTGCCTATTAGTGACTATGGTAATCGGTTACCCACCGGTGGAATGCGGCTGAACGCGCCCAATGTTACAGCTTGTTTACCTTTAAAGATGCCTTCATAAGATGCCACCGTCTTGTTCTTGCTATTTGAAGCAATCAGCTGATTGTCTGTTTCGGGTAGACCGACAACAATGAACAACTATCGACGTATCGAACGCATGTAATAATCGATTGGTGAAATGAGCGAGTTTCACAAATTGATTAAACTGACAACAATGAATGTTTCGATAATAACGATGAATGTTTCGATTATTTGTAATCGAATGAATATTGTTCGATTATTACGACATACTCGGCACTTTTTTACTTTTATAGTCCTAGGACTATAAAGAGTCAGCTGGTATCGAGTACATCAGCTTTTAATTCCTAGGAATAAAAAGGGTGTATTTAGGTCCGGAAAACATGCATTAAAAACATCTGTTTTTGAAGCAGTATAACAAAGAAACTTATAAGTTACCCAGTTCCACATTCACCTTTCAGTATGGAATTTCCATAAGCTGTGAATTTCATATGGCATTTTAAGTTGTATTAGCCAAATTATGTTACAATCAGCTGATGATTTTAGCGAATTTCCCTTATAGGGAAGAAGCTATTACCGTAGGTCTCATGGTAAGACCTAAGCCCGAGACCATGATAACTTTTTGTTTTAGGGCCACCAGAAGCAAAAAACACCATTCGTTCGAATTTTTATATATCTATCTATCTATCTATCTATCTATCTATATATATATATATATATATATATGTGTGTGTCTGTCAGCACGATAGCGGCCGTAAATACGGTCCGATCTTAATGAAATTTGGAACAGACATGTAAAGTGGTAAGCGAATGGACGAGTTCGTGAACCAACCCGATTGGACCATCGGAAGGGGGGGTAAAGGGGGATAAACACCCCCAAAAATGGGTTTTTTGAGTTTTTTACATATAAAAATAAAATTTATCGAATCTTTGTTGGCACCATTGAATTCAGCTCAAAAAAACAAACAATTTAGTGTTTTGAATCATTGCTCTATGTCCATTGGTTACCGAGATATTGAAAGTGGTAAACACAGTACGTTGTCCCTATGTTAACCTTATGGGGAATAAGTGAAATTCTATATCTCGCTTATTTCTCAACATATCTGGATAAAACTTGGTTTGTGGCTTCATCTAGATGTGATCTAATGTATTTTAGTCTAAAATCCCCGAAATTTCAGTTTTTGTGGCAGCAAACCTGCATAATCATTCCCCATGTTATCCTTATGGGAAATAAAAAAATTCTATATCTTACTTATTTTTTAACATTTCTTGACAAAACTTGGTATATGACTTCTTCTAGTTAAGATCTACTAAATAATGAATTAAAACCAACCAGTTTTAACATACCTGTTGCAGCAAACCTGCATAATCATTCCCCATGTTATTCTTATGGAGATTACAAAACATGTAAAATCTCGCTAAGTTGGATTGAAATACCGTTAGTTGTGTTGCATCTGAAATTCGCTAAGTATGCAGGTCTGCTGCAACGGGGGTATTATAACATTTTGATATGGACATTTGTAAACAAATATACCCAGCAGAGGTAATATATAGAATAACTATCCCCCATATGAACTATACTGAAAGGTGAACGTGGAGCTGAGTATACACGATTGATTTTTTATTTATAGTAAAAACTCTTAAATTGTGTAAGTACAGTTAGATTTTGTGAACTTAGAAGCGGTCAAGACGAGGCGGAATATCTTTGGCATTGAACTTCTTGGTTTCTTGTCAAATGTTGAGGTTAGGTTTAATCAACACAAACAGTTAATTTTTTATAGTAAACAACATGAGAAACACATGAAACACATGAGTTTACTTCAAACAAAAGAAGTGCATTGTCTAAGGCCTGATTTCACCAAACATCAGGGTTTATTAAGGGTCGGTTAATAAACTGTCCGTTAAAGATAGTAGAGGTAGTGAGGTATAGGATGAAGCTTGGGTGTTTACAAACAAACCCAGATGAACTTGGATTTTCCAGGAGGGGAAATAAATATTTACATATGATCAATTGATTCAACAACGAATTTCTTGTGTCAGTCATATGTTACATGCTAAACAAAAAACATGTCACCTGTTTATTGATTGTTATTCAAAGAGCAAAACATTGTTTCTAATATCAAACCACATTTTGTTTTGGTTTAGTATTTTTTATCTACCAGACTAGTAGCGTATTCACATGGCTTTGTTTACTTCCAGTTCATCAATGATTTCTTCCCCTCCTCTGTTGAAACTTCAAACTCAAGCTTCTTCTCATTCCTCACTACCTCTAAAATAGAATTAAACAGCTGATAAAATTAAACTAACCAAGCTTTTGGTTAGTTAACTAACTAATCAGCACTTTGTCCTGACCACTTCTAGTTTAAAAAAATCTAACTGCTTATTATATACTGACCAGTCACATTGTCACATTGGTCGAGTAACTCGGCCGAGTTGCAATTGGACCACCTGATTCCTATTGTTTAGAATTGTCGACTCGAATTGCCCATTTGAAAAAGGTCGGTGTGTTGACGGTCGAGTCTAACTCGCCCGCCTATACTCAACCCAAACCGACCCCCCAAACCGGCCCAAACCGACCGTTTGTTACGTGGCCCAAACCGACCTTTTTCAAATGGGCAAGTCGAGTTGACGATTCTAATAATAGGAATCAGCTGGTCCGACAGCAACTCGGCCGAGTTACTCGACCAATGTGACGTGGCCCTCATCTCCTGCTTCTTTTGCCATGTATCTAAGGCGGATTTACGCGGGTCAAGTTTGTGGGCAAGTTAGTTGGGCGAGTTGCTACTGGTCTTTTTGACTCACACCCGGTCTAAAAATTGTTATCGGATCGATGAAAAGTGGGCGAGTGATATAACTAACATACTCAACCGCTAACTCGCCTGGTTTGACTTGCCCGTCTAACTCGCCCCGTGTGAATCCGCCTTTAGAGCTATAACCTCAATTTAAAAAACCTCGAGAAAAAGAGGTATTTTTTGTCCAGATTTAAAAACAAAACTACTTTCCACTCCACACGCCTACCCGCTGGTCACTTGTGGTCCGTGGTCCGTGGTCCGGTCCTGTTCCATTTCCTCCGTTCCCCGCGTCATCTCACCTGCCGCGGTCCGTGGCCCACTGTCCCCGTTACATCCCGTTTACCGCACTCGATATACTCGACAGCCGATCAGCCGCACAGACACTTCGGCTCTTCTTTGCAGTGATGCAAGGTGCACGTTGTTTGTACAATAACGTGTATACAAATTACCATTTCGTTATTTGTAAACCATAGGCAAAATAGTGGTTCGGATCCCACGTTAAAATGTAGGTTCCTTAGTTGCCACTGACTGCTGTTGGTCTCTTAATTATTAACAGTCCTGTCTAAGGAATATGTCAGCCTTAGTCAGTAACAAGACTACATGAAAATAGTCGGAATGTGTAACCGCACACAAAGGTGTTGTCATGATTTTCGCGGGTTATAACATCTCGCAGAACCTTATCCTGACTTTATTTTTCAACATACGACAATAAGCCACGTATTAAATTAATTCCTCACAATATGCGATTTTTATTTTTCCGATATTGTATAAAATACAAGAGTGATTGGCGTTCGAGTTCAAATAGCGCTTTTTTAGTTAAAATAACTTGAAATGTAAAAATAAAGTGAAAAATGTATACTTCACGAACCTGGTGTTGAATTTATTTGTCATCAAGGTGCAATAAAATTATTTTGTCTAAATTACAATAAAGTGCCGGACTTAGCGACCGCGTGAACGTTTACACGCGCTAATCGTCGTCCCCACGGAGGAATATTTACATTCATCGCTGTTTGGACCCTTAAATAAATGAGCGACGACATTATATCAGCCACTGAAGCTATATTTTGGACTTCGAAGTGGAAAAGAGAACTTTATATGCTAGTTAAGACCATAATTTTATAAAAACTGGTTATTTACTACGTCGCACTACCTTTTCTGATTATCATCGCGGAGTAACAGTAGTACGCATCTCTCCCGCAAGAGCGACATCGAATTGCCTTTGGCCCCCTCTTAAGGCAGTAAATGGGTCCATGTGTTGCACGAGTTCTAGATCTACCTTTGTGTGAAATTTAAACCAAATTGGTTCAGTGGTTTAGCGTGATCGAAACACAAACATTCATCCGTACATCGGAACTTCCTCATTTATAATATTAGTTAGATGATAATACCGAACATATTTGATGATAAGAAATATAAAGTAAGATAAGAAGTACGATTTCAAACAAGGTTTTTTTTCTTACTATGAAAGACAAAGTTTATGTATTCAAGAGTAGTGCACCCGCCTCCTTTAATTCCTTTAAGGGTCGATTATTCTCATTTTACCATTCAATATTACTAACTAATTGCGTTATACATCGTAATTTACTGGCCAATGACATATTTAATCGATGAGCAATGAAAGTACCTACGTAAAACACGTAATGGCACAAAATCGAATCGTGAAAAAGCACTTTAAAAGAGTACTAAACTTAATAATTTTCTTGGCGCATGAAAGTATATTTCAATACCAAACTTAAGAAGACTAAGAATTACAAAAAATATTCATTGTTTCAATTAATCCTACATTATATTCTATGAGCTTAGTTATGATTATAATCAAATAACTATAGACATTTTATACAAATTACTATATTTAATTCAGCAAGGTAATGCATGTTCTAAAATCATACATCCTTAACTCTATTAACAACAATGGGCCATAATTGAGCCTGTTGAAAGGTAAGTCCATTGTTAATCAACTGATTTTCCACTTCCGGAAGCAGTAGCGTCAATCAGATGTTTTACTACCACCGGAAACAGCAGGGTGGGTGCGAAGGGCGTCGGCGCATGCGCAGAGATTACACGCGCGATGACGTCACGGTCAGCTGGTTTACGCAGGCGCAGAAGCGGCGGCCGTGACGCCCGCTCACCGCAGTTCCTCTGTTTATTGCAGTTAATCAGCTGATTCCATAAATGACCTCGCGCCGGGTTCAATAACTCTCTTGGCACCGGTTTTAATTTATTTTGACACGCTGAATTAACTCTCTGTAATTGAGACGTAATTAAAAACAAACTTCTAGGGCCGAGTACTTTAGTTTTAAATAATGCTATGTTTGCATGGACTGCTGACTGATTTAATGTGTGTATAGAGGCTGTAAATTAAAAATGCAATTGATTAATTATACTAGTGTGGTCCAATTATACTTTTTGTTATTTAATAAGGCAGATAAAAATATTAAAATACTGAAAATGTAAGGAAATCATGGAATCTGCTGCAGAATATACAACTTCTGTTGCTTGACCTGGATAAGGTCAATAAGTAGCCTAAAAACCATGAAACGTCAAACCTGTACTATAAGAGGTTCGAAAAAAAAGGAAAACCGCCCGGTGTAATTGCCTAACGTTACTGTAATTCAAATACTAAATATGCAAAATGTAAACAAATGCATCGGCCGGGAATCGAACCCGGGCCGCCCGCGTGGCAGGCGAGCATTCTACCACTGAACCACCGATGCTTGTGTTTGGAAGAGAGATGGTACAGCAAATTAGCATAGTTCTCATCTCTCCGACAGTGCTGTAGGAGCGCTGCTGAGGAGAGGAGAGTCGTTGTCGCCGCTCCGCCTCTGCTTTTGCTTATTTATTCAGCACTTCTGATCCCTTTTTTCCAGTCCAATCACAGCTCTTCAGGGGTGAACCCAGGGGGGGGAGATAAAGGGGATACATCCCCCCAGCGATAGAGATCGCTGATCCCCCCAAAATTTTTGGAGAGCAGAAATTTTGGACGACAGTACAACTATTTTCGGGTAACACGATGCGACTACGATTTTTGTCAACTGAGACGTAACAAAGATATTTTGTCTACTGCGACAATGATATTCGTCTACCGAGACGACTATAATCGTCTACCGCGGCGTCTACCACAACAATCATACTCGTCTAGCGCATCGACGATCTTTGCCCACCGCGACGACGATATTTGCCTACTGGCACCATTATATCCATATTCATCTACCGCGACACGATACTCGTTTACCGCGACTACGATATTTCATTTACCGCGGTGACGATACTCATCTACCGTGACAACGATATCCTTCTACCGTGACTACGATTTTTGTCTACTACGACTGTCAGTCGTAACAATATGTGTCTACGGCGACAATGATATTTGCCTTACGTGACCACCATATTCCTCAATCGCGACACGATACTCGTCTACCGTGGCGTCTACAACGATGATATTCGTCTACCGCAACGACTACATTCGTTTACCGTGACAACGATATTTCGATATTTGTCTCCTGCGACGATGATATTCGTCTATTGCGACGCGATACTCGCCTACCGCGACGACCTTATTTGTCTACCGTCACATTAGTACGGGTTTTTGTGAGTACCTAAATACCCCCTTCCCCTTCTTATAGGATATCTCCCCAAAACTAAATCCTGGATTCGCCCCTGCAGCCCCTCAGTTGTGAATTGATCAATTCATGCACTAGTTGGTCACAGGACAATCAATCATACACACATCATCAGCTAGAACGGGACCGAACGGACCGAACGTGACTAACTTTGTATACCAAGTTAAGTTATATAATATTAAGGAATGTTTAAGGAGTTACTCAGGAATGTTTGTTACGGAGAAGACTCTCGCCTTGACCGACTGCGGCTTTGGCGGGGTCATGGTTGTCGTAAACACAATGAGAGGCGGTTGCCAAGTGCAATAACTCGCCCATCGGTGGGACCAAGGAAACATAAACACGGCCGCAAACTATCTGATATCCTTCGCCAAGGTGTTGAGCAAGTCATCTTCTACACTCTACACTGTTTTCATACTTGCCTTGTAAAATTTCGTCTTGGTTTCGGTATGTCTGTCCTTCCGTCTGTCTCACTTCGACACTTGTCAACTGCTAAAATCTCACATCACTATTTTTTATATTTTTTATATCAAGTGACCACGGAATATTCTTGAAATTACATTCACTATTGATTATTTCAGTTTTGGATTGGAATTATAGTCATCTTTTAATTAATTAACTACCTATTAATTTTTGTTCACTTTATTTTAGTGTTTGAGTTTAAGATGTCGGCTGTAGTGCCCAGTGCTTATTACTTATTTTGTTTAGAACACGTAGCTGTAGCAGTTTATTCTCGCAGCTCTAAGTTTATCGTTCAATTATAAGAACTGCTTTATTGAAATTGGTTTTTCATAAAACTATAATAAAACATGCAAATAGGCCTAACTAAATTATATTTCGCTTTTTTTATTTAATTGAGGTAGGCTTTATTTTTCCTATGACGACTCATTTGTAATGTCACAATGCAGATGTAACAGTTGTCGGTTTTCAGACAGATTCATACTATGAGAAACCAGCTATCAAACAAATACAGGGTGTCTATAAAAGAACAAAGGGATTCTAAAAATGCATATCTTAATAACTATAGAAGATAACAAAATGTTGTTAATTTCTCTGAAACGAGTAGCTCATCAAGTTTTACTCATACCACAGACGAATTAAAAAAAATACTCATATACTTCATCTATTGGGAATGTGTCCGTCTAGAGGTGGCAGCGTTGCGGAGCGGACCTTGATACAACGTAACGCGGCTGTCAGTGCTGCCTGGATTGCCGCGATTTGGCGACGGTGCAACAAAAGGCTCAATGCATTATTTGGCTAAAAGGAACTAAATCTGTTGTTACGGTACAAAAAAACTTTCGAAAATTCGTAATACTGACCATCTAAGGCAATGAATAAGCAATTGTGCTGCAACCGTCCACCCAGACATGCTGGCTAGGACATGGGAAGAGGTGAAATACCGTTTTGACGTGTACTGTACCACTAACGGAGCTCAAATTGAACTTTATTAAATTGCTAAAAAACTTGAAATGCAACCTTTCCAGTCATGTATTAAACATTTATATAAGTTTTATATTTCATTAAAATGTTTTGCCTCAAAACCCCGGAGTTCTTTCATAGACACCCTGTATATAAATGGCACACATGTACAATGGTATATTCATTACTTTTGGCGGCATAAGATCAAAGTGGTACACTGAAAACGACGGCGTATGAAAGAATTAATCCATCTTCAGCAGCACCGCGGACGCGGACGTCAAAACAGCTGATTGCTCTGGAGATGATAGTCGCTCGTTCATCCAATGAACGTCAATCTGTTGCTCAATTGCTAGGGGCTACCGCCGACTGGTACGTACGGATCAACCGCCTCGAGATCCAGCCGAAGCGTCCTCTTGAGATTCATTCATTTAAAAAAATTCACAACTTTTTTGTTTATCAGCAAGATATGATAAAACTTATTGTACGAAAAGTGAATGCTGAAGGATTGCTGGCCTTCGTTATGCCCAGTCATATCTATTATAAAAATAAGCCTATTTTCAAGGTCACCGCGCTTTACGTAAGCGGATGTTTGACACAATGGCATAATGTTGTTTTATATTGTATTATCATTTCACTAAGCACATAGTCTAGTTTGTTTTGTGTTTCAAACATCTTGTACCTCAGAACTAAGTAATCGAACATTATACTCGGTTTTTACCATCGCGAGCTTTGGTTTATATAAGACTTATATTGCAACGCAGTTATATGACGCCGATTATAGTATCTTCATTTAGCTTATCCACATTCTGAATTAATTTGGTAAGACAGTAATTTTAATATCATGAATCCTAGAAAACTATCATGATGTTCTCTCCTGAGTTCAAGGATATTATAATAATCCAAGATTAATTTTTTTTTCTATTCATCTTACCCATGACATGACCAATTAACCATCAGCTGATATTTAAAACTTAATGTGTAAATAAATAATGCAAACTTGTCACTACATAGCAATAATAGTTCTATTCATCTTGGCAACTATCTAAAATACATATTTATTGCTGTTTGATTTTTAATCAAATATTTTAAATTGTTATTGAACGTAATGAGTGGACACACTGATATACAATGTGCTGCAGAAGATCCCGATGAGTTTGAAAAGATCAAGAACACAATTGTACAGATCAACATCGAGGGAGTTGAAGAACTGATTAAAATATGGGACGAGTTATATGGTCAAACGATTATTTCCAGTGAACGTATGACCAAAGTCCTAAATGATTTAAAAGCTTTTTGGGAATGCCAAATAGAAAGTCAGAATGAGAGAAAGAAAAATATTACTAAAAGCATTGAACAAGCCGGTAAGGACGCCCTGAGACTGGAAAAGATTTTAGGACTCAAGCCAGAAGTGCAAAACTTGGCATGTGATAAAGAAATTCCTTTGATTTCCCTAGAAGAACAAATTTGGAAAATTCTCAATTCCTATCAAGAAATTAGTGACAGACGTTTAGAAGAATACGCACAGCTTCAAAAGAAGGAAGAAGAATTATGCACCATTTTGGACTTGAAGCGGCAGATAAGGGATGAACTTGTTGCGCCACGCAAAGGTGGTGGCTCAAAAAGAAAAGAGTCTTACATACCAACCTCTGAAAAAATGACTACTTATATTGAACGAATCCACATACTAGAAAAACATAAGGAACAGTTAGAATATGAATTTGAGACCTATAGGGAAAAACTTCGGTCATTATTGGAGCAATGTGAGATTTCACCTAATAAATCAACCGAACAATATTTCGATTCTGAGAGAGATGATTGTTCTGTTACAAGTAAAAATTTGAAGAAGCTGATATCTACTACAGATTACTACCAAAACGTAAGAGAAGAAATGGTTGCCGAAGCAAACCATTTAAGAAAAGAGGTTGGGACGTTAGCCAAGAAAATGTTTTTGGATATTGATGAAATTGAAGATTTCCTCAATAGAAACAGTGGATTTACCAAGTCTACGATAAATAACCTTAAAGAAAAATTAAAAGAGTTAAAAGAAGAAAGAAAGAAAAATCTCAAAGATCTAATTGTTAGCCAACGCAGAGTTTTGAATGAGTTGTGGGAAAAGTGCTGTTATTCTGAGGAAGAAAAAGCCCAGTTCAAACCATACCAATCAAATCACTGTAGTGAGGAAGTGCTTAATTTCTACGAAATGGAGATTGAAAAACTTGAACATTTCTATGAAGAAAATAAACATATTTTTCAACTTGCCAAGAAATATGACGAATTGTGGGAACGCCTCTTACATTTAGAAGAATTGGCTTCAAACAAAGATCGTTTGTTTAACAACAGGGGAGGCTGTTTACTAAAGGAAGAAAAAGAAAGAAAACTTATACAGAAGAAAGTCCCGACCATAAGAGCGGAACTCATGGCGCTCATAAGTAAATACAGGGAAGACACAGGAAAGGATTTCACACTCTATGGGATGCCTCTCCAACAAAAAATAGAACAAAAGGAAGAAGAAAGAGAAATTTGCAAAGAAAATGAAAAAATTATGAGGAAGATTAATCACGAAGAAAACTTGTTTGTTGAATCAAGACTTGGAGTAAGGCCATCGACTGCTGGAAATAAACGAAGACTTTTAACACCTCAACATCCACACAATTATCCTAAAGTGTTAAAAACTGCCCACTCGACACCTCGAATCTCAAGATCAGCTTGTACATTGCCAGGGTCTGCCAAGTCTGCCAATCCATGGACACGGGTAGTCAAAGAGACTGAATTAAAAAATGACTCCACCCTTAAAGTGAAAGCCCGTGTCACCAATGTTGTTAGAAGAATTAAATGCGACACCCCGCGGCCGGGAGCGACTGTACCCATGGCCAGCACTCCACAGTCCAGTCTGACCTACGAGTCGTTCCAACAGCACATCACAAACTCGACCGCAAAGAGAAGTCATGATAATTGTTTACAGTCCACAGACCACAGAGTTTTGCGCCCGAGGAATGAAAATAAACCAAGATTTCTTAGTGAAAAGAAACTTTTTAAATGCAACACCCCGATATCAAATATGGCAACAAAAAGTGCAACCAGCTCAAAAATCCCTCGACCTCACACGCCTAGTGTTCCAAATCCAACTGGAACTGGAACCAGGAGAAGACTACCTATTATATTTTAAATTATTTGTTTCAATCGTGTATGGTGAGAGTTTGTTATTTATTTCTTTTGTTTGATAAGAGTACTTATTGTATATTGTTTTGGAAAAATATACACCTATATTTTACTTTTAAATGTATTACCTTGTTGAATGAACGTTTCCTCATGTGTTTTAAGCCCTCTATACACTCTCGAACGTACTGGTCGATCCCTCTTTCATGTTCCGCTTTATCTTGGGGATAAACTATACATATACCAATTCTCTATTTAACAATATTATATGTGGGTTTAGTTTAACCTAGTTTTTTCCCAAGAGAATGTTAAGGAACCAATAAGGTGATGTGCTTTACGGGCAAAATAGTTTACTGAGGGTAATAAATTATTGATTTGATTTAAATCAGCAGTTAAGCTTACTAAGTGATTAAAAGAGCTAAATTAAATATAATTCGTTTCATGGTATAATTTCTTTCGTATTTTTCCAAATATTACGATTATCAACGAAGAATTGGACAGCAGAAATAGACATCCTATATCTTCATCCTCAGCAAAAGAGATCCTCATTTAGGACTGACGTTTAGAGACGTGCTACTAGTTTAACTTGAACATCAAAGTAAAGTAGCTTGCTAAATTGACAAGTTCGCTACGTGTATTTAACTCAGGTACTTCAAAACAATTTTTTCCAGGTTGTCAATATAAAAACTTTTTTGGTATTACTTACTGACGACCACGCGAACAGTGTTAAAAAGTAAAGCCGAAAAGTCAATGCCGGTATCACTTCATTAAAATCCTCTCAAACATCAGTAATTTTTTTGCGTCAACAATCCTGGTGTAAATGCCAACGCTTCTCCGGAATGCCAAGATGTTCCCAGGTGGATGTTCCAGGATCCCTCTGATCACGCAACGTCGGCAGATGTTCCGACGACCCTGAGGATAGTGGCAGCCGGCCTTGTACACTTGGCACGACTTGTCTCAGCTGGCATCTCCACCTCCGTGATGGAAATAGCAATGTTTAAATAGTCTCCGTGTCATAAAACTGTGCAGAGATGCAACGAGCAAAAAGCCACACATCAAGGAAAGAAATGAGGGTGAAATTTAGATGGATTATCGTACAAATCTGAAGTTCGGTTGTAAAGTTTATTTGGAGTCGAATATGTTCCGAAACAATCCTAAGGTTTAATATCTCTTAAGTAATGACGTTCCAGAAAGGTCAATTATCGCTCTTTCAATCCTATGAAGTCAAGAGTTATTTTGTTCCTCAACCACTGCTTTATACAGTCATGCTCTGAGAAGCTTATCACGTAAGAGTTTGAGATTAAACAGCTCACCATAGTGTTTAATCTACTTATCCTACTTATCTTTCTGGATTAGTAAGACGTCACTCCTTCCTACTAGTTTTACAAAAAGTTCTCAACAGAGGCATGACTTTATTTAAAGCAATAATTAAATTAAAAGTTGTATAAAACGTGCGTTACTCATATGTCTTACATTACCTTGTAAATTGTAAATGATAAACCCCCCCCCCCCCCCCCTATTTAGATCAAAATAGTCCTTTCTGTATTCTCTCGGAACAGGGGATTTCTTGGAATTGGTAGGGAGATAATTCACTTTAAATAAGGTTACATTAACTATCTCTAAATTCTAATAAAACTCGTGAGTTTGTGTCTTATATTATGTGAACTACCCTCTCCCACACAAACGTACATGCGAAGTTTTTCTTCTTAATTTTATCTTATATTTCGAGGACTCTTTAAGACTTAGGAATTAGATTACAGTGCAGATGACCGTAGCACGTTGATTTCTAAGTGAACTTTCCAGATTTAAAACGCCAATCGAGATATTATGCCTTCTTATTACGTGAAAATGAGCTTAAAATTTGCAACGAACACAAACATGCCATGACACGTGAAGCGCTCCTGCCTACGTTATCTCTCAGTACATTCAGATGCTATATCAATTCAGACCTTTCTCATTGAAGTCTTGATATACAATTTTCAATTAATGTAATACTTAGAAAAGTAACAATATATTGTGTGTAAGATTTTCATAGCATCCTTAAGTCTTTGCAACTGCCATTTTCTAGTGGTGGGTGAAGACCCGAGTCGGTAGTATACCAACAAAAACTGATAAGTAAACGAATTGATTACGATTTTTAGCGAATTTCCTTAAAGGAATAAGCTATTACCGTAGGTCTCATGGTAAGACCTAAGCCCGAGACCATGTTAAATTTTCATTTTGGGGCCCCCAGAAGCAAAAAACACTATTCGTTCGAATTTACATATATATATATATGTCTGTTAACACGATAGCGGCCGTAAATATAATCCGATCTTAATGAAATTTGGTACAGACGTGTAAAGTGGTAATCACTCGGACGAGTTCGTGAACCAGCCCGATCGGACCACCGGAAGGGGGGGTAAAGGGGGGTAAACCCCCCCAAAAATGGGTTTTTGAGTTTTTTATATAGAAAATTAAAAATTATCCAATTTTTGCTAGCATTTTTGAATTCAGCTCAAAAAAACAAACAATTTAGTAGTTTTAATCACTGCTCTATGTCCATTGGTTTCCGAGATATTGAAAGTGGTAAACACAGTACGTTGTCCCAATGTTAACCTTATGGGAAATAAAGAAAATTCTATATCTCGCTTATTTCTCAACATATCTTGATAAAACTTGGTAAATGGCTTCTTCTAGTTCAGATCAACTAAATATTGAATTAAAACCACCCAGTTTTAATATACCCTAGCAGCAAACCTGCATACTCATTCCCCATGTTATTCTTATGGAGCTTACAAAAACATGTTGAATCTTGCTATGTTGGATTGAAATATGTTGTTTTGCATTTGAAATTCGCTGAGTATGCAGGTCTGCTGCAACGGGGGTATTTTATTTTTATATTTAAATATTAATTTGTTTGCTGCTCAACTCCATGACTGTGAGGGGCTCACGGCTCACGCTCCTTTGAGCCCCTCTTAGAAAACGAGATTGACACTTGGTTGTAAGTCCTAACCATTGCAGGAAACTTTATTCATAATCAGAGAAGATAGAGTGGCTACTGGTATGGAAATACGTTGCGCTCTACGGTGAATCATGGTAAAGAGATAATCATTTACTTTAGCAACGAAATAATTTCATACCCCTGACGTAAGGTGTTTGCCTTATTTATTGTAAGAGAGGTTTGTTAGTAGGCCTAGTTGGTGGCTGATTTAGGGCTTAGATAAAAGCCCTAAGAAGTTCTACCATTACTTAGGACTTTTGTCAAAGCTCTATCTCTTCTACCCAATTAGGCAAAAATCTTACAAGAGGAAATCATTTCATTGCTAAAGTCAACGATTACCACTATGAAAAAGCGGGAGCGATTACCACTATAAAGTTGTTACAAAAAGAAAAATGTATTTTATAAGTTTTTAGATTATCTATTTAAATTGCAACTAAATTCCAAAATATTTGCATCGGCCGGGAATCGAACCCGGGCCGCCCGCGTGGCAGGCGAGCATTCTACCACTGAACCACCGATGCTTGTAATTGAGAAGAAACTGCATAAAGTGATGAACCAGAGAAAGGAGAAGATTCCCAGCGGCAGGACCACAGCGCGGCGGTGTTCAAATAGAACCGCAGCTTGCAACTTGCAACAGAGCTACAAACGCCCAATGACATTAGTTTTTTTACAAAACTTTCAATCTGCTTTCGAGCATTTAGAACTAGAACATCCTCCTTCTAGAGCATCAGACATCATGGATTTAAAACATGATTTTTTCATTGGTCATTTATATCATTGACTTTACATCTCTTGAGATGTAAAGAGATGCAAGTCAATGTTTATTATCTACCATTGGCCACTAAAGTCCCAGAGCGGTTTAATTTTTGATTTTTTTCTTTTAATATGGGGTTTTTTGCCAAAAGGAATCGATAGGAGCTGGCTCAAGGCTGGAGAAAACGAGTTTAGACCCATAGCTCATCAAAGTTCCGCTTACATCTTCAATCAAATCCCTAAAAAATTAAGAATGAATGAGTGTAGTTGTCTGTTATATTATGCACTTACTTGAGAAATAAATAATTTTTTCGGATCGAAAGAAACTGTTCTGTCTGCTACCAATGTCAATCTGATTTTCCATAGATTGACTCCGAAGCGCCTGACCTTTAACTGTCACTCAGCGTGGTGAAAGGAAAAATAGTCACTCACAATCGGAATGATTTGAATTTTGCTCTACAATAATAAATTGTATGGAAATTGATTACTGTGCCCTCACTGCCTAACAGATAGCTTCACAATCGTAAGATAGATTAATTTGTTAAAAGTTTTTACCGTTGCAGAAGGCAGAAGTAGGGAGAAATTTTCAAAAAAAATCTTCCCAACCTGGCATAAATAACGAATTTCTCACCTCGATGGAAATTCTAATGATTTTATGGGAGGTAATAGTACCACTCCTACATTAACCAACTGTAAAGTATCTTATGACATTATTAAGGAATTTTAATTTTAGACTACGCTTTTTTGTACAAAATAAAAGTTTCATTTCCTTGGAATTGTAAAAGGAATTGCATCGGCCGGGAATCGAACCCGGGCCGCCCGCGTGGCAGGCGAGCATTCTACCACTGAACCACCGATGCTCATAGAAATTAACATCCTCCATAAAATGGTGGATCTTCTGTAATGGTTCAGTATGAGAGGAGCTACATGGGAGACGCTAGCTGACCGAGCGGCTGAGCCCCACAACGGGCGCGCGGCGTCAGACGCTCGCTGACACAGTTAAAATTGATGCAGTGTGGACCATGTTTGGGGTTAAGATATTCAGAGATATGCTTAATACTGTACTACAAATATCCACCAAAGAAACTTGAGTGGTATATTGTGAGAACTGAAAAGAAACTTATTGGTCCAAGAGGAAATTAAATCTTTATTTTTTAAGATTAAAAATACAGTAACTTCCGCCACCTTTAAAATTTCATGAAATCTGAGCAAAATGGAACCTCACAAATTATGAATTAAATATTTAAAATTTCTTCGCGTCGTTTAATTTGAAAAATAGAGGTGAGAAATTCCGTAAAAAAAAACTAAACGCTAAATAATCGAATAAATAACAATGAAAGATTTAAGAAAACTCATTGATTGGCTTTGGAGTTGAAGAGTTTCAATTTCAGCATTGAGTGGGGAATTGCTTCGAGAAAGCTTTTAACGACATCTTGAGCTGCTACAACATTCTCGTTTGAACAATTATTTCAAGATATTAAGTTACACTTCCACCCCTATTTTATGATTAATAGCCACATAGTTTGAATTTAAAACGCAAGAACCAAGAACCAAATTAAAATATAGATTCAGTATACAAAGAAACTTATCGACCAAATAATAATTTTTCTTAAATCGCAAGAAAATAATAGGCCTACTCTTCTCTTACCAAATTTATGAACCGTGAAAAATTACACATATAGGTAAACCGCTTGACTATATTATTATTATATGTACATGCACATAATATGTAGACCCACGGTCCGTCACGGTATATGGAGAATGTGACGGATCGTACATAAACCATCAATATTTATATAGGTAAAAGAAGCTTCGTCAGGAATCTTGTATACTTCCCTAACACAACTTACATAAGAAAATACTGTCAATTAAAATTTCTTAATTAACATCCAACTGACTGCTATAGTCAGAATATAGCTTATATAGTTATACTATTTAACACGTTTCAAGAATACAAAATTCCAAACCTTAATATACCTCATATGCTGTTCCGATAAAAAATAAAATCCCCGAGCGACATAACAATACTTTTGTTTTTGATTCAAATATAAATGCTTTTTGACTTGGAATGACAAACCAAAGCGAAGTCTTACAAACCTCAGACAGAAGGAAACCTCTAGACAAAAGCCAAGAAAGACAAATGATCTTAGAGACGTTATAAAGAAGCGCTCGCCGCTAAATCTCTTCAGCAGGGCATTATTTTTTCTTTTGGGACAGGAGGCTTCCCTTAGGCCCCAGGGCTAACCTATCATTATTGAATAGGAGCTGGTATTTACAATAATTTCTGGATAGGACGGAATTAATTGATTTTGATGACCGGCAATAGGCCTGCTTCATGTTTTTTGTTGCTTATTAATAACATAGTAGGGATGGTTGCGTGTTCTGGTTTAGTTTACCAAACAAAACAAAAAGTTTTAATAATCCAAAAATATTTTGATTGCGGTAGAATTTACACAGCTTTAAAAGGGGAGAATGAGGGAAATTTATCAAAATGGTTTTTTTTTACTTTCTCAAGTAGAAAAATAGAAATAATCCAAATTGGGTTGGCACCATTGAATTCAGCTCGAATAAGTAACAATTTAGTATCTAGAATGATTCTAGATACTAAATTGTTAGTCTTGAATCATGACATTCTAGACATTCTAGACAAGCGGATAACATTCTATATACTAATGCTATCTAGAATGATTTATTTTATTATGATCTATTTTATTGAGGCTCTCCAGCCTCAATAAAATATTTGACTGATTGTAACTGACTCTGACATTACTTTTGTCTGTGTTTTTCCACCGCAAACAAGGTTACCCATATTAATCAATGATCTTTGTCACAGCTTTTAGATTCACAATTCATATTGTAGACCATTAAGCCTAATACCAAGTAATTAGTGACTAAAAGAAAATCAAAAGGAGCGCTAACTGAAAGACAAAATCCATTGCAATGTGTGCTGAAAAGCTCAGCACTGTAGTCCGATACCGGTATTTTAACACTCGTCTACGCAGCGACTTGGAAGGGCCCCGCAACTCAGATCGGCCCAGGGCCCCGCAATTGCTAGGGCCGGCCCTGCTAGAATCATCGCTCTATGTCCATTGGTTAGTGAGATCCTGAAAGTGGTAAACACAGTACGTTGTCTCTAATGTTAAACTTATGGGAAATAAGTAAAATTTGATACCTCGCCTATTTTCCAACATATCTTAATAAAAATTGGTTTATGGCTTCATCTAGATGAGATCTTATGTATGGTAGTCTAAAGTTCCCCCATATTTCAATATTTGTGGCAGCAAACCTGCATGCTCATTCGCAAGGCCTTATGGGAATTTTAAAAAATCTATATCTTCCTTATTTCTGATCATATCTTGATAAAACTTGGTTTTTGCCTTCACATAGATGAGATGTAATGTATAATAGTGTAAAACTCACCGATATTTCTATTTTCGTGGCAGAAAATCTTCTTACTCATTCCCCAAGTTATCCTTATGAGAAATACAAAAAATGTTGTATCTTCCTTGTTTCTTGACATATCTTGATAAAAAAGTTGGTATATGGCTTCTTCTAGTTGAGGTCTACTAAATATTAAATTAAAAACCACCCAGTTTTATCATACCTGTTCCAGCAAACCTGCAAGCTCATTCCCCATGTTATTGTTATGGAGATTCCATATCTCATATCTCTCTATGTTGGATTGAAATGTGTTTTTTTTATTTTGAATTCGTTGAGTATGCAGGTCTGCTGCAAGGGATTTTTTATTTTACATTCCAAAAAGTATGTATGAAAATATCAACAAACATATTGTTCTCTCTTATACATTTATGCCCTAAAACAACATTGATTCGCTTATAACCTTATGATACAAAAATCCACTAGGCCTATTCTCGTTCAGATCGATCTTCACCATTACCTGAAAGTTCGTCACCGAGACAAAACAGATCACCTGCAGGTGACAAACAGTATCAATAAATAAAAACCATATCCTGTAGCCGCATTCACGAGCTGCCATTAATTTCCCTGTCAGATATCCCGGTGGCTGTTGTGATTGTTGGCGTTGCCATTGTTGTGGGTCTGACCGTCTGACGACGGCCCACCGTGCCTTTGTTGTTCCAAGGTTGGCCCGCTACCATTTGTTTCACAACTTTCACGGTCTTGAGGTTTAATTAGTTCGGACAAAGTGGAACGATTCTTCGCCGGTTTTGAATAGACGTTCGGTTAATTTCTTTCTGCCCCGTCAGCTGTGGAAAGGTTCAGTGAAACCGTGGGTCCGCGAACAGAGGGTGGTCCGGTTTGATGTGTCCTAGAAAAGACGGGGGATCTCTTATTTATGGACTACTCACGTTAGGTTGAATGTATACAAATTGCATTACAATATTTGGATAAGTTTTTTCTATACAAATGTTCTTGCGATATTTCAACATTGAAGGAAAGGACTTAACATCAATTTTAATTAGCATTTACTCACTATAAAAATGTAATGCAAATTTGCCTTAGTTATATCTTTGAAGTACAGATATTCAGATATGTACGTTGAAAAATGTCAACTGAATCTATATATTTAATTACCACTCACAAAAAATTTAAGAAAACACAAAAAATTGAAAATGACATTAATTCTATTTAGTCCCTAAGGTTTGTATAGTAGGAAAAAATATATTTTAATAATAAATCAATCAACCGATTTCAAAAAGAAATTCTCTTTTAGTTAGTTATGCATCACGGATTGAGTCTAGTGGAATTCTATCAAACGTCGTATCCCCTGTTATTGATCAAACTCGCTGAAGCCCAATCGGCTTCAATACTTGGGGTGTCAAAGACGTAGAGGATAGAGGAAAATTTGCTAATCTAGCAAAAGTTGCTAAAGAGGATCTAGCAAATCTGCTTGGTAAGGTGACTATGGTGAATAATTAATTATTACAGATTAACAAACAAACTAAACACCACCGAGAAATCCCATCTAATCACTTGTTACCAGGCAAATTTGTATCAATTAACAAATAAAGTAATTTGTTATAGTATATTCCGCAACGAGGGCCGAAAATGAGGATTTACAGGCTCGAGATCGTATTTCAAATTCGAGACGAAGAGGAGAATTTGAAACGATTGAAAGCTACAAAACTCTTTCGGCCCAGGTCCGAACGCTATTTTTCACCACATTACAAAATCAAACATACCTCTAACACTGAAAATCTGATTATTTATTTGACATACTTGAATACACAACTTTGAGGTTATGCATGAGTGACGATACAACTTCTTTGTCATGGTTTCAACAAACTCAGCTATGAAAGTCATATATGATCGCAACTATCCTGTCTTTGGAACCTATTGGATGTCATATAATTATGTGATGTTATCACGTTGCTTCAAGTAAATAAACGATCAGCTGATTTTCGACCATAGGGCCAAAAGTTTTCGGTCTTCTGGCGGAAAATAGCTGGTTTCGGCCACCAAATGACGTTTGTAAAACAGGTGATTACGTCGTAGTTTGGTGAAAAGTTATTTATTACCTTAAGTGTTGGATCCAGCATAGTTTATTCTAATGTTTTACTTGTAACTAAGATAAAACTCCTACATACAAGTTCTAAAAGAAAGACAGGTAATTATTCTCACCAAGTGAAAATTTCTTATTCTTACTACAGTTAAAAACCACAAACTACTTTTTGCCTCTGCCCAAATACAAACCGCCGCTTGCATGCACGATTGGCCGCGAAGAGTGGCTGTCACTTCACTCTTTTATACAGAGCCTCCCGAATATCCGGACTGATGATGAGTGCGGATGATAGAATGTGGAACAAAAACCTGCTGCCGCTGCCGGTAGCAGCATTATCCTCGGTTAATCGGATTAAGTCCGGTCTGGCAACCAACTTACCTGCAACTGATTACTAATTACTAGTTACAACGTAATCTGAGTCGGAATTTCAGTTAGGCAAAAACTACTCTAAGTCTCTGGGTCACACGAAGGAGGTTATTAATATTATTTAGTGCGAAGCTCGTTGGGAAATATGCCAACCACTGAAATCGCTGAAGAGTGACTATAGTAAATTAATCGAACGAGTCTGAAAAGTGGGTCAATCTGTATCATTTCAGAGATTTGTCCTGTTAGTTTTGAACTGATTATATGAATTTGTAACACTGTAGTTTATATGCATTGTACCACTGCATTAGCAATGAAAGTTAAATAAATCTATTTATCATAATTTATGATTATTTTTAGTTTTTTTGTTCCTGGAAGATTCCGATTGTTGTAAAAAAATCCAAAAACGAAAACTTACCTTTAACTGTGTTTTTGTTGATAAATAAACGGCACACTGTTCTCAAATTTCGATATCAGTCTCCCCAGTCGCAAGAATGTATAACATACTTCATCTAAATTACTGTACGACGTTTTTAAGTTGTTAAACCATACTAAAGTTAAAGTGGTTACATCTTATGAACAAATACGAAATTTTAGGTCGTCTGTGATTCTTTCCTTTAGTCGAACCTTCCTGCAAAACTTCCCACTGGGCTCTTTCCATCGACACCTGAATAACGAAAAACTGTTTAGAACTCTAGGAAGAGTCTTGATCACGAAAAAACGGCTAGCGTATTAAATAAGTAATAATATAGATAGTAATATATAGATGATTAGTAATATACAGATGATTAGTAATATATATACTGTCGAAGACCTTTGACATCTTGTAAACATACAGAAGAGAAGATATCCTCTCAGATGATGTGTTTTGCTGCCAATTGCCGAGGTGTTCAAGGCTATTTCAGGCCTCAGGCTGCGTCTTGCTGACACGCTGAACGTCGCAATGACTTGGAACATTGTCTTCTTGGAACAAACTAGTCGGGAAAGGGATAGTTACAAACAACAATCTTAAATGGTGGAACACAGAGGAAGAATTCTACAATAGAGGAATTGGTTGGTCAAATGTAAATAAAATGTAATAAAAAAATTTTTCTTAAAATGTAATAATTAAAAAAAGAAATATTACCGACAATAATTTAAGTGTGGTGCAGCACAGATAACGAACTATCTGTGTTTAGAGGTGGTCAAATAAAAATGAAATGTTATTGGAAACAAACATTTTTTTTATTTGTGTAATTTTGAAGTTATAAGGCTGCGTGTACTGTGATAAAAAATGGATAAATTATTTTTACCCTCTGAATTACTTGGATATGTGTGTGAAGATTTTATTAAACTTGGTCGACCTAAATCCTGACGACTGATAATGGATTTACGAATCCAAACTCGATTTCAATATGAAACAACACAAATAGAAGATTGCTAAGGAAAGGCCTACTCTGCCATACATCAAATTTATCTTTAAAATCAATTTGTGTGCAACTTAAGAAATGAATCTTACGGAAAAAGGAAGTGGGTAAAATATAACCTTTTACTTGTTTAAAAACTTATATAACTGGCGCCAACTCTTAAGGCCCACGCCATTCATAAACCCAATGCTAAAATTAACATTAGTTTTATGGACGGCAAGGCGTGGGCCTTAAGATTTGGCACCAGTTATAAAACAGTTGAGATGAATCTTTCAGATAATTACCTCGATTATAACAAGTAAAACGGCAAAAATGTTCATAGTAGAAACTTCAATAAATTTACTAAATAAAAGGATTAAGTTGGATTGTACCTAAAGACTTAAGATTTAAAACTTTGAAAGGTTTGTCGCAAACAGCTGTTAGTTGTCGGAAACCAAACATCTTTAGATGATAAACAAGTTAATAATCCCTGTTAATTTGTTAATCACCTTTAGACATTAGATAAAACACTTGGAAATTCACACCAAGGTCATTTGTTTAGTGTCATTGCAAACAAAAGACCTTCGCTCAAATAAACATTCGTCGTTTATCACGGGAGGGGCGGTCAACACCGCTTTGTCTATCTGCAGCGACGCGTTATCAGCTGAATAACGCCCCCTGACCTTTGATAAGAGGAATAAAGCCTGTCTGTGTTGCATGAAATCGCTACCAGACTTCAGCACTAGTTAATCATAGAGTTTAGCCAAACGTTTATAATTCTTTAAGTTTTTAAATTACAGAATTAGGCCTACTCTTCAACGGCATTGGTATAAATAAAATAAATAACTGTATAGTTAATAAACATAAACTAGATGTAACACGACTTTTTTGTATTACGTACCATATTATCTATTACATACTAAAATTATTACGCACTAAAATATTGCGTATTAAAATTCTTGTATTTATATTTAAACTATTTATGTAGAATAAATGTTTTTTTTTGTTTATTTACAAAAGAATAAAAAAAAGACCCAAAACTCTGATATTTCTGTGGTCCCAGGTCGAAAGAACACTAGGAAACACGGGACAAACTTCGAAATAATTTACCTGAATTAAAACGAAAAGATTAAGACTATTTCCAGCTTTCCAAGAATTTTTTCCAGGCATGTCCATTTAATTAATTCATGTCCATTTAAGAATCAATCAAAACTTACGCTAAAGAGTTTACAGAAAATAAAAAATACATAAATAAGACGTTTGAAAACAGCGAAAATATGAACTGAATTTTCGCTAAAAGGAGGCCACAATATCTTTAATATTCACCATTGACAATCTACACGAACATTTTGTATGGTAATATAATAACATGGACGTGGAAGAAATTAATTAAAATATTAATTTTTAGTTTTATCATGGAGTCCTTTTAAAATTACTTTGAATTAATGAAGTACAGTAAGTGTTTTTAAAGTGAATTATTCTGTTTTAGAGGGGCTGACAACTAAATAGAAAAAGAAAAAAAAAGAAAAAGAAAAAACAATAGAAAAAGAAGATACTTTCACTGTGGTAGGATAAATCCAATTTATAAAAAAAAAACAAAGGGATTTCACGGTTTAAAAGCTTTAACAGTTATTGCAAAGCATTGGAAAAGTGTACCTATAAAACTAATCAAATAATCTTTTTTATGAAAAAGAAAACACATTTTATTATGTAATGAGCAGTAAAAGATTTTTTGTTTATCTTGTTTTCATAAAGAGAAGCAACGCAATGTATTAAATAAATCTCTCCGTTCGACAAAAACGCCTGGAGTGTTGTGGGGAAGGAGCGACCCTCCACTCCACGCAGGGGACTAAGTGGAAACGACATGGGAAGGGAGAGGTCCATTTGGCCCTATAAACTCTACTCCAGTAAAGAAAAACAACAACTAGGGGTTTTAAACTCCTAAAGTATATTATTCTTATGTGTTTATTAAGTCCGTTTCACTGTTGGGCCTTAATAAATTTATAACCTTGGTTTAATTGATCATTTATAACAGTTAATGTGTTGATTGTAAAAGGCAAAATAGCTATTTGTGTGTTAAGAACGCAAAGTACGTCACTGTCGCTCGAGAATTGTAGTTGGCCGCATGAAGCGTCAGCTGTGTGCGGCCAAACATTTCGGAAGCGGTAATGACTATTTGTGGTCGTAGTACACACAATATTTTTCCTACCACCATTATTTAAGCAGTTTAACTTATTAACTTACCTGGACACAAAAGTTTATTGAGGTTATGTTTGCTTATTCTATTGGAACGAACCGGAAGTTCGTGTATAGAAATGCCGACTGTGAAATCAGCTGATTTAGAGCAAGGCAACGAGAATTTAGAATACGGTGAGTGTCATGAGATTTATGACCAATAGAAACTGGTCTCTGGTGTTTGACGTCATAGTTAGCTCTCTTGTGTGCCACCTTAACCTAATAAGTAACCCTGATTTAACGAGCGGGGGAAGTGAGCGAGAATGAAATGAAAGCGGAAATGAAGAGTTTGCGTACTGTTTACAGGTGTGGTAGGAACCTATTTCCATGCAGTGGTAGGAAAAAACTATTGTTTTTGAAATGATACTCATTTTATAATTTACTCGGAAAGTTACCTCACACACAAACAACTGTCAAGGAAAAAGGCAGATAAAAACACGCAAGTGGTGAGGAGCACGTCTTATCAACGACCTCCTTGATAAAACTGAGATAAGGGCTTAATCATATGAAAGAAACGTTGACCTAAAACGTGTGATAAAGGTTGAAAGAAACGTTAAGCATCTAAATATTTTCCTCATAGTTTTACTTGGAAAAACGTTTCTTGCATTACTAAGTTCACATAAAAAAACATAGTAAAATTATAATTCTTGTTCTAAAAATTACCACGCATTAACAAATTACTTTTTGTGAAAAAATAAAGTAAATTTATAGATAAAAAGGGACTGTTGACTCAGTTATTATAAAACCACGATAATTTATTAGTCTTAAATCAAAGTTTAAACGGAGCCATCCTAACTCTATGCACATAATTAAGGCGCCAAAGATCAACAAAGAATCAAGAAAACTTTCTTAACTGACTTAAAATTTACTAAACGAAACCAACGTCAGCGCGCCTAACTAACTCAGTTGTTGAGTCGAATATTCCCCTTTTGATCACAGCTCCCGTCGTTAACATACTTTTGACGTTAGCTCAACTTCTTGAATTAAACATTTCTTTTCTGTCATAACTTCAGAACCAGAGACGTCATTGTTCAGTTCAGGAATCAAATTCGAGTAAAATTTTACTTCTTTTGTTGTAACAGACAGGACTGGATTTTGGATTGTAAAGGTTACCTGAATGTTATTGCCTCTGAATTATTAATGCTATTTATTGTTTGATGCTCCAGACTAAAATACCGTAATACTGTACCTTAATGCTTTAACATGTGATATAGAGTGTACAGTTTACAGACAAAATTTATTAGGACCGTTAACATTTTTTAGAAAACACATTGCAGCATTTGGTTTCTTTCTCATCCCACATTTGAACTCTGCAATAAAACTAAAACTAACAACTTTTTAAGTGTTGCCAGATAGAAATGAGGAGTAGAAAAATCTAAGAAAGTGTAACTAAATTGATCAACCGCTAAACCCCTTAGTTTTTATGGCCCAATATAAGTATAAGCATAAAAAATATCGTATAGCAATGTAGGATAATTTTCTTCACAAGGAAGTTTGAAGATGTACACCAAGGTTTTTAAGTACATATTCATAAAACGAATAGACATGACAGTCTCATGAAAATATTAAAACTTGTAGAAAATAAAGTTATCACTTTCATCCTTAGTGAACCGTCTTTAGTAAAAATCTTTGGTTAAACTAGGTTTTGGAAATGAGTCACATTTTACGTCCATCTCCTAGAAAGGATCTCATTATTTCCCTCTGAATCGTAGGAATACCTTCAACTTTGGAATATCTTTAGACTGTAGATTACTTCTATATATAATAATAATAATAATAATAATAATAAAAATCTTTATTGCATTTGACAATATAAAATTGCATTACAAGCGTCAGTATATGTTTTCTCCTTTTGAATGTTAGGAAACACCAGTGCCAAATTTTAAACCGCGAAAATTCCTAGAATTTCAAGAGTCCCAGTTGCACATCATGAACTCCTCAACCGAGTACAGAACTTTAGACACCAAAAGGCGTTTAAGTCGAGTCTTAAATTGATTTTGATTTTGTGATTGTTTTAAGCATTCAGGGAGCTTATTCAAGAACTTGACTCCAGCCTGTGACGGTAAATGCTCAAACGCCACAGTTCTGTGTTTTTCGAGTCGGTAAGTGTCTCTGCCTCTAGTATTATACTGGTGGATCTGACTGCCCTGAACAAGTGAGCATTTATACTTGCAGTACAGTGAGACCTCCAGGACATAGAGGCAGGGCAATGTAAGTAAGCCAAGCTCCCTGAAAGCATCCCTACAAGACTCTCTTGGGTGCAATTTGCAAATTATTCTTACTGCTTTTTTTTGCAGTCTAAAAACTCTCTCTTGCCTCGATTTAGCACAACCACCCCAGAGCCGTATTCCATAAGAAAAATAGGGGTAGATTAGGCCAAAGTAGGCCATTAAAAGCACGTCTTTTGAACAAAA